>JBAMAX010000481.1:0-66999 GCA_037043745.1 Chymomyza amoena
ACACTCTTCCTGAAACTTCACACAATTTTTGGCCAAATAATCTTCTTAGCTTACCTTTTTTCGAAGAATAACCAATCCCAATAAACTTCAGACCTAACACCTGTTAGTTTACTCTGTCAAGAAGAGGGTACTCAATATTCGACTGTTCCCAATAGCCTCTAGTAACGGGTTTAACGTACGCAATTTTTCATAAACAATTTGGCACAATAACACAATAAGCGTTGGAGTGCTCTTCCCGCTCCTCTTAGCAGTTCGCCCTTAGCTGGGCGTTGGGGGGTGTCAAAAAAACATACAATATTAAAATAAATATTGTAAATACCGGTAATGCTGGCAAACGTTGGCGCCAACATGTGGGTGAGTTTGGTTACTGGGGTTTTCTTTTTTTTTTTTTGGTGGGTTGGGGTTCAATGTCTGCAATTCCTTTGGCTTGGCAGCGCCCCTCACACACACAAAAATGCACAGCAGGAAGAGCACACTACATACAAGCGGGTAGTATGTCCGTCCCAATGCCCGACCATCCGTCCGTTCAGTCGGGCAACCTGTCGCCGTTGTCGCTGTGCATTTGAGTTGAGTTCCGTAATGCCATAATGGCAGTTACTGGTATTGGTAGCCAAACGTGGCCGTCGCCAGTTTGTTGACTGCCTTTTAAACCTTTTAAAGGCACACGAGCATGCTGTTGTGACGTCACACGCGACATTGCCGTAGCTGTTGCCTGCTGTTAACTTTATACCTGGTAATTAGTTTATGCGCGCAATTTCATGTGCAATTCGGTCATTAATATTTTGGCCTTTTCCGCCTTATTATTGAGCCATATTTTTTGTTAAACAAATTTATATTGCATACTTTTGGTAGCTGCGCCAAAAACAAAACCCAGTCAGCTTAATGCTGCCTACTTTTAGGCGCAGGTGTTTCGCCACAACTATAAATTTGTTTGGAGCTCCCAATTGGCGACAAATAAAATTAGCCACACATTATGTTTTTGGCCAAAAACTTTCAAATTGTTTAGTCCTACCCCTACTCTTCTCTCCCCGTGCGGCACAACAAGCGACGCTTCGATTGGAGCGGCTTTAGTGGTAACATTAACTGGCCCAGTTCACAGTGGGCTTCTGGCCACAAATCACGTGAAGCTACTCAACGGATTATTAAGTGAAAATTATGGCACTCCTAAGGCTCATAAAGCATTTACAATGCTTGTCCTGGCAGCAACGTTGACGTCGACGTTGACGTTGGCAGCAGCAGCAGAAGCACTGTTAGTAACATTTTTTTATTGTCATTTTGTTGTTTGTTGCTGTTGTTGGTTTTCCAAAGCAGACCTAACCCATTTGGCAGCCATAAAACTAACATAGCTCACATTATGTCCAGCTCTGTTGGATTATGTTCCTGTTTTTGTTGTTGCTCCTCCTGCCATGGCTGAGTGTGTGCATAAGTTTTAATCTGACTTTGTTACAATCAGCCGCAGCTGTTGGCACTGGTCGAAACAAGCTAAATATGTAACCAAAGTAAAAAAAAAATATATTGATCAGTTCTGGTTCAGTTTGCTAGCCGACGATGCGATGCTCTTTGTCCATTTTTGCGTATTTGTTTAAGACTGATATATGACAACAAAACAAACTATGTTCATGTCTTCTCAAAGTCAATGTTTTTTTTTGGGGTATGGGGAGTTTATTTGATTTTAAATGTTATGTTATGTCGCTTTAAATGATCAAAAATAATAACAAAATAGTATTTGACAAAGTTCACAAGTGCTCGGATTAGAGAGCATAAAATGTATGTAGGCCCCGAACATGCATTTCGCCAAAACAGTCAATACGTTAAAAAAATATGGTAATTTTTTAAGGGCCAGTACAAAGTTCGAAGTAAAAAAAACTTTAAAAAACGCTTGAAAATGCTTTCGAACCAAGATTTTTGTTTTCTGACAAGCAGTTCTGCCCATTACAAAATGTTACTTCCAATTGCTTACGATTTACTAGTAAAAAAAGTTAATTTTATTGCGACGATTTCTGTTCAACCTAAAATAACTGAACCACAAAAGCAAAAAATAAAAAATATTATCTTATAGTTAAAATTTCCCCGAAATGTGGGTACTAATACACATTTCGCTTTTTCCGCCAAATAAGTCACATTTTTTGTCACAAGAGGTTTTTTTTTGTGCATACTGGCTTTAAAACAAAAATTTTCGCCATCAAAAGTGCACCAAAACATATTTTTTTTTATTGAGATAGACAGGGGCGCACAGAGGCTGAAGGGGGCCCGAGGCAGAAAATTGTGTGGCCCTTTCTTTTAAATTCGCATATAAATGGATTATAAATGAAATATAAATAAAACGAACATATCAATTTATTATTGTTTATAATAATATAACTTTCAATGTCACTGCACAGTTATCGTGACATAAATTTTACATTTCAGAAAATTGAATAAACAATATACCTGATAATAAATGTTACAACAATTTAATCCAGGCGTTTCCGCCTTTTGTGCACTGAACTCTTCAATAATTTTCTCAAAACTGATAGAACTCGCCTTTTCGTGCGCAGTGATCAACTCCGACATTTTCATATTCATGTGCAGCGAATTCGAGATCACTCACACTACCCTGTGGCTTAATGATAGATGTGAAGAGCTTCGATAATTCAGAATGCAGCTCGCCGAGATCATTCAACAAGAGATCCACTGATGGGAAAAAGACTTGAACTTTAAAGCGTTCCTCAGGGCTCTCAAATACATGCTCTGTGCCTGATTCTTCATAATCAAATCGTTTTTTCTTTCGAATGCGCTTTTAGCTTTCTCTGAGCTCAGGTGTTCTTTCTGTCAGAATCCAAGAATCTCTCATGCGACGTTTGTCAGTCAAAAGTTGGTCAACACTGCGAGCTGCTTGTTCCATCGTTAATTTTGGATTTTGTAGAATTTTGTTTATGATGTCGAGGCATTGCAAAAATTGGTACCAAATGGTTGTCACAAGGATGAAGTCGAAAGACTGAAGTCACTTGTGCGAAGTTGCAACGTCTACCTGAATTTCTGGTAACAAATCCATTTCAGTAACTTTTTCTAGAGAAGAGACAATACCTTTATAGTTGTTAATCAATGGGGGAACAGCGTCAATCCTAGCACTCTATCTATATAATCTAACTTAAATTTTCAAGAATTTTTCGGCGTGTACCAATTTTTTTTCTTTCATTTTTTCTATTTTGTTGTTTTTTTTCTATCAGCTTGAGCGGGGCCCCTTGAACGCGGGGCTCGGGGCAAATAAACCCACTCGCCCCCTCTGTGCGCTACTGGAGATAAAAATTTTTTTTTTTTTTTTTTTTACATATCTACTTTATTTATTGAATCTTCTCGAATAGAGACTAACAATAAGTGTTCAAATCTTATTATAATAACTTAACTAACAGTCTGGTGTGACTGTATTTAGTTTGCAGGGCCCTGAGGATTTATTGCTGGGTTGAAAGATCATTTCGCCTGAGTCAGGTTCGGCTACTAACTGTGGTTAAGCTTCTTGCTAGATAGTTTGGGTGCGTCGAGAGTTTAATGTTGTAGTATAGAATATTAAGATCTTTGTGGATGTGCTCGTTTCGAATATACCATGGTGCCCCCGTGATAGTTCTCAAGATCTTGGATTGAGCTCGCTGTATAATATCTATGTTGCTGCTGCTTGCGTTCCCCCATAGCTGAGAGCCATAGGTCCAGATTGGCTTTATAGTTGAGTTGTAGAGTAAGACCTTATAGTCCAGACAAAGGGGAGATCGAATACATAATAGCCAATGGAGACTGCTAGCTTTTAGTTTTAAATGAACTTTCTTGGCCTCAATATGCTTTCGCCAAGTAAGTCGCCTATCGAGGTGGACGCCAAGATAAGTTACTTCATCAGCTTGTGGAATTTGCGTGTTGTTCAGTACCAAAGGCGGGCAAGTTCGTCTGTTTAGAGTAAACGTTACTTGTTTGCATTTTTGTTCATTTATTCCGATACGCCAATCTGATAGCCATTTCTCTATGGCCTCCAGATTAACAGAAAGATTTGAGGTTGCTTGCAATGGGCATTTGGAGCGACTAAGAGTAGTATCATCGGCAAATGTGGAGGTTGTCAATCGCTGGCTTGTTGGGATGGATAGAAATTGGAGACAAATTTTTTATTCGTAAATGATTTTGAGAAAAGCTTTCAAAAACAATTTCAGCCTCATTGAATTTTAATGCTAAGATAAAGAGTATTTGATACTTAACTTAAGGAAAACGAAACACAAAAAATTCTTTTAAATTCTAGAGAGCATCAAACCGATCAACATGAAAAAAAGATTCTCACGATAATACTCGGTAGCCATTTCTTTCGTGGTATCCCAAATCAAGTCTTAAGTACGAAAGCTACTGCTTAATCAGTAAAGACGTCAATTGGTACAACTTTTCTCTGATATACTTTGCACAAATCTGTACTTCTCAGGTTCCAATAAGGATAGAGTATAAAGAGACCATGCCTAAAAAGAATTTATGCATTTTTATTTCACAAAAAGTCATCTTTCGACAAGTTGGACAAATGCGCTTAATATGAAATGTCCCGCACAGTTGCATAAAGGGGCAAAAAATCTCGCATACGATGGTAAATCTATTAATTAGTAATTCAAAAATGTTTCAAAAGTTATTTTTTATAAATTTACCAAATATTTTAAGTAATTAGAAATCTTTTCCGAAACTAATATTTGAAGATGATCTATAATAACTTTATATAAATGAATAGATAAGTAGAGAAATCTTTTCCGAAACTTATATGTGATGATGATCTAACTTTATATAAATTAATAGAAAAGTGGCCTGTAGTTTGTTGGAGTTCAACTTTAATTTTAGTTTTAACCTTTTTTTGTAATTTTATAGCTAAAAATTAATTTATATTATTATTATTTTTATTCTTTCAGCTGCTTAACTAATTGTTTGCGAATGCGCAATCTATGGGATAGCTCTAAAGGTAGGAACTTATACTGCATAAATCCATAATATTGCCAGCCAGTTAATACATCGTAAATATTTTAATATAAGCCTTATGCTTCCCCAATAAGTATGCGTTCTTCTCCTTGTTTCAAAAAAATAAATTCCTATACATTTCGCAAAGCAACATTTCATTATCTAGAAATTCTAGAAAATCCCCAGAGTATCTATAGATATATAATTGCTATTTTATTATCTACCAACTTTGCTAATTTACTCTAAAACTTATACTATAACTCATTCCCAGTCCAACAAACTCTCAAAGTCAAATTTCATCAGCTCGCTAATATGCCCATTTTTTTATACTGTACTTTTGGAATTCAGAAGTGCTCAAAGCAGTAAATAAAATAAAAAGGCAAAGAGCCAAAAGATAGCAAAAGTAAGCAAACAATTGATTAAAATTTATACGCTTTAGTGCGTTAAACTTGCACAAAGTTCGGCAAACGCACACAGATACACACACACACACGCACATAGATACACCACACACATTCGCATAATTACATGTACAGTACTATCGAACGCATTCTATCTATAAGCCAGGAATTTTTATTGAAACTTTGAAAGAGCAGCAGTGAGAGAGAGAGTGAGAGAGAGGTCGTACAAGGGAGAGAGAGAGCAACCTTTTAACTTGTTGTATAAACAACGTTTTGATTAAATTATTTTAATGGCAACAGAAGGATATATGGCAAATATATTCCGCTTACTCTCTTTCACGCTATCTCTTTGTCGATGCAGCCAATTAATTCAGCAAGCACAACTGTATGTGTGTGTGTGTGTGCATTTGTATCTGTGTTGTGTATAAGCATTAAAGCACACACCGGGCGCTCATAAATTGAAGCGCGACTTGAGCTCATGAGCTGCGTCGCCGTCGCTGTTGACGTCGCGTCGCTGCCGCTGCTGTTGCTGTTGCCATTTGCTGCAGCTTCTTCAATACTCTAGAGTGAATTGTAAATGAATGAATATTTCATAGATACGTAGATACAGCTTGACGAGGCGCCTCAAAGGCGGCAACACACACACATACACACACACACCCGCACAGACTTCACTAAAGAACTGCTGGTTACTGTATTAGCCAAGCCAGCCAGCCAGCAGTGTTGGCTCAATTGGCCCCTAACCCCCTTATTCGGAATGCGCAGCAGCAGGGACAGGGGCAAGGGCAGGGGGCAACTATATGCACTAGGTGTCGGACGTCGATTTTGAAATGTTTGGCACACCTGCCTTGCGTAACGTAAATGCCCCTGACCCTGGAGTTCTCTCCGAAAACACTTCCAATGCCCGCATTAGCTGCGTCTCAGGCGCTGACTGACTGGTAAATATTTATTGAACACGATTCGCTCGTTAGGCGCTTACAAACACACTCACACACACACACCCCTATAGTACACACAAATACACACACACACACAGACAGTAGTTGCCGATGCGTTTCCTGCCATTTTTTGTGCTGCCCTTGTAACTCTCATGTGCCAGTGTGTGTGTGTATCTATGTGAGCTCTCTGTTTCGCATATTCGTTCGTTTTTCACTTTGATTCATTCTGTAGCATTTTTCAATTTCTTTGTATTGAATTTTCGATTTTTATCTAGAAGCTAACGTCGCAACGTCCAACTGAAGGGCAACCTGTGTGCAAATTTTCCTTTGGCTGATTCGTTTTGTATATAAACAAGTTTTTTGGGGTTGGGTTGTATCTAAGTACATGAAGATACAGTGAAAATGCCAAAAAAGCTATTTTCAAGAGTAGAGTTGGGAAACAGCCAAAGCACGCTAAGATCTATAGAGTCTCTAAAAACAAGAGGTTTGAAAAGCGTGACTTAAAATCGGCAACCCTTAAGCTAAAAGGTAAAAAAATTATCTTAAACTTTGTTATTTTAGAACAATGGTAGATTAAGGCAGAGTCCCGACGCTAGTTTTCTAAATATTCGAAGCAATGAAGTCCAGAATTTTTAATTTTAAATTAAACCAATCCAAAAAAGTTAAGAAATTTAAGAACTTTTTGACAACTTTTTATCAACACTTTGAAATATGCGGGACTATAAAACAATTATGTACCTAGAGGGCTCGGCTTTTGCATTCCAACTTATAAAAATTTTATTGTTGAAAGTAACAACTATCGGTATTGTCTAAGTCGAAGCAAAAATCCTAAATCTCCATTGCATCCGTACAAACTCATTGTTTTGTCAGTGTTAAGACGTTCGGTCTCAAATGAAGTTCATGGATCTGGATTTTATGTGTTCATATGATGAGTTCATATCTAGCAAAAAAGGTTTCAATATTAGGTTAGGTTAGGGCGGCAGTTGGTACTGACGTCCCAACTCACTTAGGCCATGGATAGGCCCGTTGCGGTACCAATACAGGTGAGCTAGTTCACCACTCTTCCCCACTTGAGAGATCCCCTATAAAAGGTGAGAAAGCCATCCGGCTGCCTGAATAAACCTTAAAACTCATTTTGGGCTCTGTTCAAAGAGCTCAGATAAATCGTCTAGAAAGTTTGACGTTAGGAACCCAAATCTTTTACTGCCCAGTCCAGGGCAGCGATAGAAGAAGTGTTCCACCGTCTCTTTCTCAGTGCCACAGCTTCTACAGAAGTCATGGTGTGGAGCATTCAGCCTGTATGCGTTGTTTCCTACCAATCAGTGTCGTGATGGCACGGATAACAGATGAGTACTGGGCTCTATTTAGACAGCAAAGTTGTATGGTTCTTCTGCTGCAGTATGTCGGCCAAGTTTGGCGCGAGATTCTACACGTGTTCGAGCGAAGAAATTTCGTATTCCCAGTTTACAGCTGGCAATGGATGCACCCAGGCCCTCCTTGTCTTGGTGGAAGATGCTGGACTTTTCTCGTCTAGCCAGTTCATCCGAAATACAATTTCCCTCAAAGTCCCTATGTCCTGGGACCCATATGAGGTGAATTGAAAACTGCTCAGCCATCTCCCCTAGAGACAAGCGGCCGTTATTCACTGACTTCATGCACGAAGTCATCGAAACTAGGGACTTCCGCTTGGCTGTCGAATAGATACAAATGTTTGTATTTCGAACTTGTAAGTTTCTTATTGTTATTAAAGCCTCCCGGATTGCAGTGACCTCTGCCTGAAAAACACTGCAGTGGTCCGGGATTCGAAAAGCAATTATAATGTTAAAATCCTCAACGCAGACGCCTTGGCCTATACGGTCGTCTAGCTTGGAACCGTCCGAGTATACCTTTATCGAGCCCGCTGGGTATAGACACCTATATTCCACTCCTCCCTGGTTGGAATATAGGCTCTGAATTTGGTTATGAAATGTTCCTGCGGTATGCAGTAGTCTGTGCTTTCGGCGATAAGGGGGTTCCCCTTAAGAATCTTTACATGACCAAAATCTTGGTCATTCCATTTTTTCGCCTCTCTCAAGCGTAAAAGCTATTAGAATAGCTTGTTGATTCCCCACCTTGTTCAGTGGCAGGAGGTTTAGAATAGCATCTAGTGCTTCGTATAGTATGGAGATTAGGGCACCACTAATGGTAATTTAGGCGGTTCGCTGAACCCTACTTAATTTTTTAAGGTTGGTTCCATTATCTAAGCTGATAGAATGGCTTGTTATTTTCCCGCCTTGTTCAGTGGTAGGAGGTTTAGAATAGCATCCAATACTTCCTTTGGAGTGGAGCGTAGAGCACCACTAATGGTAAGTTCGGAGGTTCGCTGAACCCTGCTTAACTTTTTATGGTTGGACCACTTATGTAAGGTAGGCCACCAGATCGAGACTCCATACATCAGTATAGGTCTGACAATGGCAGTGTACAGGCAGTGAACTATGTTTTGGGACATGCCCTTTTTAAGTCCAATGGCTTTCTTGCAAGTAGGTATATAATGCGATCGTGATGTTTTTTCTTCGATCTTCTGTGTTCAGGTTCCAGTCCAGTTTGCTGTTTAGGACTAACCGGATGTATCTGGCTGAGTCGCTAAATGGTGAGGTCGTACCATTAAAATTGGGACTTATAAGAGAAGGAAATTTATACTTCCTGGTGAATAGCATAAGCTTTGTCTTATAAGGATTTACCCCCAATCTGCGTTGGTCATACGCTCGCAGAGAGTTTGAGGGTATTTACTCAAGAAGGAAGCTGGTACGTCATCAGCGTATGCTGTTATTTTACGTCCACCCCCCTCCAGGGTGCGAAGACGTTTGGCGACGTTTCAAAGGAAGGGGGACAGGACTCGGTACACGTTGCGGTGTTATCGGTATTGTCTTAGTCGAAGAAAAAATGCAAAATCTCAATTGCATTCGTAGAAACTTACTGTTTACCTAAATTTTTTGTCAGCCCGTGTTAAGACGTTCGGACTAAACAGCAGTGGGTTGTTGCTTTACCTTCATATCTAACAAAAAAGGTCTTAGTATTACTATATTTAAAAATTATACAGGAAAAATGGTCAAACTGATATTTGATGTAATTTTTAAAACTTGCAATCTTAACCCTAGAGATTATCAAAAGCTGCGAAATCTTTTAGCCTATTGGAGTCAGTTATTAATTAAGTTTGTAAGTTGGTAGATCCTAAATCAGTAAAAAAATACCCAAATTTCTTCGAAATCATACTTCGTCTTAATACCGAATTTCACCAAAACGAATTTTTTATTCGGCTTGTATCGAATCTTTTGTTGCCAAACGAATTAAAACAAATCGACAAAATAAGCTTAAAAAAATTATGAACATTAATAACGAATTTTTTTTTTTGGTTATTGAATTTGCACAATTCTTACCCAAACATATCGGACTGATCAGTGTGACACAGTTTCCGCTTTTTAAGACACTTTTTATTATTCAAAAGCTTCATCCATTTTCCATCCACATTTCCACTCTTGCTGGTATCTACTGTACTTGCTTTTAGCACTGACTGTCATTATGCCTATGTCAGCATATACACAGTAGATGTATGTGTAGGAGTATTTGTATTTGTTACTCAGTGTTAGTTTTAAATTTTACTGTAGCTACCGCCTTTGAGGTAGTACAGCCATTTTGGCTCAATAGGCCGGGCCAAAGAAACAGTTAATAAAATCCCTTGACACGAAGGCGTTTACATAAGCTTTTAGCAAATAATTGAGTGTGCGTGCTCTAGGTGTTGTTGTTGTAGTTGTTGTGTGTGCTATTGCCAAAATTGCTTGGATTGCCTTTGACTGGCTCTTAGCCCATTTGACATACCGTTGGGGTTTACCACCTTGGTGCTGCCAGTAAATTCTCTTAGCTGTTGTTGTTGCCATTTCTTTTATTTTTATTTATATAAATATATTTTTTTTGTTGCCTTTCGGTTTCTATTTCTGTGCCATAGCCCTTCTTACTACAACAACATACAAGCATTTTATTTTGGCCAAACTCGGAATTCAATTTAATTTGCAAAAATTGTTGTTTACACGTCGATTTGCTTGTTTGATTTATGCAAAATGTGTGCCAAGAAAAAGGTTCAATACATATATAAGCCAGTGTGTGTGTGTGTGTGAGTGTGTTGGTGTGAGCCTCATATAAGTTTGACATAAGGCAACCCATTTATGGGCGAAACGTTTGATGATGTGCGTCTTGAGATTTGCCAACAATCTTGCATAGAAATTAGCCCTGCGGCAGTAGAAGCGGTACGGGGGGTGGCAGCAATGAGTTGGTTGCACGTTTGGTTAGTTCAACGCTTGGTCAATAACAACAAACAGGCATTGTCCAGCCCTTGAGCGTTCCGTTGTGTATTAAACGAAATTAGCTGGCAATGGGAAATGGCATATTGAGCACATAAGTGCGTGAGTGTGTAAATCTGTATGTTATAGCTTGTATATAAGAGGGTAGGCTGAAAAGTAATTGGAACGGGCAAAAAAAACATGGTTTTTCTGAATCGAAATATCTTCATATCTTTTTATTTGATTTCTAGTATTGCCACAGAAGATTATTTGGAAGCATATTTCTCATCACTCAGGCCTATATTACGTATACGTAATCTTTAAAGTTCTCAAGGAGCAAACTGTGGAGACTAAGCTCAAAAAAGTATTCTTTCATGGATGTTAACAAGAACTTGGCTGCCGACAAGTGCATCAATTTTAGGAAGCATTACGTATACGTAATTTTATTTTGAATTTTTCAAAATTTTTGGTTACGCTTATAAAGCTTTGAAAAGAAATGTAGTTCTTATATTTAATATTAAATTATAATGCTGATATTATTTAAAATTCAGCTGAGCAGGCTACTATATATTGATTGTGAACTCAATCTTTAAGTAAGAAGAGCTTTAATTTTTATAATAATTTTCCAAAAATGATGGGAAATAATTCTAATCTAAATGAAAATGGAATTTTTTCTAGCTCAATATTCGAATTCAAAACAATAACTTATATCTGTAGAATATACTAAAGACGGAGTGTCTGACAGTCATTGTTCATTGTGTGACCATGACAACCCGATCTCGGGTTACGGCCGACTTCAACAGCTCCCGCCAGGCGCCTCTGCTTTGTGCGCTTTCTCCAATTCGAAATACCAAGCGAGGATAGGTTCTCCTCCACTTGATCTTTCCATCGGAGTCGTGGTCATCCCCTTCTTCTTCCTTCGTTGGCTTTCGCTTCGAAAACCTTTTTTGTACGATATGCCCGAGCCAGCGCAGCCATTTTATTGTGATGCGCTGGACAACATCTATGTCATCGTAGAGCTCGTACAGTTCATGGTTCATCCGTATGCAATAGTCGTCCTCTAAACGAACGGGACCGAAGATTTAACGAAAATTTTTCTCTCAAGCACCCCAAGAGTAGATGCATCTGTCCGTGAAACAACCCATGCTTCTACACCGGCCTTCTGCAGTACCCTTTCTATCACGAAATTGAAGAAGTCGCATGATAGAAGGTCGCCTTGTCTGGAAACCTCTAACACTATTGAAAGGTTCGGAGAGGTCCGTTCCTACATTGACAGAGCTGATGGTGCCGCTCAATGTCATTCTGCAAAGACGAATCAGCTTTGCAGGAATACCGAACTCAGACATGTTGGTGTATAGGCGATCCCTTTTCGGACTATCGAATGTTGCTTTGTAATAGATGAAGAGATGATGGGTATCGATCTGTTTTTCGAGGGTCTTTTCCAGGATTAGGCGTAGAGCGAAGATCTGGTCTTTGGTGGACTTACCAGGTCTGAAGCCGCACTGATTAGGTGTCTGACAGTCTGTCAGAGATAAACGCAGTAGCTGGATAACAACAAAGGAATTAAATTTACCAT
Organism: Chymomyza amoena; assembly: GCA_037043745.1. Taxonomy (NCBI): domain Eukaryota; kingdom Metazoa; phylum Arthropoda; class Insecta; order Diptera; family Drosophilidae; genus Chymomyza; species Chymomyza amoena. The sequence continues at coordinate 12,176 of JBAMAX010000481.1, forward strand.
AGATGTATTCCAAGATACAAGAATATTCCCGGATAGGAAACGGCAGGCCTACTTATGCGACATTTTTTGGCTGAGGAAATACTTGAGCAAGATGGGCAACACGGATTCTAACGCCTGTTGTTTTGTGAGACTTAGAATGATAATAATTAAGTATCTAGGGAATTGGACTAACTGTGGAGGTCCAGAATTTGTTTGGAATACAATAGATCATTCGAAAGTCTACAATTATTTTGTATATTTCTAAAATGGTGATCCAACATAGAGGTAAATATTTAGATTTCTGAAAAAGTGATTTTATTTTAGTCTTTTCAAAAACCTCCAAGGGTGACTTAGCTGGCTAAAATTTAAACAACAAATCGCTGATCCTAGGCTGCCACTCAATTTCTTGCCTATGTTTATTCAGCAATTACTTTTCAAGCCGCCCTCGTGAATGCGCCTATTTTGTTGCTTGTTATCGCCTTGGCCTCTAAGCCCATAGTGTTGCCTACTTATTTGCGTTAGGCTGGTTTAAGCGCCTTTTTCGCATTTACTGAAATATTGAGGAAATCAACTATTGATGGTAAAATGATTTGAATCTTGGGGCTTTAGTTTGATTAATTTTCTATTTACATACGCGTTGGGAGACTGCTGTTATTTTCTTTTCACTTTGATGCTGCTGTTTGGCATGTCCGGCACGTTCCCAAGCACATTACGCATACGCCGCGTTGAGCATGGTTGAGTTTTGTGGAAAACCAGCTAAAAGCTTAGCATAAAATGTGGTAGCTAAGTGCTGCACTAGCTCTGGATTCCATCAACGTCAACCATAATGACCACAACAACAATAGCAACAACAACAACAACAATACAAACAAGTCAAAACTGCAAGCAAAAAATTTGTCTTCTCGAAGAGTTTTTTGCAGCAGCAAGTTGTAGTGAGAAAAATTTCAGCAGCAATAAATAATACGTAAGCAGAATAACAGAAAAGAAAAGAAGAGAGAAGAAGAGAAAAAAAATAATATTAATAATAAAAGTATGGCAGTCAGCTTGTGCATAAAGGGGCAGCACAATGGATGCGCTGCCAAGACCCTCACAGCTAACAAGAAAAGTGCATTGGAAGGCCAGAGCCTAGAGCGGCACAATACAAGAGAGTACTCTGCAGATCTTGGCACGAATAAAATCAAAGCCATCAGCATGCAATTGCTGGAGCAGTTGCAATGGTGGGCAATGGCGCTGGAGATGGAGATGGCCAAGGACATGGTGCACATCAGAAGAGCTGTAACAACAAAACAAGTAAGAAGTAAAGTCAAAGTTGAGCAGCTACGACCAGTAGATGCACTATAATAGGAAAGGACTGAAGAATACATAAAACGAATGCGTAAGGATACGTAAATAAGAAATTGCTCCTTAGCCCAAAATCTACTTTGCCAGCGCTTCAATAATGATATCTTTAGTTTTAAAACTATATAGTTATAATATAAAAAAAAAAAAATTGTAAGGAACGCTCAGTACATCAGCCCTTTATTCTGAGACAGGCGCCCATTGGGGCGGTCAAACAGCTTAACTATCTAAAAAGTTTTGTATCGTCAGACGGAGAATCGGATCTGGATGTTAACAGCAGAATAAGTAAAGCCCGCAGCGCCTTTGGAATGTTGTCTTCAGTATGGAACTCTTGTAAAATTTCCCTACGCATCAAGTTAAGGCTCTTCGAATCAAATGTCAAATCTGTACTGCTGTATGCCTGTGAAACCTGGAAAGTGTTTACCTCCATCACGAGAAGATTACAGGCATTTGTAAACCGCTGCCGTCGATACATTCTTAAAATCCGATGGCCGCAAATTTTACCGAATCAAGAATTGTGGCGCATAATGTGTCAAAAGCTTTTGAATGTCGAAATTAGACAGCGGAAGTGGCGCTGGATTGGCCACATGTTGAAAAGCCCAACCGACAGCATCGTGAAGCAGTCCTTGGAATGGGATTCTTAATGTACACGACGAGTTGGTAGACCAAGAACTACTTGGAAATCAACAATATTGACCAAAGCAACAAAACAGCGTAAAACGTGGCCGAAGTGTCTGGCCGCAGCTCGGGAAGGATGAAGGAAGTTTGTCGCCGCCCTATGCCCCACCCGGGGTTGAAGGACTTGAAGAAAAAAATGAAGGAGGGACATGAATCAACAAGAGTTTGGTCGACTTTTCGTCGTTAATAAAAAATACTCTTTGTCTTCAAGGTGGGAGACATCTAAAAAAAATGCCTTGCATAGGTTCAGAATCGCCCTATAATAATAATATTTTTGTAAGGTTTCCATATGAGAACTCTATTTGCTTTCGTAGAGAATAAAATCAAAAGCTCGCCGTGCCTTGGTTGATCTATAGGAGCAAATCAGTGTAAGTCCATCTGAAGCATGTCATCTACCGGCTCAATGTCATCTGGCATCTGAGAGACCCAGAATCGAAAGTTTTTAATTAGAAAATTCTTTGCAGACTTGCGCCAACCAAAAAATTCAAAATCTTGTCCCTAATTTCATGCTTAAAGTCATCATCGTAGTTTGTTCTACTTCGCATCCATTTTTTTTTTTAGATTTTAGTAATCAGTGTCGATTTAAGGTGAGCGATTGATTAGACTGCAGCCGAGCCAGGTATTGAGCTTTCCAACACTCCTCCAGACAGCAGATGGCAACAGCATTAATTAAGCTCCAGGAAAGAACTACTCCTTGAGCCAAATATATCATAATTTCCATTGTAATTCTGATAAAGCTAATTCAGTAGCTGTCAAGACCCCTCTCTAGTTTTTGTCTTCTTTCTAGAATTAAAAGGTATTCGATTAAAATTAAGCGATTACTTAAAATATTTGGATAGTTCTTAGTAATGATACAACAGAAATTTATTTGAAAATTTAGTATACCAGACAACTCTTCTGTTCTATGTCCTTATCTTCAAAATTAGAAAAAAAAAACACTAAACTTACACAAAGTTTAATGATACGTCTCTGTGACGAACAACAGCTTTCTTCGCAAGGCGGATCATAGCGACTGAGCAGACTGAGAGAATTCGTGGTGCAGAGAGTTATTGTATTCAACTACTTCTGATAGGCAAACGTTGACTTTCTCAGGTTAATTGAATTTTAATTCTCTATTCAAATGTTCCATATGAATTGACTTTAACGACTTTTTAGCTTTAATTTTTGAAGAAAGAATTTTGGCGCATTACCTTTTTATCTGGTATAAAGTTAATGTCAAGGAAGTGCAAAAATGTTCAGTCAGAAATATAGAAAATATAAATTTGTTACAAAGCTCTTCACAAAACCAAGTGTATTAAATATTATGCATTCAGGGTATTAACAACACCAGAAACAAGAAGAGCAGCTGAAGACGAGTAGCGAGTTATGTGCGGAAAAAAGAAATTGAATGGTTATTGAAAGTGCAATGGGTTTTGGCGTAAAAACTTTTTTACTCACTCTCCATGATTTTTCCGAGTTCCCCCTACAATACTTGGCTGCTACACCCTGCAGGCCCCCTTCTACGCCACTGTTCTGACAGCGCTGGCCATAAACCTATTACGCAAAATGCATAAAGACTTTGTCAAGTGGAAAAATACGAAAGTTTTACATTTCATTCAATGCTTTGTGCTGCGCTCATAAATTGCTATTGCTCTTATAAATATATGTATGTGTGTGTGTACGAGTATCTGTGTGAGTGAGTGTGTGTGTGTGTGTGTGTGTGACGCATATGCACACAAATGCTGATTTGTCAAAAGCACAAAAGGTTAACATAAGTTTCTTGGGGAGTGCTTCTTATAGTTCCCTTTCGCATTTAGGTAATTGTCAAAAATATTGTTGCCTAAGCTGCAGGCGTTAACCGGTTTATGATGGTCAATAAATTTATTTTTACAGACTCTAGCTGTTGTTTCTATGCAGTGTATCTAAAAGGTTAAGAGTATTATAGATTTGAGTAACAGTCAGCATACGACGTGGCAGCAGGCATCGTTTCGGATATCTGCCTATCTCAACCAAGAGATACTTACTACACTGTAAGAAAAATGTTGAGATATTATTTATTATTGTTAATTTTATTTAAAAAAAAAGTGTTCTTATATTTTTTTGTACGTATTGACTCGTTTAAAGCTCGGCACGCAATTTAGCCAAGTTCGAGCAGCCATGATTCTTCCTGAAGTTTCCACAAACTTCAGCTTGTCAAGCTTCTTCGGAAATTCTTCATCTCTCTTCTTAAACTAAAATGCAAAATGCACGTGGCATATTTTTTTTTTTGGCTTCCCACAACTCGGGATTCCATCCGAATAACCCAGTGACAAAGATTTTGTGGTCCTTGACATTTTTTTCCATCATGCAAAATTTAGATGAGCGAAAGCAACATCAACAATAAGATTACGCTCAATTGATGATCAATTTTAACAAGGACTATATCCAGTCCACAGTTTTAGTTTTGGACTGAGAGCTCTATCCAGATTAGCCTACAATGCTTTATTTTTCTTCTTGAGAAAAATTTTGATACAAGGTATTGATCGATTTTAATGAATTCAATATTTTTATAAACCAAATTTTTAAACGATAAAAGCACAGGGTCCTTTGGCAGAGTAGTCGAATTTATTTATTTTTTCAACTGCCTAGACTCCCTGCCGATATTTTTTTAACCATCGGACTTATTTATTTTTTCGACTGCATAGACTCCCTGCCGATGTTTTTTTTTATCCAGTCGCCTCTCACCCGTAGCAAATTGTAGAATTGTAGAAATTAGGGAATTAAATGTTTCAACGATCGTCTTTTTAAATATTCAGTATGTCAATAATTTTTAAGCGACTTCAACAAGCAATATTCAATACAGAACCATTTTTTGAAAAATATTTGTTCAGTATTAATGGTTGCCGATTCCGTTCCAGTTTCGTCAAGGAAAATTCAGCTGAAAAAGTGTGAATGAACATCGTAAGAATCTTATAACTCATATCGCAAATCAGGAAGACAGCTAGAGCTTTGGCGGAAAGAGAATGAGACACGGTGTCCGATTGTCGCATCTGCCGAGCAGTCTAGCCTAAATATAAACCAAACCGAAAATCTGAACTACTGCGCTTCCATAAAAACAGGACCAGGATGGTGGTAGGAGTTGTAATAGGGTTGAGAGGCTGCACGTTCCCCATCACTATTTCTGCCGCAGCTGCGGAGTTGAGGTATGGACGGAAACCATCCAACACCTGTTATGCGACTGCCCGGCGCTTGTTAGAAGATGAACCCAGTTTCTGTGTAAACCATTCTTTGGGGATCTGGGTGGACTCACCCATGTCGCAATAGCGGATCTGGCTGCTTTTGTCGAATCCTCAAAATGGTTCTGCAACATGAGATACTAAGGCGATTAGGGAGTTAAAATTTTTGATCCTCCACCACAATCCCTCCCTTTCTTGTATTGCTTTCCAGCCTCTCTTTACAAAAAGGCAACACAATGGACCTCATGGTCTCTGGGTGATCTCAGTCACTATCTGAGCTAACTAATCAACCTAACAAGGTTATGTTACCTCTTACACTGTTATAAATTTGAAAAAAAAAATCATTTTTGCAATTAAAATTTATATCATCTAATATTTTTCTTAAAGGGTTCTTCACAGAGAGGTGGGGCACTGCCACCAAAGATCTTTTGTACCATATCCTTAAATTAAAGCAAAAGACTTTCCGCTTTCCGTATGAATAGCAGTAGGTCTTTTGTTGGTATTGACCTAAGATGGAAGGGACTAGTCAGTCCCTTTCCCATGTGCCAGGCTCTGTCCCATACCAGCACTGGGCAGTCACAGAGAATATGTCTGGTGGTTTCTTCGTCTTCTAGACAGAGCCTGCACTCTGAAGAGTCCGATAGGCCAATTTTATGTAGTTGGTATCTAACAGTTTGGTGGATAGATAGGTATGCTACAAAGAGCTTTAGGTCCACGCTGCCAAGATCTTTTGCCTTGATCACATCCAGAGGTTTCACAAGTACTTTTGCTTGACTATGCCCCGGAAGGGAGAACCAATCTCCTATGTTCTCCTGCAGCCCATTTGTTTATCATGGTTTTGATTGTGGACCAACCAATACCACAAAACGGCGCAGGAGATGTAGTCAGGGTGGAGGCACCCTGTCGTGGTAGATCGTGAGCGATCGTATTACCATCCACTCCCGAGTGTTCAGGCACCCAACATAGCACGACTTTGTTCTGGGCGGACAGGGTTTGGAGGTAGTTATTGCATTCTTTAACCACGAAGGGTATGCTCCAGGCTGATAATACCCTAATAGCAGCTTGGCTATCTGAATAAATGCATATGTTTGCTCCCCTAGTTCCCTTGAGAAGGATACTAAGGGCGCAGATCTCTATCGCATGAATCTCCGCTTGAAAGACTCTGGGCCAGATGCCCATTGCGGTAGAGATTCTGGTGTTGGGTCCAACGATTCCAACATCTACCCCTGCTCAGTTTTGGACCCATCCATGAACCATTATTGCCACCGGAGGTTTCCACAGGGGCTGCCATCAGCCCAAATCTCCCGACTTGGCAGAAGAGATCTAAATTAACCTTATACCTCCATATTTCATTAAAGTTCAATCCAAGTTTGGTTATAATTGAGAAACATAAATTAAGTATACTTCATATAAACTAAGGCCAATAAATCATTTGAGTCTATCAGAAACTAAATCGATGACTTCTTAGTTGTAGAATATCCCTTAGTCGGACACCGCCTTGAACTGATTTCAAATTTGCCATGTTTGTTTTTGTTGCTTTTTATAACTGTTATTAAATTAAAGCTAATAAAATCTTTAATGGTCGATTTAAAGATTACATAATGCACACAAACAAACATTAATTCATATACAAAGTATGCAAGTGGTTGGTCTGTGTGAGTGTGCATTTTTGTATCTGTGTGAGTGTTCGGCCTGGCAGAGAGGCCTAAAGACAAACAATGTGGCAAAGTAGACTTTCAATTTTCTTAAAACACATAAAACTTGATTATCTTGATTAAATTGCAAATCAAAAACATGTTTCAAGGATTACTTATGCGGCATACAGACACATTCACACACACACACACACTAACACGCACGCACAGATACACTCTTACAAAGCTTATCAAACCACATACACATAGAAAGCTTCAGCTTCAGTACACACAGTTACTTGTATGTATGAATAATATGTACATAATTGTAAACTGCAAAATACAGGCCTAAAGATACGCAAGTATCTGACAGATACATACATATATAATATGTTACACTGTATATGTATGTGGGTGTATGCGTATGCGCATGTTAATCTGTTAACAAGAAGCTTAGATCGATTCCATTTCAAAAGTGTTTATATCAATTTAAAGTAATTACAAGCAACCACAAACACATGCAGAGGTTTACACACGAAACACAAAACAAACCTCCTACGCACTCATAGATACACTATATATCTGAGAGTGTGTGTGTGAGTGTATGGGTGGGTGTGTGTGACATGCCTTAATGGAAATTATAACGCAAATTGCTTATGTGCCATGGCAATGCCATCATCTTTCTTGAATTCCTGAGCATTATCGAAGAAGCTACCGATTTGGCTGACTGTCAATCAGCCAAGCCGAAACGACTCTTAACCACGTGAAGAGCCGCTCAAGAGCAGCCATGGAAATCTTTTAAAGTCAACAGCAGGAGCGAAGTGGAGCCGAAACCGCAGCAAAAGCTACTGAAGCTGCCAAAGAGAGCGCCAATTTGGCAATGAACTGAATACACTTGATGACTGAGCCACCTGGTATGGGCCTTAATTGTCTGTGTGTGTGTGTGTGTGCAAGTGTGTGTTGACAACAACTTTCGGCTCAAATGTCAAGTGTATTGACAAAAGACTCGCTGCTCATGTGCAAATATTTGGTATAATGCGAGAAACTGATGCGTCAGTTGTAATTAATATGTATGGTTATTGATTTTATGCCGTCATCTTATCAGAGATGAAATTAGTTGAGCCGAGTTGAGGTGAGATGAGCTGAGCTGAGCTTAGTTAAGCCTCATAATATCCTATTGGCTTAAATGGGCATGACTATCAAAGCCAATTAATTATTTTGTAACATTAACTGAGAGATCTTTGAAAAAGGGAAATGCAGTTAAGGTATTTTCTATAAGTTCAATTTTACGATTTGAGAGTTGTACTATATGAAAAATTAGTTCGCATACATTTTAAGAAGATATCGTAACCAAATTTGGCATTCGAAAGTTTTTTATAGTTTCCAAGCAGTGTAACAAATTTGATCAAAATCGGTAGACTAAATCATATAGCTTCCATAGCACGAATGGGTCCAAAAAAATGCTTTTACACAAAATTCGTTGTGTTTCGTTTGTTTGTAAAGATATTTGAACCAAATTTTTAAGGTATTAAAGCACTGTGTCAAATTTGATCGAAATCAGTTGACTATATCATATAGCTCCCATAGGAACTATACTTAAAACTTCTTTTGTTTTTGGTTTTTTATGAAGGAACCAGATTTTATTGCAAGCTAGTGGTACAAGGTATCCCAAAGTCTTCCGCGCCCGACTTTACCTACGCCATTTTTTTTTTAGATTTGGACTACGAAAAATAATGCTAATCTAATTTGCAGTTATCCATATACATAAGAATCGGAGATTGGATAGAAAGGGATAGTTTTGTTTGTTTTCATTTTTGAGTGTTTTTTGAATAGTCAAGGTGGTTATGAAGAAAGTGTAATTTTATGCTCATCCAAAGCTTTGAAATTGACTTATTAGTTTTTTGACGTGTTAAGAATAGTTTGAACTTTTCTTATATTCTAAAAAGTTTTGAACAAGCCAAACAAACTCTTTCCATACCTTTTTCTCAAACTCTGTCATATTGTCCGTAAAATTTGAATTTCTTATTAAAGATCTTATCTGTGGACCGTCATTCCCGCTTTTATCTTTTCTGTACTGAGTTTTAGAAACTTTTTTGATAGAAAAAGGTAACAATTTCCATTTTTGTCTTAAGGGGGTCTTACTATGTAATACCTCATTTCCAAGCGCTATATTCAAAAATTGATTACTAGAAAACTACAAATGATTTCGGGAAGCAGTTTTTGTATTGTTATCATTCATTTTTGAGCTTTAAATAGTTTTTTTGGTTTTACATAAAAATGACGCATGTGACCGCTACACGTCCTTCCCTGCGTCCTCGTCAATAGTGTCCAGGGCGCACGGAATGAACGATTTTAACCGATCAGAAACCAAAAAACTTTTAAAATAATTTTTCTCATCCCCTTGGCTATGGATAGACACGAGCTTTTTCAAAAATTCAAAAAATTCTTATAATAATAGAATTTTGAAAAAACAATTTTTTTTTACTTTTTTTTGGCTATTCAAGGCTGTTAAAAATTTTTGGACAAGAATTTCAAAAAAAACTAGTGTCTATCTGTTGCGACATGTTTTCTGATGATACAAATATTTAGTATGAGAAGATCGGTCAGGCAGATTTTTGGAAACCGTTCACCCCACCTCTAAAAAGACGACTTTCAGAAAAACACGATTAAAGATTGACAACGTAAGAAACACGAAAAACGACCGCGCGTGACCGTGAAAAATGCTCTGTCACTGCCAATCGAGCCCATCCACAGTTAAATCCTTTTACCAGCGTATTTCTAACACTATTTATTGTAGATGAAAAAAATTTAAAACAAAAATCAATTTTTTGAAACTGTTTGTACATAGTAAGACCCCCTTAAAGGCATTATACGGTCCCTTGAAAATGAAGGTGGGTTTATCACGTTCTGTTGACCTGGAACTAGCACTTCCGAGTGGGCCAAACTTATTTAGTCCAATGTTACCTTTTAATTGAATCGGTCATTTCAAAAACCTCATAAGTCCATAAATTCAAATTTTTCAGGAATCAATAAAAACTGTTTCATACACAAACAAATGAGTATTAACGGACTTTTTTATGCTTAATTTAGTATTTGAGTGATATAAAATTAGAATTGTAAATAACCTTAACAGTTTATTAATGAAAATAATGAAAAAATCCCTAAAAACTATTTTGGACTTATGTTGTTTTAGCAAGAAATAGGATTAGTGGTATAAATTTTAACCAAAACAACTGTTAAGGTTATTTAAATTAAAATTTTTTATCTTTTAAATACTAAATTAAGCATAAAAAAGTCTGTTAAAACTCATTTGTTTGTGTACGAAACAGTTTTTATTGATTTCTGAAAAATTCTAATTTAGGGACCTATGAGGTTTTTGAAATGACCGATTCAATTTTAAACATCAAATGTCATGTAAAAACCTCATAAGTCACTGGACTTATGTTGTTTTTGCAACGAACGTCTTTTTTACGGTATTTTTTGAAGAGGAAGGATTGTATTGACTTATGTAATTTTAAGCCAGAATACGTATCTACCTTTAAGGAACCATTTTCAGCAAAAAAAACATGTTGCAAAAAAATGTGACTTATGAGGTTTTTGAAATGACCGATTCAATTCTACTATCCCATAAGCAAAGAAAACTGGGATATTCTGTATAACCACTTTGTTGGCCTAGAAGGAAGCTTACCAATTTTAAATCAACACATATGAGCCAGTTGTGTTCCGCTCTGTGTATTTGTCCCAAACCAGGGCAATAGATGTATATCCTTTTTTTTTTTTTTTTTGTAGAATGTGCAATAGGAGCCAAATTTATTCCCATTGTGTAGGAGACTTTCAGACTCCGTTTTGATGAGTCTATGAATAAACGCCACTCACTAGAAACGTAGTTTGCTAATCCCATTGTAGTCATTAAACCAGGTACATCATTTCAAAATTCAAAGTCATCTTTTTCAGCAAAATATTTGAGTAGATTTTGTTCTCTTGTGCGGTAATAAGAAATGTTAGTTTCCTTTGCTACTAAGTTTCGTTCTCTTAGCCTAGAAGCCAATATTTCAGAAGCAGATTTAGATAGACCCAAATCTCTGAAAAGCTCGTTCAAATCATCTTGGTTGCATGGTTTTGGCATTTCCACGTCGCATTCAAATCACTATCACTACTGTCAGTTTCGCTTCCGACTGCTTAGGCTCCTCCTCCGATGCATCACTTTGAGGTTCAGGTAGTATCTTAAGGCTTAAAACACTTGTAAATGCTGACCGCATACAAGGATATTCCCATTTGGCTCTGCTTTTTCGGTTAATGCCAGCTACATTGGCCAAACAAAAATTACAATCGTCGTGGTGGTTCACGGGTTCCTTTAAGACCATGGCGGTTTCGAATTTTTTGTCGACTTTTCCCCTCATAAATATATACACAATATTTATTTTATTTTTTGATTGTTAAATATACTAGTTTTCACGAAAAATTAACCTTCGCAAAAAATGTTTTCTCTTTAGGATAGCTTGGGACAAGAAACACGAAAAAGGGCACCCTTTTTTTAAACACCGTTTTCGAATTATTTCCTAAAAACATGTTTTTATTTGATTTAGTTTTTCGTTAATATCCCGTGAATATAATAACTAAAACTTTTCGAAGTTAAAAAATAATTTTAATTTTAAGTTGAAAATTGATTTTTTTTTATTTATTTCGAGTCTAAGATCTGTGAAATCGGATAGGAACAGTTATGGAACCATGAACGGAAAGTGCCAAAGTACAAAATTAATAATAATAAAAATTATCTTTGTACTTATAAATATAAACAAACGATCATCTTTCCGGGCAGTTTTTCTCCTTTCGTATTTTGCTGTTAATTTTCTAAGAACGGAAGTTTGTAGAGTGCTTCAGGCAGGTTTCATTTCTAAGTCTAACAAAAGTCTTTCAATATATTTTTTCAACTTTGGGAGGTAAGGTCCGGACTCGACAACCCCCCGTGGATCTGCCACAGGCTTCAGGTATACCTTCAATGCGATACTGGGTAAGGATAACAAGGTAATACTACCAACCTACGTTTCAAATGAAAATTTAAAGACCAAGTAACCTCATCATTATCAATCAAATGTACTTATTTTAAAGGCATACCCAAATATTTATTTTCGTCATTCAGTCAACTTCGTTTTCTAAAAATCATGATTTTCAAATATAAGCAACAGTATTCACTCGCGTCGTGTTGAAGGAGCCCAGGTCCGTGGCGAATATACCGATCGTGTGCCGATTATTATAGAGAAAGCTCCAAAATCTGGGGTACCCGATTTGGATCAAACAAAATTTTTAATTCTGTCAAACTTGACCGTTGGCCAGTTTTGTTTTCTTATCAGTCGTCGCTTAGAGATTATCCCAGGAGATGATCTCTTTTTCTTTGTCAATGACGTTATGGTGAAGGAGTCGGCTACAATGGGCCCTTTATATGAAGAACATCATGATGAGGATCAATTTCTATATATAGCATACTCGAATAAGAACGTTCTTGACACGGCCGATGTAACCTGATTAAACTAAAGACAACTTCAATATGTGTTAAATTAAGTTTAATAAAGGTTGTAAGCCTTAAGAAGAAATTGGACTAGATTTGTTTTGGGGTTTGCTATTCATTATTCCTTGGTAGATCGGAGACATTGGACAACGATATTCCGTTTCTGGAGTGGGTTGGGTTATACGGCTGGGTCTCTTAGCCAACTACTAAGCCAGTGGGAGACGGACGGAATATTAAGGCATGCTGTCATAGTTTTCAGGACACGTTTACTATAAGATCCGACGCCAGCGCTTAGACGCACCTAACCTGGTAAACAGACGCTAAGCTGGTGGATTGCTCTTTGCTGCAGTGTCCACCCTCGACTTTATGGACTAGGGAGGCGCTACACTATCGTCGGAATTACTCTTAGGATAACTATGCGTACTCACCACAACAAGGTGACAATATTCGAGGGTGGTTGGGCAAGTTTTGAATTTTTAATATTATATGTCCCAAGATCTTTTTCTTCCATACTATTGCCACATTAAATAAAAAAAAATCGCTAGCTATTTTATAAATATTTATACTGCAAAATTTTATTCCAAATAGAAAAAGAATTGTCCTTACAGAGAATCGAACCAGGAATTTGAGTTTTTAAGGGAGACAAAGACTTGCAAACTCAGTTTTATTTCTGATTGTTATCGAAATAATTGCTTTTAGACCCGATAGTCTCAAAAAGCTTTTCTTCGTTAAGTGACGATTTTTATATATTTTTTTCTCTTAAGCTTATAAGAGAGCCCCCTTCAAAAATAAAAAAAAAGATTATTTAATAAGAAAATTACAAGTATCTTATGGCCCAAATTTCTAGTCCACAGAATGGTGTAACTTTTAGAACTAAGTAACAACAACAGAAATAACTTTAAGAATTTATTTCATTTAAGCGAATTTAACAAAACTTAAACTGAAAGATACATTTTTTGTTTTGATTTTCACATTTACAGCACTTAAGGCCAACATACAAAGTTTTTAAATTTACCAAAAGCATAAACTATCTAGAGACTTTTGCATAATTACTAATAAAAATTTAAATCTGCTGCTGCTGTCAAAAAAAGTGAATAATAATAATAATGCCAATTTACAATGAATTTTAATGATAGTGATATTATGTTACATAGCTGCGACTCATACACAAACGTCTGTCTGGTACATATAAATCTGTCCTTAAATACCAATTTGATGTCCCTTAACTGGACATGAAGGCATAACAAACATTTCTAATTGCATTAAAGACTGAATCTCACAAACAATAAAAACCACTTGCTCATATCCACAAAGTGACAGACCCAGAGCCATGTGTCTAAAATTCTAGAGCCACTTATGTTTTTCCAACCCACTCCCCCAGTACAAAAATTCAGAGCTTACCTCTGTCGTACTACTTAACTGGAATTGTAAAATGCATATTATGTGAACTAATTAAATGGCAACCAAAAACCTCGACTAGAATCCTCCAAAAAACTTTGTTGCCTTAGTAGTGCCCTTAGTTTTCATAGTACGTAGTTGTTGTTATTGTTTTTTTTGTAATAAAAGAGCCAACAAACAGGGTAAAAAATTTTACTAGAGCAGGTGAACGAAAGTAAAATACTCTATAAAGTCAAATAATTTAGCGGGAAATTTAGTACTTGCAACTGATGTATAATACAGTCTAAGAGACAATTTTTGGTTTAAAAGTTAACTTTTTTTATTGAAAATTTTATAAGATTTAAAACTAGGGGCTTCGCCTCCTGCTCGCTTCGCTCACCAACCCCCACCATTCCATCGCCGCAAGTGGCATAGGGGGCCCACTTGAAATTAAATTCAAATTTATCAAAAAGACGAGAAAAAAAAAACATTTAATATAATAATAGAGAGAAAAGTCTAAAAAGCTTTCCAAGGTAACTGCAGCGGGAAGACTTTGAGTAGCTGTGTTATAAGCAGGATCTCACTTTTCGGTAGACGACTGAGGTGCATCGATAAAATGTAGACGCTGTTTTACTTATTAAGCTTACAATGGCTTTAATGAATTAGAGCTCAGTCTGGTTTTAAGTTGATGGTTTTTATAAAGAACAAAATCACCCGCATTTTCCGTAGCCAACTTGTTCCTATTTTTCCTTATTTTAAATTTGATATATTAAAATATTTGTAACATTTTTCAACGGAAGTGAATAAAAAGAAAGTATGGCGAATTCTTTTTCCCCAAACAAATTAAAAAAATAAATCAAATAAATGTGAATTCGAAATTTTTTCAAGACACAAAATTTGTTAAAACAAGCAAAAAAAATTGTTGCGTTTGTTGAAGAACCGTGAGTCATATTTTGAAAACAATCTTAGATTTTTGTCAAGCCTTATTGAATTTAAATAATAATATCTTAAACATTTATATCTTAAACATTTATATCTTAATTTTATTCATCTCAAAAGCCAATCTAGAAATTAAGATTTTTTCCTAAAATAAAAATATTACAAAATCCGAAAAGTAGTTTTTCATACTAATTTAAAACTTTTCCCTAGCTTGTTTAGTTTTTAAAGATTCTTTATATTATAATAATACTTTTTCGGTATTAAATAATCATATTTAACTCTTTTTCGCTTATTTTCAGATATTCAATAAAAGCATTTATTACATTCCAACAGAAAAGCTTTTGGAACTTTTGTGAACATTTGGATACAATTATATTACCAAAAAGTATGTATGTCTAATACTTCATTTTTTAAAATAGTGATTTAAGTTCTACGCTCTTCCTCAAATCAAAGTAATGAGATGGCAACCCTGTAATTTATATAAGCATGTTAACTCTACCCACAAATTACAAAGTTTTAAAACAAGAAAAATATTGCTTTGGGTAGCCTGTAAATAAAAAAAAAAATATGGAAAAAAGTAATGGCCATTACCTTAAGAAACTCTAAAAATATTTTTTAGCTGGAGTTGATCAAAGATGATCAAAAAGCTGAATCCGAAGTCCAAGAAACCCCGAACCCAGTGTTCTTAAATAATTTTTAAATTGTCTTGTGTTCTGGGATTAACTCATAATCCCTGTGTGAAGGGGTTATTTGGACGGGTATTTTCTAAATAAATTTAAGCTTAAAAAAATTACCCTAAATGTAGTTCAATGTATCGATAAATCGATGTTTTTGGTAAAAAATATCGAAAAAAATCGATGTAAGCAACATTTTTTCGGCAGCACTTATGACATTAATGTGGGTTCCAATGCATTTGTTATGTCTCTTTTTTTTTTTGTTTTATGTCCTAAAAGGGTTCCTCACAGAGAGGTGGACACTGAGACCAAAAGGTCTTTTGTACCATGCCCTTAAATTAAAGCAATAGATTATCCACTTTCCGTTTTTTTTGGTATTGCCCTTAGATGAAAGGGACTAATGCGTTCCTTTCCCATGTTACAGGCTCTGTCCCATATCAGCGCTGGGTAGTCACAAAGAATATGGTTTCATCCTCTTCTAGACAGAGCCTGCACTCTGAAGAGTCCGATAGGCAAATTTTCTGTAGATGGTATTTAACAGTGTGGTGGCCAGATAGGTATGCTACCAGAAGTTTTAAGTCCGCTTTGCCAAGACCTTTTGTCTTGATCGTATCCAGAGGTTTGACAAGCACTTTTGCATGAAGAAGCCCGGAAGGGAGAACCAGTATCTCCAATGTTCTTCTGCGGCCCATTTGTTTATCATGGTTTTGATTGTGGACCAACCAATACCACAAATCGGCGCAGGAGATGTAATCAGGGTGGAGGCACCCTGTCGTGCTAGATCTTCAGCGATCGTGTTACCTTCCACTTCCGAGTGTCCAGGCACCCAACATAGCAAGACTTTGTTCCGGTCGAACTGGGTTTGAAGGTAGTTATGCCATTCTTTAACCATCCTGGTGGAGGTGCTCCAGGATGACAATGCCCTTATAGCAGCATGTCTCTGTTTTATTTTAATTAATGCATTTTTTTTCAAACTCTTATCAGGTCACACTGCAATCAATTTTATTTATTAACCAAGTAAATTAGGAAGCTACTGTAATTCACAACTGCTTTAAGCAGTAACTGCCTTAAGTAGTCACTATTTATTATTAATCCAGCATTATTATTTATTTATTATTTCTGTATTATTATTCATTATTGTGTACATTGTATTGCTCTTATTATTATTATTTGAATTCACATCATTTAAAAAATTGTCGTTCGTTCCAATCAAAAAACCATGGTATTTTGAACATCAGTATTTGCTTTTTGGTTACAAAGATTTATTGTGTTACTATTTCAGCTTGATGAGATCATCTCTATAAGAGTATTAAAAAATCCGATTTCGTAGTTCTACCAATTTACAAAAATTTTGCGTATTCAAAAGTGACGATTGACAACTTAGGTTTCTTCTTAACATTGCACTAATAAATAACATTAAAATAAAACAAAATTTTTTAGTTTTTTTTATTTTATTTGCCTTATTATATCCAAATGAATGTAGATATATGAAAAAAAGTGGGTGTGAATACGTCCTTTTTAAAAAAAAAAACAAAAAAAAAAGGTTCTGAAATATAAATAAAATTGTATTTTATTATAAATAATAAGTCTAATGCACGCACCTATTGTTCTTCCTCATGTTCTTCGTTGTCAAGCACCTTGTTGCATTGGAAATCGATTTCATCCATATCAAGCTCACCATACTGATTGACAGACATGCTGCCTGATTTATTTTAAGAGCTTGATAATAAATATATAACTTCTGAAGGAAGACACACTTTTTTTTTATATTTGTATGCGACTGTCTAGGTTTATTGATGAAAAATTTGGATCTGATGTATTTATTGTGCAGAAACACATCCGAAAAGTTAAATTAATCGACTCCCTTTCCTTGCATGATGCAATCGATCAGACTTATATATTTTATTGCGTGACTCGGCACTGTCCTCTCCAAAGTACCCTACTGGAAGAACAGTATTTTCTATGATATCACATGAATGCACGAGAATTGTATAAACTGTTGCCAGTCATGGGCAACCAAGGATAATTATCAATTATAATTTCTGCAGTACTAAAACAGAAGCTTTGAAATCTTTCCACATTGATTGGCAACTGACTTGACAGACATATTAAAATAGTCCTTAAATTTGTAATAAGGCCTACGTCAATGCCGGTGATATCCGCAAAGAATTTTGGTTTACTAAAAGCACGATGCGCGGTATTACCATCATTTGTGCTTCCTAATCCACCAACTTTTGGTTTATGAACTTTCAGAGAAAGCTTCTTCCAAAATTGGTCCAGAATATTTTTTTTCTTTCAAATATGTCTGTTTTGTCATTTTGATTTGATGTTCGCCATTTTTTAACATGGCATTTATAATTTGCGTGGAAAATGAAATGGTACCAGTTATTCCCGCTTTAAAACAATTAAAAGCGGCATCTTCATTTGAACTCTTCGTCGCCATTAACTTCCAAATTGCAAACAATTTCGCATTTTTAAATCTAAGTGGTTGACCTACAAAGTTAAATTTGTGCCAAAGGGCGGAAAAGTGCACTTTAATATGACATGTACTTGAAAGATGATGGAATATACTAACACAAACAACAAACTTTATTGGTCGAAAGAGCAGGACTCACTTTGTAGCTCTATTTGAAAACTAATTTTTGTTACAATTTTTTGCTTGTTGAATTACACTCAATTTGGAGAGCGGCAGAATTAATTTTAGCAATTCAAATTCATAAACACATGATACAAACCACTCACCTTAAGCTGCATCTTCAAAATTTCACTTCTGTTGCTTAATTAGTCTATTTTAGCAGTTTTAAGTTGCATACAAAAATATGAAATTTGATAATCGCGTGTTTTTGCCTATGAACATCTGTTTTTGACAGCTGTTAAGATAACAGCGGCGCTATCTGTTAAAATTTTTGGTACGTAACATTACGGATTTATGTTTCTAAGATGCATTGCGGGTAAAAAAAATTTTTTTTAAGGACTTAGAATATGAGTTTTGGCCAGTTAAAGTGGTCGTTTGCCCCATAGTGCATTGTGTCAATTTGCTGTTAGGAACTTGCAGACTTTGCATCCGCATCATCTTCATCGTCTGCGGTTTCTGTCCATATCGAAGTGAAAATGTAATATTTTCATGGAATTGATCGGCATAGCAAGTGCAGCCACGAAAACCACAAACAAATGAAAAAATTTTCAAACGAAAGTAAAAAATTAAATGCCCTAAGCTGGACATATATATCTACCTTGTGTAGATCTGGCCATACCTGCAGATCAATCTAGTTGGACATGCTTCTTTTTAACTGTTACATAGCCTTGAACGAATATAATATACTCTTTTGACTTCTCGACAAAAAAAAGCAATAGCAAAAAGTGCTTACAGCTGCTAACGTACAGGTAAATCCGTAAATGTCAAAAGTGGGCGGCAGTCGGGCCGGATTGCTGCTGTTTAAGCTGATCTGGTTTGGGACTTGGACTTGGTCTACTACAGAGCAGCTAAGCGCCGAATGCCAAAGCTAATCTTACCAATTTAAAGCGCATTGTCTTGCAACCCAGTGCCGTCAGTTAGTGCTTGCCTCATAGCAATGTTGCCATTGCATTGTCCTACTGCACAAATTAGTGCGATGAGTGGGTGACGTAACAGGCATGGGGTTGGGGCTGAGGGTGCTACAACGGGACCTGCTATATGTGTGCAGTAAAAGCAAAGTGCCGTTGGCGTGTGTGCACGTTTGAGGGCGTGCCTCACATGCCACACACACACACATACACGGGCTACATCTTGCCACATGTGTGTGTGTGTGTGGGTTGGGTTTCGGTGGCAAGGAGTGTTTTGGGGGTGTGTAGTGTGTATGTTTACATTGCACTTATGCACCAGTGTACAAACATTCGGGGAGCCTAGGCTGCAGCTAGGCAGAAGAGAAGAAAAAAAAAGACGAAAAAAAATAAAAGTAGATGACGCTGTAATAGCATTCAAAACTCTTACTAATGAGCAGAGAGCGGGTGGACTCTGAAGGGAGAGCAGGCGGAGAGAGCAACTCGGGCAGCAGACAGGTACGTCACCTGGTGCCTTGCTGCCGGCGTTGAACCAATTTTACAATGTGCTCTAGTGTCAGGGACAGAGAGACACACAGAGGTAGAGAGTGGAGAGAGGGAGAGAGATAGAGTGAGAGAGGGGGCGACTGTGGAAGCAGTGCCAACTTCAAACTAATTGTGCAATTATTTTTGCATAAAGTGGCATAAACATGGCTAGAAGAGGCATTATGCGAGTGGCCTGACTTTTGCAACATGAAGCAAAGATGGCTTCCTGCAACAACAACAACGACAACAGCAAAGACATCACATATGACAACAGCAACAACAACAATAACAACATATGCACATTGTGTCTGCGCGTGCATAAGTGGCACTTGGAAAATTTAAATGTAATATTCATTATTTTGTCACATTGTCAACGCCGACAAGCTGTCAATGCTTTCAAATTAATATTTAAGAATTCATTTGCAAAGTTGCAAAACAATTGCAAAACATTTAGTATTTAATAAAAGTTTACTTTTAAAGCTGCTTTCAATGTGCCTAAAGTTTGCATTATTGAAATATTACGCATACGCAGTGTCTGACAAAATTGCTTCAAAAATGTGAAAGTGTGGAGCCCTACCGGCCTTTGCGGTTTTAACTCTTGTCGAAAAGGTTGACCCTAAGCCCAACAAGATAATTTAAGCAATTTTCGATATTTTGCTTTAAAGTTAATCAATAATTCATATTATGTAATGTGCCTTTAAAACTAAAAGAAATGAAAGCTTTTAATCTTATAAAAGGAAAATTTTTTTTATATTGAAGAAACATTTAATTATGTTTAATAAAAGTTTTTTTACTTTAAAGCTGTTAAAAATAAAAGTACTATAGTACGCATAGTACAAAAATCAAGTATACGCAGTGTGTGTCATATTTGCTTTTAAAATAGAACATTTTTAACTTATTCCAAAAATATAAGCCTAACACAAAAAGCTTTCAAGCTAAATAAAAAAAATCTATTTTATACAATTTTCGACATCTCGTTTCAAAATATATCAAAAAACTTGATTATATGCATTTAAAATTTAAAAAATTAAAGTTTTTAATTTTATAAAAAGAAACAAATCGTTTATTTTGCTTAAAGAAAAATTAAAGTAAGTTTAATAAAAGTTTTTATTTCAAACTGTGTACTATAGCAATGTGTGACATTTTTCTATCATCCTCGACTCCCAGTGGAGCGTAGGGCCTTGATCATCCTCTTGTAGCGAATTCTATAAAGGGATTCACGATAAATACCATGCCATGAGTGGCTGGTCGCTTGTAGTTCATGGTCCATAGATCTTCTCCATGTTTTTGCTGGCGCACCAACGCGTCGACCTTTCCCCTGAGGGTTCCAACGAACTGCCTGTCGAGCGAGGTTCCCGTTGGATCTCCGAAGGGTATGTCCAATCTATCGCCACTTACTCTCGCATACCTCTTCTGGCGCATGCTTCTGGTTAGAAACAGAGATCCAGAGATCTTCATTACGAATATGGTTGGGCCACCATATATGTAGAATCTGGCGCAATCACTTGTTACAAAAGGCCTGTAAGCATGCGTCTGTTCCTCTTGTGCGTTTCCAAGTTTCGCAAGTTGCAAATTCGTTGGTTTTTGTAGCTATTTATCTGGATTTCGAAATTTCGCGAAGCATCCCAAACGCCGCTTTTGCTTTGTTGATTATTGCTTTCCTTTGGAGGAACTAAACTGCCGAGATAACTATGTGTGACATAATTGCTTCTAAAATCTTATTCAAAAAAGTCTAAGGCCTTTCAAGCAAAGTCAAACATTTTTGATATCTCGTTTTGAAAAACTATCAAACGAGATGCATGGTAAATTTTAAAAATAAAACTTTTAATGACCAAAAGTATTTAAATAGTTTTTGTTTTTTAGAGTAATAGAAATATAAACATAACAATAATAATAAAGATACTTATATTATATGTTAAAAAAACCAATATTGGTATTATAGCGTATACGCGGTGTGTGACAGCGTTGCTTTCAAAACCTCGCTTTACGGCCTTTTCTTATTATTATTGGGTGTACAAATGTACTGCGACCCAGGTGGATCTATTGTACCCCTTCATGGCTTAGAGCTCTCCCAAAGTCCTAAGGCCTCCATGTATTGCTGTACTTTGTTTTGACTTATAGTAACAACGGTCTCCAGTGGGAGAACGTTCATGCCCAGAAGCTTGTTTCTTTTACCGGCGGGTTGCTGCTTAGCCCAATTCACGAACATTCGACGCTTCTGGTAGTCAAGCGGCTTCAGTTCTTGCGTCAATTTGATCTTGTAAGGATGTAGGCCAAGATCTTTTCGCAAAATTCGCCACAACGACGTCACAGAGATGCCCAACGCTTGAGAACGACGTGTGAGAGACTGATTTGTGTCTTCCCCAATTGATGAGCTAGCGGCAGCAATATTCTCGACACTACGGGCACTTTTTTGTCTCACTGGCACGGGAACATTTTGTACTGTTCATATTTTTTCCACTAGACGCTCAATTGTTGATCTGGCTGCACAATTTTGTGACCATAAATTGGACGTAGCGCTCTTAAAGTTGAGGCCACTGACTCCGAATTTCGGTATTAAATTTTAATAATTTCGACTCGTTGTTGGATCGTACATCTTTCCATGATGAAATGGCAAACCTTACTGAAGAGAAATGTCAAGAGAGCGGTCGTCGTTTGATGTCCCTATCGGTCTTCTTTTATAGCGTCCCTATTGAAAACTCCGATTTATGCGAAGAAGTTTCTTCACTATGCTACAGAAGCGAAATAGTCTACTATCCACTATGCCAAATTTGTTTAATGCTAATTTTGCTTAAGTGGCTGCGGATCCCACAATGTCCCGTCAGAAGGCCTGTCATGATTCTCACGGTGTTCTTCCCGTGCGCTATCATGACTTTGAACCTCTTACTGTTGTAGTTAGAGAGGAGGGTTTTTGACTGTTTAAGCCCTGGTATCTGCGGCCAGTGCAGCAGTCGTTTTTTATTCTCCTCTATTCTCAGTTGGTCCCGTACCACGTGGTTACCAATCCCACAGTGTGGTTAAGGACCGATTAGCGGTGTTGCTGCACCGATTCCTGCAAGTTTATTTGCCAGCTTATTTCCAGGAGTAATTTTGTGTCCTGGAACCCATCTAATCGTGAGCTTATTCCTGGATCCTAAATGATCCAGTCTCACTTCTTTAACTAGCCTCTTAGCTTTGCTTAAGGCCTTTATTGCTGCTTGACTATTAGGATGTAAATATCCCTTTAATGGTAGTTCTTTTTCAGATTGAATTCTGCACATCTTCCAATAGCACAGACTTCATCATGTGAAGTGCTGGTGTATCTGCCTAGAGGTTCGTAATATTTGGTCCTGGGTCCTACTACCCCCAGGCCACTTCCTTGATCAGTGAGCGATTCGTCTGTGTACCACTTTACATATTGTATGTGGTTTCATAGGGTGAACTGCTGCAAGAGAGGTCCAAGCCTCTTTTGTGCTGATTTTTGTATCAAAATATTGATTGAACCAGTACTTTATAGTACTTCTTCCAAAAATGTTAGTCCAAAGACGAAACGCCGAAAGCGAATGAAATAAAACATGTTATGCAATTTTCTACATTTTCTTTTATAATATACACCTAATTATGATTGTATATACACGTACATTTATTTGAAATGTCAGAGAAATGAGAGGAGAGATTAATAAGAAAACAAACCAAACTGTTCTTTGTTTGTGTCTTAGAAAATAGAAGGTCTTTTCTATAAGGAAATTTCTTGTTGCCCTAAGTGCATAACTGGCTTTACATTTGATACATGTTTGCCAATAGTTAATGTAGTATATACCAATTAATTAACAAAGCCTATTTGAGTTTATAAACTCTATTATCAAGGTAATGTGTTGTTGTTCATTCAAAATTCAAATGAAATTGAATTTAATTCTAAAGGTATTCTGACAATGCATCATTGTTTGGCGTTTCTCTTCATTTAGCTGCCATAGAATATCTGCCTGTAGTTAGGCTCATATTTTAAACTTAGAATTATTTTCAGAGCATCTCAAGCTTATCACTATATCACCCATATACAGGCATATCAACAAATACATATATACATATACATATGTGTATATATATATTAAGTTTTCTTCTTCTTGTAGTTTTGCCTTTGATGTGATTAATTTGCTGCATGCTGCATTTATGATATGATTACTTACGGCCCTGCTACTGGTATTTGCACCATTTGCATTTGTTATTTATTTTATTTGTAATTTATATACACATGCAGACCATATGTAATGTGTCTATATACCAATATATACGCACATATGTACATTATATGTGGTCGTAAATCTCTGTAGCATAATTTTGCAAGAGTGTGTGTGTTTAAATTAAATTTATTTACCTGTTGATAATGCCGTTTGTGGAACATATTAAATATTTTAGTTGTTGCTATTAAAATTATCGCTGGGTTCAGCGACACACACCAATGCATCGCATACTTTCGGTATAGTATCTGTGTGTCTGTATATGTCTGGTTATGTATGTGTATGCATGTAATAAAGAGTGGGGGCTTGAGTGTATGTGTGTATATATATATTTTTACCATCGTTTGTTGTTTGATTTAATTAAATTTAGCAATTTATAAGGTGGCACATACACACACATTCACGCACACAAACATACTCATACTTACAAACACATTGATACAGTAGAAATTCTTTGAAGTAATTTGTTTTATTTTTTTTTATTTTATTTTATTTTATTTTAATTTAATTTATACTATTTTATTTTAATTTATTTTATTTCATTATAGCTTAGATTATTTTTTATTATATTATTATTATTTATTATTTTTTTCTAGTTTAAATTATTATTTTTTATTTCACATTTTTTTTTTTTTCAAATTTTTCAAAATGGACGGTGCTTTTTTTCCCAAAATATCAGTAGGTCTTTTTTTGGTATTGACCTGAGATCATCATCGTCAATTCCTTTATCTCCGGTTGGAGCATAAGGCCTCCTTGTGTATTTTTGAGGTTTCTCCTATAGGTGAATTTGTATTAATGTGACATGAATTTTGCACCTACAAAACCGATGTGCAGGCTGCCGGAGCAGGGGGATTTCTCGAAACACGATTACCCCTTGGAGACTTTCTAATCATTACGTTTTGATCCATGTTTAAAATAACTCTTATTCACGTTGGTAGTTTTTCCGCGATAGTTATAAGCACAAAGCGGAAGCTTAGTAGGAACCATCCTCTGATGACAAAGCACATGTTGGCAGTAAACTTCCGGGAAGTCTGTGGATGCTATCGTTGGCTCGCGAGGAGCTCCTCCGCTACCGTGCCCTCAACACGAGTCTGCCAACTCATGTGGGGCTTGCAATGCATTAAAGCATAGGTTGTTAGCATGATTGGTTATTGAATGGCGCCAAATCACTCGCCATGACGCTAAGAGAATCTTAGACACTCAGGATTTATAAGGAGTTCGGTGCCACCCAAAAACCTCTCTGTGACTTTCCCCTCCTAGCCGCTGAACGCTGTCTGGGACTGCTTATTGCTTATTCGCAGCTAACCTTCATATCTGAAGGCCTTTCACTATCCGCAACCTGTGACCCGTACGGTTGCCTACAGCTCGGCATACGTGAAATGCCCTTAATATCGCGATCCGGACTATAATTCGTTCATTTCCCATGGGATAGGCTCTGTCCCATATCACCGCTGGGCAGTCATAGCGAATATGTCTGGTGGTTATAAAGGAAGGCTCTGTCTCCAGATTGAGGGTCTGAAGGGTGGCTCCGATAGCGGTGCCAGACGACTTCTGCGAGACTACACTTCCATTGTCATCTCGTTCAGGGACCAGGAGTTCATCTTCAGAGGTAGAAGTCGATACCTCGAGCTGCCGATGAAGACGCAGTCCATTCGGTTGAAGGAGTACCGGTTGTACCTGAACAGACTCAGGTGTTTGAACCCGAGTCCCTTCCGTAGGCCTAACAGCACTACTAGGGGTGGTCCTGGTTGCGGCACATCAATCGTAGAGGTACAAGTAGAAGTCGCCGTTTGCAGACTTCCTCTTGTGGTAATGTTTGTGTCATCAAACTCATCTGAATTATATAAAGTGTCCATAAATATATTGAATACTCGGGGCGGGGATTTCCTCCACGGAATGGCCCGAGATGCCGTGGGAAATCAAGGAATAAAACTGTAGGTTGACAGGTATCCAGAGTCAGCATACTAGAGACCGAGCACCCCCTCGTCATCCTTCTATCGGCGTATGATGTTTCACCTTAGATTGGTCAAATTTTTGTAAGAGTATTCTTCTCCGTCGGTGGCTTAAGTGGTAGCGTACTCGCCTCTAAAACCGAAGGTCGGTGGTTCGATTCCCCGCAGTAGCACTGGTGCATTTGCCTAGCACTGGCATCGCTAGCTCAAAGACGCTATTTGCCATGAAAGTCTCTATTAATTAAAGACACCGCCGTTCGGATTCGGCTATAAACTGTAGGTCCCTGTTCTGTTCGAACAGTTATTAATAGAGATCCCCCTCCTCCAAGGGGTCTAACAGGGAATTATATATATATATTCTTCTCTTCGCCCGACTACAATTGGTCAGCATCCAAGGCAGAGACATGACAGTGCCAAAGACCTGATTCCAGCCGCCCTCACGGGGAGAGTATAGTCGCACTACCAGTAGTGTATTACAATTACGGCACGTACCACACAAAGTGGCTATACGTTGATCACCTTGTAATACCTATTGGCTGCCGGGATGGTGCTTACTGTTTATTATTTCATAAGCAATTGCGTATCCTTGGGGGTTTTCGGATCAGGACTCTCTCAAAACTGGAAAAATAAGTTAAAAGTCTTTTGCGAGCTCCGATACACTCCTCACAATAAACCCAAATTCAATCGAACTAACAATGCCAAATGCGCCATATTCTGTCGTTTATGCATTCACTTACAGCTTGAATATGTCAAAGACAGTTTTGAGGTCATGGCTGGAGGTTTTGAGCTAGATATTCAAATGAATGCATTCAAATGAATATGCTGTACTCACTGTTTGTACTTCAAATGCTAACCAATTGCTTCTCTAATGAAGAACGAACATTCCGATACTAAATTGAATACTCAAAGTGCTTTTTAAGTAATTGACGTTAAAAGCCATTTGGGGCATCTAACCGTCCGTCTTGGCGAATGCAGACTGTTTTAAGCAGGACTCTTGGCCTGCAAATTGTTTATTATTGCTTGCTTAGTTTTTGGCCAAAATACAAAAAGGCATTTTGCGGCATTTCATGTCTTTCATATTGTTTCCGTGTTAGCTTTAATTTGAATTGAGTTGGAAATGCTTTTGAATGAGTTTCAGACAAAATGGCCAAATGTCTGACTAAATGATGGAAGGACTGAGTAACTCAAAGAATGACAGACTGAAAGACTGACGAACTGACGGATTGACTGACTTGCGTTGTGTTGGCGCATGGCATTTTTTCGACAATTAAAATTAAAATTTAAATGAAATGAGTGTAGTGGCAAGTACTACGTGTAAACCACAACAGAGAAGTCCCAGCCATATACGAGAACGACGATGACGATGACGACGTTGGCTGACTGCTACAAAAACAAACCGCAGAAACCAAACCAAACACAAGGGTTCCATAAAGGAAAAAGTCGGTTCTCTGTCTAGGCAATGCTTCCAGCAAAAACAAAACTAGGCAACGAACGTGCACAAATATGTAAATGAAATTGTATGACTCGTATATACTCTATACATAGTATAGGGGCAAACCGCTGACACCCACACACCCATACACACACACACATAAACTACATATGCAATGTATTTACACTGCAAGAAAAACTATGCAACAAATTACTGAAGTAAATTTAATGGGTTCACAATGGAAATATCATAATGAAATATTAACCTTTAGTTGGTTAAAAATTGTACCTTCGTTATTTTTATTACCTTATTATTATGTGGCTTTTGGTTGAGTTTCATAAATTTAATTAAATTACTGTAAGCAACTTTAAGCAAATTTTGAAAAAACTTGCTTTTGGAACGTAATACGAGGGTGGATTGATAAGTTTCCGGCCTTACCAAGAGATGGCGCCACTAGGCCTACCTTGAGGTGGCGTTCTATTGTACCATCCTTAGATAGCTTGTAGCTATAGTTTCAGCCCGATCGCCATGTTAGTTTAGATTTGAGAGCACACTGAAAAAGACGCCTCTGTATTTTTCTTGAAAATGGAAAAAAAAATTGATTCGAAAAAACATTTCTACCGCCAATTTGACGTTGTATAAGCGTAATCCAAGCAAATTTTTGCTTCGATTCATAACCGTTGACGAAACTTGGGTCCACCACTACACTCCTGAAACCAAAGAACAGTCTAAACAGTGGATTGGACCAGGGGAACCAACTCCAAAGAAGGCAAAAACAATTTGTCAGCGAACAAGGTTATGGCTACTGTTTTTGGGATGCAAGAGGTATTATATACATTGATTACCTTGAAAAGGGTAAAACTATCACTGGTCAATACTACGCAGACTTATTGCAACGTTTGAGCCACGAGGTGAAAATTAAACAACCTCATCTGGCGAAGAAAAGAATCTTGTTTCATCACGATAACGCACCAGCGCACAAGTCAATCGTTGCGATGGCTAAAATCAACGATCTGAAGTTTGAATTGATGCCGCACCCTCCCTACTCTCCAGACCTAGCCCCGAGTGACTATTATCTGTTTCCTAACCTCAAAAAATGGCTTGGCGGTAAGAGATTTGCGGACAATGAAGAAGTAATCGAGGCTGTAAATGGGTATTTTGAGGAGCTTGACGAATCAGTCTATAGAGATGGCATAACTAGACTAGAACACCGCTATGAGAAATGTATCAGCCTTGGAGGAGATTATGTTGAAAAATAAAATAAAAAATCTTAAAAACTTTGTTTTTCTTGGTCAGGCCGGAAACTTATCAATCCACCCTCGTATTTCAGGTAAAGGAATTTGTAGGTTAAGTTTAAATATAAACAAATGGTTCACTTCTTGCATAAAAAACGATTTCTCTTGTAATAAAAATAGTTAAGGCGTGGTTAATTTTAATAAATATTGTTGCTAATAAATCCAAATTAATTTATCTAAAAGACAAAACAATGAAGTGCTACTAATAATTTAATCAAATGGCAACATAAATGATCTAAAGTTTTCGAAAGGTTCAAAGCTGAGCTAACAATGCGTATTTTCTTATCCGAAAGACCCATGATTTTTTAGAGAAATTATTAAAATAAATAGATTTCAAAAGAAATCGTTTTTTTAAATAAAGATTATAAGTTATGTAAATTTGTGTAAAGGGCTGATCTTCCAAAAAATCGATTTTTGAACAAAATTTGTTGTTTCGTTTGTTTGTGAAGATATTGGAATTAATTTTGGCATTCCTAAGTTTTTATTGTTCCTTAGCACTGTACTAAATCATATAGCTCCCATAGGACCAATCGGTCCAAAAAAACGTTTTTTATACAAAATTCGTTGTGTTTCTGTATGTTTGTAAAAATATTTGAACTAAATTCAGATCTTTTTTAAGGTATCAAAGCACTGTGTCAAATTTGATCGAAATCGTCATGGAGGTGGTCATCAAAAGACTGCAACGTCACGTGAGATGGTTCAAAAAGTGAAGAAGCGACTTGAGCGAAATCCCTGACGAAGTGCCAATTAAATGGCGAAAGAACTGAAAATATCTGATCGTAGCATCCGTCGCATACTGAAAAATGATCTCAAGGTCAAGCCTCACACCGAAGCAGCAACAAGTCAGACTTGAGAGAGCGAAGGAGTTGCTTCGCTTGGCCGAAAGCGGTCAATTGCCGAACATTGTGTTTTCTGACGAGAAAATTTTTACAATTGAGCAATTCGTAAACTCTCAAAACGATAGGGTTTACTTGAGGACCGTTCATACGAGAATTTGAGTCATCGATTGGCCACCAGGAGGCAGCACCCGCCACAGATAATGGTTTGGGCCGCTGTAACAGCAGATGGGCGCTCTCCAATCGTTTTCATCGAGCCTGGCGTCAAGGTTAATGCGCAATATTATCGGGAAAGTATTCTGGAGGTTGCTTTGAAGCCGTGGGCAGACAAAAATTTCGGTGGCAGACCATGGACGTTTCAACAGGACTCGGCACCGTCTCACAAAGCTCGAGTGAACCAAGAATGGCTGAAAAACAACGTTCCGAACTTCATAACGTCCACACAATGGCTCTCGAATTCCCCAGACGCGATTCCGATGGATTACACTGTCCAACAGTGAACAAGAACTTTTCAAGTGACCTAGTGTACGGTGTAGGTCTTGACGAGTAGATCACGATAGCGTTTTTCAAAATTGTCTAACACCCCCAAAATCGGAAGTTATCGCTTAAAAACCGTTTTTCGGGTACTGCGATCACTCCCACTATCACAACGTCGCCATTTTTCAACCGATTTTCGATTGCTTTACGGCTTTGGAAAGAAGAAGATTCAAGCTTTAAGATGATATACACTTGTTTATACTTCATACAAAGCAACTACGAGATTTTTAAAAGTTATCTAAGATTTACACTTTTTTTTCGATTTTCACACTTTGAAGTCAATTTTATATAACATTTTGTTAAAACACCTTTACTTAAGGCCATAGTGAAGGTTTTGCCTTATTGAGCGAAAGTAAATTGTTTCTAAATTTCGTATTATTTTAACACATTTTTACCTTGAATTGAGTAAAGGTAATTTTCCAAAATGAATTTATGACCTTTTTAATTGGTTACACTTCGAGTGCCGGACCTTAATTAATAGATAAATAGTCTCAGTTGCATATGTCATAAAAATCATGCTATAAATAAGTTACTAAGTTATTAATTTTCATGGGTTTTTATTACTTTCTTGTCTTCTTAAAGTATTTTATTAATTTCTGTCTTAATAATTTATTAAAAATTTATTATATATCTCAATAAAAAAGGCTAGAAGCCTGAGCACTTCGCGTTTTTATCCACCATTTATATGTCAAATATTATAATAATAAAAATTAAAAAAATAAAAAATCAAGCTACATTAATTAGAGCACATAAAAATAATATAAATATCGTTCGAAACTTAAATCAAAAATCATTAAATAAAAGTGGCCTCTTATTGTAAAAACTTGTTTTAAGAACTTGTGAATTATAAGCAGCTTTAATTTAATTTACGAGAAGAATCACGTCAATTACACTAATTTACACGAAAAATTAACGTGGAAACTGATTTAAACTGACGGCTGTTTATAAAATTGGGAATTTCCCAAAATATACAAGTATCGAATGAAAAAATTGCAAATAAAATAAATAGGAATCTTTCCGTATTTTATTTTTCATTCCCTTTGCCATGAGTAAATAACAAGTCCAATGGCGCATTGTTCCAAAAACGACTGCAAGTGACGTCACAAGATTCATATTAAGTGTTTGGTTCACCAATT
Source organism: Chymomyza amoena (assembly GCA_037043745.1). Taxonomy (NCBI): domain Eukaryota; kingdom Metazoa; phylum Arthropoda; class Insecta; order Diptera; family Drosophilidae; genus Chymomyza; species Chymomyza amoena. Next base: position 42,965 of record JBAMAX010000481.1, read on the forward strand.
ATAACTGACATTTAATCCTAACTGGTTGCTCTTTTTAGCTGTAACTTATTGTTAGTAATTATTTTACTCATCGCCTTCGCCTGTGGCAAGCTGCTCTGCTACCCTAAAATTGGGGCATTAATAAAAACTACAAGATTATGGCCAATATTAAATCCTTAATTTATAACAACCACAACAAATCCCTAATTTCCATTAATTTCTGTCAGTGTAGCTGCGCATGTGGCACGAGTGCTTGCAACAAGAACAACAAAAACAACAACAACACTTGAGCTAGGCAACTTCTAACTAGGTAAATGTGTGCTAGATGCCTCTGCAGCAAGGTGCAAATGTATTCATACTTGCAGCAGCGAGTGTGAGTGGGTTTGTTTTGCATGTGTAGTTCGTTGACTTTTGAAGTTTTACTCATGCTGGCTGCAAGTGCAGCAGTGCCACAACCAAAGCAGCGCAGCTCGGCTGTGGCAGCCACACAGCCAAATCAGAGAAAAGAGAGAGAGCTCAGGCAAGCGTGTCAGCAATTGCACTTCGGCGTTACATTTATTACATTTGTAATTGTTGTCTGTGCTTGTTCCGTCGGTTGCAGTGGCAGAAGAGGCTGTGGCAGCGCCATGGTAGCAGCAAAGCCAGAGGCAGGTTGCAAGCGTTAATTATGCGCTACACAGTCAATGGCAATTGGCAATTTCGGGCAACGACAGCTGCCGAAAGACGCTGATCAAGTTTGTGGCACTGCCTGTGGCAACAGCAACAACAACAACAGTGCACAAGCTCTTCCTGTCATTACATATGGTGTAAGACGGAAGTTGCCGCCAATCGAACACGTTTCCGCTAACAACACGGCGCCATTTTGTAGCTGCTGTCAGCTGTTAATGGCGGCGGCCATTTGGCCTTTGACTATTTAAAGCTAAAAAAATAAAATGCAAAGCAGCCAGCAAGAAAAAGCAACAAAAAATGTAGCATACTTTGCTGCGTTATCCTTGGACTTTCACTAAATAATACATAGTACATAACATATATATAGAGACGTAGATAAATCGCTCTATCGAGACATTTAACTTTCACAACTTTGTATAACAAAGTGCTTGTATGTATTTAAAATTCCTTTGCATATTTCATTAACCTTAAAAAATGCATGAACTGCTAATTGAAAACGTTTGTCGTGCCACAAACACACACACCCACACATTGCTGCCACATGTTGTATGTGGCATGAGTTTAGCAAGCAGTGCGTAGCATAGAAAGGTAGGCAACAAAAAAGAAAAAGGTTAAAAGGTGCCACTGAACCACTTAAAAGCCGGCAACATAGTTTAGCACTTTGGCGCACGGTCCGGTCTGTTCAAGCTAAGAAAAATCAAAGCGGCTGCCGGCTTATGGTTCGGGTCGTTCTTGTGTAGGTTTAGGGTCCTGGCTAGTCTGGGTCCTGGTGCGCCTTAATGTATGCCAGAATGGCTCGACCTGCACTCAAAGTTCGCATATAAGTCGCTGCCATTTTGTATGCGAAAAATACAAACACAAACACACGCACACATATGTATAAAATAAAACGCTTATATGTATATGTGTACACAAATACGAGCACACCTTCAATCACTTCCGCTGAACGATGAAGTAGCTCTTTTGCACGCTATTATATTGCGAGTCCTTACATTTTCATATGTATGTGTATGTGTGTTTGTTTGTGTGTGTGTAATTGGAACGTGTGAGAAATATAAAGCAAGGCATTGTCTGGATACAGCTACGGGGTAGTAGTAGTATTGGGTTGTGGGCGTGCCAAGTTGTAGCTTGTTTTACCGGATGTCCTGTAAAAAGCGTAAATAGGCATAAAACAACGAAAAGAACATTTCTATTACGAGCCAAACAGTTTAAACGTCTCAGACACTACTGCACCGTCATTTAAAAGCAATTCTTAGCGGTGTTCAAACGAGTCAATTTTTAATTTGTTTGTCCTTTAATGTAACATACGCGTTGTACAGCACTGTGAATTTAATTTGGCTATAAGATGGCTCTTGACTGAATTCTTTCATTTAATAAGAGAAACAATTTTTTGGTGGCCTATAATTTTTTTTATCTATTTTTGAGTAATGTAAAATTTATCACAAAATTTATTTTTTTGCCTTAATCTAATCAAAAAAAATTGCGTACGTAAAGTCGGGCGCGGACGACTTTAGGATACCCTGTACCACTAGCTTGCAATAAAATCCGGTTCCTTCAAAAAAAAACCAAAAACAGAAGAATTTTTAAGCAATATTTTTTTTTTTGACCGATCGTTCCTATGGAAGCTATATGATATAGCTAACCGATTTCAATAAAATTTGACACAGTTCTTAAATACCTTAAAAAAGATCTGAATGCCGAATTTAGTTCAAATATCTTTACAAACAATCGAAACACATCGAATTTTGTATAAAAAACATTTTTTTTTTTGACCGATTTGTCCTATGGGTGCTATGTGATCTAGTCAACCGATTTGGATTAAATTTAGTACAGTGCTTAGGAACTATAAAATACTCACGAATGTCAAATTTGGTCCCAATATCTTAAAAAACAAACGAAACACAACAAATTTTGTTCAAAAATCGTGAGCTGTATGATATAGTCAACCGATTTTGTTCAAATTTGGCACACTGCTTAAGTGGTCTAAGAAATTTCAAATAATTTATCCGCGATATCAAAAAAATAAAATAAACTTGTCTCCTATGGAATAATATGGGATCTAATATGAAAGTTTGGTAACTCTAGCTCTTACTATCTCTGTGATCTAGGCGTTCAAACGGACAGACGGACAGACGGACATGGGTATATTGACTTCTCTATTCACCCTGATCATATTTCAGGTAACTTTGGGGTGTCTCCGACGTCTCCTTCTATATGTTACATACATTTTCGGCTTGCACAAACTTAATATACCCTTTGTACCATACGGTACAGGGTATAATAAATGGTTTTCCAATAAGAGGTGTTACTTTGGTATTCAAAGAAAATGTAATTTTTTGAGATAAATGATCGGATGTTTATTTCATAATAAAGAGGAAGGTATGCCGCTAATAATGAAAAACAACATCAGCCAAATGGCCACCACAACCACGCTTACAGGACCATATTCTTTCCATGAAATTTTCTATAACCAAATCGCAAAGTGTCCTTGACTCTCACGAATTCTATCTTTGAGGTCTTGAATCGACGATGGGCTGTTGGCGTAGACCTTATCTTTCACGTGGCCCCACTGGAAGAAGTCACAAGGTGTTAAATTACAAGATCTCGGTGGGCAATTGTGATCACGTCTTCGAGAGATAACACGGTCCGGAAACTTTTCCCGTAAAAGAGCAATGGTTTCGTTGCTTGTGTGGCACGTAGCGTCGTCTTGTTGAAGGTAAACGTTGTCCAGATCAATATCATCCAACTCCGACCATACAAAATCATTAATCATCTCTCGATAGCGCAATCCATAAACATAATCCATAACTGTTGATCCAACCTCATTTTCGAAAAAGTAAGGTCCAATGACTCACACGTTGAGTGTCTAGAGGCTTCTCAGCAATAACTTTTGGGTTTTTCGAGCCCCAGATACGACAATTTTGCTTGTTGACGTAGCCACTGTGGTGGGAATCATCGGTCAAGATGATTTTTCGATCATTTTCATGCATTTCAAGAACCCAATCAGCAAAGACACGAATGGCCCATTGCAAAGAACGACGAGGAATGAACAAACCTGGGATTTCTTCAACACTTTGGGCTACAGCAGCAATATTCTCAATTGTTCTTGAGCGACGTGCACGGGTTTTATTCTTCACATTACTAACTTGTACCAACAGCTCGAATTTTTCCACCAATTTCTGTATTGCGGTCCGACAAGGTTCTTCGCGACGACCCAAAAATGCTTTCACCATTTTTGTAGTAAATCTTAATAATTTCAATGCGTTGATGAAGCATGTATCGTTCCATTTTTAATAATGGCGTAGTTTCTACTTGTTAAATGTCAAAGAATAAAAGCTTCAAAAGTGACAGATATCGAAATACCGGATGATTCAAAATAACACCTCTTGTTAGAAAACCCTGGATTTATAATCCTAAAAAATATGCAATTAAAATTTTTCACTTTTCTAACACTTTTTAAATTGGTATTTCTTGGCATATATAGAATTTAATTTTTGTTATTTTTCAACACTAACTATTAATATTTAAAACTCAACATGGAAATTAGATCGTCTGAACGCATCTAGCGGAATTCCTTTAAGTTTCCAGCCCGCCAAAGCGGAAATACTGCCAGCAAGATGTCTAATGGCTACGCAGGAATCGTTTGCATAAACCATTTCAAGAAACCCTTTGTTTATTGTATAGTATGTGTAGGTGTAGATGTATGTATGTGTGCTGTGTTGCCGGGGCAATTGTTTGGGCCAAAACCTAGCCGCGCCAAGGCGCTCATTAAGTCAAAGCCATGCTTTTGTATGGCCTTTGTGATGGCTGCCATACAATTCCATTCGACACTTTGCCGCAGCTTTACAAATCTCAAAACAATAACAATATCAGCAAGAACAACAACAACAAAAACAACAACAACAACAGCAACAGTCGACGATATCTTGAAAAACACTTTGGCTGCGGCTTACGCCACTTGGTACTGTCAGAAGAACTTGGGACTTGGTCAAGCTACTTTTGGTTAACTCTCGACGCCTTGGCCACAAAAGCTTGCTTAGCTAGTCTTTAAGTTCTGACAACGCACACTTACACTCACAGATACAGTCAGTCCACACAGATACACAGATAAAGCACGATAGACAGCAATGGGCAAAAGGTAACAACAATGGCCATGACCAGTGCCAGATACACGTGCGCTTTGCCAGCTACACGTGCAAGTGCCCTCCAGCTGCTTCCCCACTCACTACAACGTACATACGTTCATCCTTCGTCCTTTAACCCACGAACACAGCACGATAAACTGCTTTTAGTCAACTTTAGTTACTTTGCCAAGCGCCTCTTGAATGCTTTGCTAATGCACGACGCCGGCCAAGTGCTTCCTCTTCCACTACTCCAAATCCCGAAATACACCTCGCTCAACCCCGCTTCAGACCCCTTTCAACAGTGTGTCTATCCCTTAGACTTAGCGCTCAAGTTTTTGGTGCTTGCTGCTGTTGCATTTTTTAACTTCCTCAATGTCTTTCTAGTCTTCGTCCACTATTTACAGCTTTAGCTTTGTCCTTTTCGCTGTGTTTTGTTTGCCATGTTTTGTCACTCACATACACAGATACAGACGCACACACGATGCACGCATAGCACGCTGAAAATCGTGTAAACAACTTTTGGGCTCTCAGCCAGAAGCTAGGTATGCAATATAGTACTGAGTTTACACTATGTACTCCATGTCCTTCTTGTATTCCATGTCCTTCATGTCGTCCATGTACAGCACGTTCCGCTGCCAACCAAGTGACCAATGGCCACTGTTAATCCGAGATGTTTGTTTACTTTGCCGCTGTGTTGGTTTTGTTTCATGTTTTAACCTTTCCTTTTTGTTTTTTTTTTTTTACTTTTTTTGGTATACCCTTGCGAGGACTTTATTAGCTTTGGTCTGTTATTTGCACTAAATGCTCGTTATTTCTTGAGAACGATTTTTAATTAAATTTTGTTTAATTTGAGCTATAAAATTTGGGAGACCTGAAAAGCGCCTTAAGCCATAGCAATATAATAAATTGGAGTTCAGTTATCTTTCACTACAGGCATCTACTTTTCACCATGTTTGCCATCTATAAAATATTACATAAAATATTTTGTTCTGATTATATTGTATAATGATTTTATTTATATGCTGCATATTATTTCTAAAGTGCTCCGAATAACTTACACCGTCAAAATTTGCCCAGAGGACTTGTCTTCAGGTAGCCACGCTTTCAAACTAAATGTGCTTGATCTAAGTAAACATTAATTGCAGTAGATTCTGATACGGTTATCATTAATTTTAGATCTGCTCCGAGCTAGTGCTTATCATCATGGTCATAGTATAAATTAATCGGGTTATCTAAAAATTCAGTGTACATAAGTAAATTAAAGTTAGCTTCTTTTTAACTTTACCTCTAGTCCTGTGCTGACTGTGAGGGGTATTACATTCAGAATCAAGAAGGTCTTTGGTCTTTGTGTGGCCAGGATCATCAAGACCAACATTTTACGTTGTTTATGGTTTAAGTGATACCAATGTATATTATACATCTCATATTCGATTCCATCGTTCTATGAAAATCAATTCAGAAGTAAACGCAGGGTAAACTTTCGATTCTATTTAATAGGGAGTACCAAAATAATTTGAACTGCTTGGTATCAGACAGATCTTACATCATAAATAAAATTATTTTTCTAACTAATTGTGGAGATATTAAGAGATTCAACCCTGCACCATGCCTAAGTTGGATCGAGGATGCACCTTCTATTATATCTATGGCTGATAAATGACGATAACTTACTTAGGGCCGTGATGTCGGAAGAAGATTTTAGACAATTTCCAAAAAAACATACATCAGACAATATGATACGAAAAGTAGCTAAAATCGGAACTTGGATCTCGCTTTCTGTCGAGTTTAAATTTACTTTGAACATTAAGCAAATAAATGGACTAAAGATCAAGTGGACAGTAGAGGACAAAATCAAATTCATCAAAATTCGTATAACATTGTTAACATTTAATGGAAATCCGTTCCTTTCCCATGTGACAGGCTCTGTCCCATACCAGCGCTGGGCAATCACAGAGAATATGTCTGGTGGTTTCATCATCTTCTAGACAGAGACTGCCCTTTGAAGAGTCCGATAGGTCAATTTTCTGTGGATGGTATATAACAGTGTGGTGGCCAGATAGGTAAGCTACCAGGAGCTTTAGGTCCTCTCTGCGAAGACCTTTTGTCTTGATCGCATCCAGAGGTTTGACAAGCACTTTTGCTTAATGTAGCCCCGGAAGCTTGCACCAGTATCTTCTATGTTCTCCTGCAGTCTATTTGTTTATCATGATTTTGATTGTGGACCAATCAATATCACAAAACGGCGCAGGAGATGTAGTCAGAGTGGAGGCACCCTGTCGTGCTAGATCGTCAGTGATACCATCCACTCCTGAGTGTCCAGGTATCCAACATAGCACGACTTTGTTCCGGGCGGACAGGGTTTGGAGGTAGCTATGGCATTCTTTAACCACCCTGGAGGAGACGCTCCAGGATGATAATGCCCTAATAGCAGCTTGGCTATCTGAAAAATTCATATGTTTGCGCCCCTAGTTCCCTTGAGAAGGACACTAAGGACGCAGATCTCTATGGCATGAATCTCCGCTTGAAAGACGCTGGCCCAAATGCCCATTGCTGTAGAGATTCTGGTGTTGGGTCCAACGATTCTAACACCTACACTTTGCTCAGTTTGGAGCCATCCGTGAACCATTGTTGCCACCGGGGGTTTCTACAGAGTCTGCCATCTCCCGACTTGGGAGAAGAGATCTAAATTTCTTGTTATGAAAAGTTCCGTGATCATAAGATCTGATCTAGAGCAGATCGATACGTCAGGAAGGGAATGTATAAGTGCGGCATGACTAGTGTCACTTGCAAAGAGTCCAGATGTGATCAGACGAATTATACGAGAAGTAGTTTAAAATTGTAAACCTCTCGGAACTGGGAACTCTGTTAGCTTAATATATAAGATTATGCATACGCAGTGAACAGTACGAGTTTGAATTAACTTGACCATCACGTAAGGAAATGGGCTAAAGATCAAGTGGCCAGTAGAGGCCAAAACCAAAATTCGTATAACATTGTTATCTATTAAAAGCTAACTTAGGACAATAAAGACGAAATCGAAATAATATACTTTTTCGATTTCGACTAAAAAAAATTAAAAATTAAAAATTAAAATTTAAAATTAAATTAAAATATATATTATCATAGTCTAAACTACTTACAACACGTTCTACATGTGTTCCCAGAACGCAGAAAATTATCATGGAATAGTAGGTCAATGGCAAATAGAAATAACCAATAGGCCAGTTGGAGGTTAGCAATACAAATATGGAAACGACAACAGAAAATCCGGAGGTCAGCACCTGAGTAGCGATCACATCATGACAGACGACGTTGATCTCTTCACTGAAACTATTTAGAGCACCTTTTTAACTAGTCCAATTACTTTTAATATTTTATTAAACTTACACTTGAGAAAGATAATGCCAGCTCGCTATTTCGCTAAGCTCCCTCGTTATAGCCTCTTCCGTGACGTCACTCTCTTCATTTGCCCTATTGTTTAGCATTACATTTAAGTCCTTTACACGCAGCCGTAAAACTATGCCAAATAGTTGTGTATGTATCAAAAAGATGAGTATGTACAAATCTCCTACATATAAACCAAACCCTGCTATGCAACACGTTATAACCTGTAAGAGATTTGTCAGATAGTAGCCAGCATCTGTGTCTGCATCCAGACCAGGAATATGATACTGCAGCACCAGAAAGCGTGGTCCATCAATAAGCCACATCAGAAATGGCATACCTCCTATAGATCCAAAGATGACAAAGTAACCTCGTCTGATGTTCTTAATGACCCAGTCCAAGGTATCTATACATTTTCCCAGCTCCTCAGCATACTCCTCGCTACGCTCCTCGCATTGGCAATACAATTTGTGTAAAAACTTTAACGCACCGCCAAGCTCTTGGACTTTCCCAATGCCGGTCGTCAAGCGAGTGAGTGACTGTAGTCCACTGCTTATCACGACGCTGTACTTCAGACCAGTTTTCCAGTCAGCAGACGTCAACATTTCCATCCCAACCGTGTAGGCCGTGGAACAACTATAAAGCACAAACATGACTATGGTCACAACGGTAAGTGGATACCATTGGAATTTATCCGTCATCACATTGATGCCAATCATCATGCTGGCACGCTTTGTATTCTCCAAGACCTTAGCGAATCTTACGGAAGGCCTCTCCTGTTGCGACTTCATGGTGTTACTTCGTTGCTGACCAAATGGTGCCAGGATATTTAAACGGTTTGCAATACTGAGAAATATTCCAGTTGTTGGTTATTAGCCATTTAAATGGCATAATAAGATAATCACTTCGAGGTGCTGAGTGGTTGTTAAATGGGCTTTGTAGGAGAGAGTCATTTAAATGTTTTTTTTCAAGGTCTTAGGCAAAGGCGTAGAAATACTATTAAAATGATTAAATATAACCTTTCACCGTGAGAAAGCTGTAGATGTCTTAATAGCATGGCTATCAGTTCTTTGATTTAAAAAAGAATGGGTTTTTAACAAAATTTGCTATTCAGATTAAGTTTCATTTGAAATAATTTATCCTGATGGAAAAATAGTTTTATCCCAGGCATGACGCCATACCAAGCCTTAGATCTGGTAGACGCAGCTGCAAACGCTATAGAGTGTAAAAGGTGGAGGTTAGGGCAACAAAGAATACTGTGGAGTGATTACACTAGACGTCCGCAACACCTTCAACTCAGTGCGCTGGCGTCTAATTCATCGGGAACTCGCACGTATAGAAATACCAGGATACCTGCGGAGAATCACCTCAAGCTACCTGTCGGACAGAGTGCTCGAGTACGATACTGATGAAGGCAGGAAGCAATACCAAGTCACTGCCGGCGTTCCACAAGGGTTAGTCCTGGGTCCCCTTCTGTGGAACAACAATGGGATCCTACGACTTAGCCTCCACAAGGATGCAAATTTTTAGGATTCGCGGATGATCTGGCTTTAATCGTAGCTGCAAAACATCTTAAAGAGGTGGAGGAGGCGGCAAACAAATCCATTCGAACAATTGGAGAATGGCTCCACAATTCTGGCCTCGATCTAGCCGGACATAAATCGGAAGCAGTGCTCATTTCAAGCAAGAAAACGATGGAGTTCATGACCATACAAGTCGGCAACGTGTTGGTACAATCTAAGCCACACATACGATATTTGTGAGTCATGCTGGACACAAGTCTTAGCTTCCGGCCATACATCGGATGTGCAAGTAGCAAAGCAGGAAACAGGCAAGCTGTTTTGTCCCGAATGCTACCAAATATTGGTGGTCCCAAAGTGGGAAGGCGGCTGCTCCTAGAAAGGGTTGTGGCATTCATTTTACCTATATGCGGCTCAGGTATGGGCGATGGCACTAAATACCCAGGAGCTTCGGAGGAAGCTGGCAGCCCCTTACCGGCTGAGCGCTCTTCGGGTAATATCAGGATTTCGGGCAATCTCGGAAGATGCCGACCATTAAAACACTATCCTATAAATGACTTCTGAACCTTCTCCACATAAGATAGCATTACATTTTATAGAAAGACGCGGCTAAAATTTGGCAATATTTTATCTCCAGTTGAAATGCTTTGAATCAAAAATTTGATGATTTATGAGCTCCGCATGATTTAAAAGGGACTTCGAACAATTTATATTTTCCAACTGGTAGCACATCAATCCCCACAATACCCACTGTACTTGGTCTGAACATGCTTTAATTGCAGCAAATTTTAAAAAGCTTAAAATTAATTTAAATAATCTAATTAATTTGTGTCTTATTATTAATAATTTCAGGTCTACTCTGAGCCATTGGCTACCATCATGATCATGGTATAAATTAATCGGCTTATCTGCGCAATTCCACTGAACAAAGGTAAGTTATACAAAGCTGAGTATTTTTTTAGTATTACTTCTATTCCTGTGCTGACATTGGTATTATAGGTATTAAAAATTTATATCAATTTCATTAAGGTCTTTGGATCAAAATTTTCATTGACTTATGTTTAGATAGAACCAATATATGTTATTTATATCAAGACCTATTGCATCGTTCTGTGATGAGTAAAATAATTGAGTTATTGAAACTACTAAATATACGTAAAGCTATTATCCCAGTAGATTTCGGCTCACATTCCTACGCGTTGCTTTGCATTTTTTCTCGATTTTTTAAGTAGACCCCAAATTTTTTCTATATGAGCACCTCGGTTCCAGTTGTTTCTGTTTTGGGTTTCGAAACAAAGAAACTATAACTCATGGAAATATTTTCTGAATATAAAAACCCAGGGTCGAGTCATGTGTAAATTTTTTAAATTATTTTTTATACACTGATTTTGCGATTGTAGTTTAACACTTTTATTCTAATAGCATTTCTAACCGATTTTATTAAGCGCTTTTTATTATGTTAGCACAAACGTACATTCTATTTGTTTAAATCTGATTTATTTAGTTAAATAAATTTCAAAAATTCCATTTAAGTTACCGGTACAAAATCTGATGCCAGCGCACAATTACCCTTAGCTTTTTGTTCTAATTTGTTCAGTGACGTCACTTGTACCTGCGGCGCTATCATCATATCGTTTTAATCTTTTACAAGCAGTCGTAACACTGTACTAAATAGATTTGAATGCGATAAATAGATGAGCATTTACTGAATACCTATGTATGTATAAACCAAAACCCACTATGAAATACATCAAAATCTGACACCTATTTGTCAGAAAATAGTCATTATCTCTATCAGCAAACACACTCGGTATGTGATACTGCAGCTCCAGAAATTGCGGTCCATTAATACAAATAGCATTGCATATTTGCATTATTATCATAATCATCCCCACCAAGGTATCTACACCGTTTCTCAGCCCTCATATTGGGCATATAACTTTTGTATAAACTTGAGTATACCTTAGAAATTCCGACTCGCGTGAGTGAGTGTAATCCACTTACCACTTACTTAAGCTCGATTTTTCAGTCAGTGTAGGTTGTGAAACCACAAAAAAGTAAGGCTACAATTGTTAAGTGGATACTAATGAAACTTTTTCCTTATCACGTTGATGCCAATTAACATGGTAATACCCTTTGATACCCCAAGACTTCCGAGAATCTCTAATTTAACCTTGTTCAAGCTAAACGGCGCAAGGATATTTATAGGCTTTTAATTCTAAGAAATATTGCATTTGTGGGCTATTATCTATTAAAATGGTATAATTGGATTATTAGGAAATATATGCAACACATTTTATGCTCTGTAGTTTTGAAAATGTAGGTCTTAATGGATTGTGGTATATATTTAGACAAAACTGAAGCCAAGGTCACATGTATTAGGGATTTCTAGAATGTTTGTGTCACTGATACTCTCACCAAGTCAAGCAGCTTTATATTGATCTACTGACAATATATATATGAAAATGAAGGTGGTAATTTTCCAGACCAACATTCGGTACGATATGCATAATATTTGCATACTGGACATTATTTGATATAATTTACTGGGAATCGCGTCTAGTCAAGTAAGGCTTTAATTAATACAAAAAAAAAGGGACCGACGTTATATGGGATCTTTCAGAAAAGATTCTCTCTTTCTTTAAGAATGGATTCTGTACCACGGCCTCGAATTGAAAATTTTCCACAAAAAGTTAATAATACATTGCATTATTAATTGACTCCATTTTATGCTCTGTAGGGTGCTGTTACTGTTAGCGCCATCTAGCATATACTACTGGCGCCATCTAGCGCTGTTTGCTTCAAAGTTTTGTGTTTCGTCGCTTCTTTTAATGCTATGTACTAGAATACTACGCTAAATTTATCTGTTGGCGCCACCTACCATATACAACTGGCGCCATCTAGCGCGCTGCTCTGTTTGCTCAAAAATTGTATGTTTCGTAGCTTCTTTCAATGCTATGTACTAGACTACTACGCTAAATTTATCATAATTACTATGATCGCCCTTGTGAGACTCTTTCAGAAAGCAACATGATATCCCAATTATGTTAAATTCAATCCCTTAGGCGTAATATCTTCAGGGCTTGTAATGAAATAAAGGGTTTTTCAATAAGAGCGCTACAAAATTTTAAATATAACAAAAACAGTTTTGGATATTAATGATATTCTTTAGTGCATTCGATGCCATTATGTATGGAACTCGTTTTCTTTGGTATGGTCACCACGGGCACGCTTGCAGAAGCCCATACGCTGAATCCAATTTTCGACGGTTTTCAAGCATAAATCGGCCGATACTGCTGCAATTTCACGTTCGATATTCGTGCGAAGTTCATCAATCGTCGATGCCTTCTTGGCATAGACCATAGACTTGACGTAGCCCCACAGGAAATTGTCTAACGGCGTCAAATCGCAGGAACGAGGCGGCCAATTGACTGGGCCATTTCGTGAGATAACACGTTCACCAAACTTGGTTTTCAATAAATCGATTTTGACATTCGCTGTGTAGCTTGTGGCGCCGTCCTGTTGAAACCACATATTTTCCAAGTCCATATCATCCAAATCGGGCCAAAAATATTCGGGTATCATTGAGCGGTAGCGATTCCCATTTACAGTAACTTCACCCAACCGTAATTTTTTCTGAATGCAATGGTGACTCATGGAGTACGTGTGGATTGCTGCGCATATTTTGCTTATTGACGAAGCCAGAAATGAGCTGAAGATGATTTTTTGATGGAAATCCGGATCATTTTCAAGTTGTTGAAATTAAGCCCAATTCAAGAACAGACGATACTTCTGGTGTTCAAGCGGCTTCGGTTCTTGCGTCAAATTGATATTGTGAGGATGTAAGCCAAGATCTTTTCGCAAAATTTGGTCTACTATTGTAGCGTCCTTATTAAAAAACCCGATAGTTCAAAATTCTTTTAGGAATCTATTGAATACAAATACAAATTTTTTCGTCTAGTTTAATTAAATATCAAAGAGTCCTTATACAAAGGGTGAAAATTTCCAGCACTCACACAATCGAAGACATTTTTTCTGCAGTGCACAGAGCATCTGCTCTGCCCCACTGTGCGTCGTTATTTGCCTTGTGCTGTCCTCTGCACCATCTCATTTATCTTCGAATGCAATAACAACGACTTAGTTGGGGATTTTGGAGCCATGTGTCCTCTGCAAATTTAATGTCAGCCAGTGTCCCTTGCCTCAGTGCTGCAAAATCTATTGAACTTACCCGGTGCCGCGCTGCCAAGCAGCAATTAATGAAATAGCCGCCATTTTGTAGAAAACAAAAAAAAAGAAAAACAGTTTACATTTATTTATTACATAGTTAGATCCATTTTTCAATTCGAATAAATGCATTAGTGTGCAGCTGTGTGTATGTGTGTGGCATTGAAAATACACAATAAATTCAAATTTATTTAAAAATTTTATCGTTTTCAATTTTTGAATTTTTAATCGGCCAAACCTTTTTAATACGCATTTAAATTAATTAAAATCACTTGAATGTTGGTTCCAAAGGGCAAACGGGTTGACCAGAGGTAGCAACAACCATTTAAGCAACTCGTTGCATCGTTTAATTTGTGGCAACAACAACAACAAGAACGAGTTAAGAGCAAGCCGAAATTAACTTTGCAATGGATGCAGCAGATTCAAAAGCCACACAGGCTGCTGTGTTGCATGTGCTTTTGGGGGTGTGGCAACAACAAGGTGACGCCATCGATGGAGTTGCAAAGAGCGCAGTTGGAGAGAGACGCAGCGTAGGCAGCCGGGAGCGTGGGATATTTTATTTTAATAAAGACTTTTAATTGAAATTTCAATTGTTGCGCCACGCCGAGGCACAAATTGTTGTCACTTTTAATGCTTAAGGTATAACGAAGAGTATATTGACTTTGTTGTAAAGGAAGTAACTTAAAGGATGTGGAAGAAGCTGCTAAGGGATAGCTAAAGATCTTTAGTAAGTGGTACAATGGTACGTTTTTTAAACATTTCGAAGTTTAAGTGTATAAAAACCAATCCAACTAATTTTATACCCTGTACCGTATGGTACAAAGGGTATTTTAAGTTTGTGCAAGCCGAAAATGTATGTAACATATTGAAGGAGTCGTCGGACACACCCCAAAGTTGCCTAAAATACGATCAGGGTGACTAGAGAAGTCGATATACACATGTCCGTCTGTCCGTCTGTCCGTCCGTGTGAACGCCTAGATCTCAGAGATGGTAAGAGCTAGAGTTACCAAACCATAAGATCCTATATTATTCCATAGGAGGCAAGTTTATTTTATTATTTTGATATCGGGGATAAATTATATAGCTCCCATGGGGGTGTTTGAGACGACCTCGACAAAAAAAGCGTTTTAGATTAATTAATCGGTTGACTATATCATATAGCTCCCATAGGACCGATCGGCCAAAATAACTTTTAAAGAAAAACTCGCTATATTTCGTTTTTTAATAAAGATATCGTAACTACATTTGGCGTTTGGAAATTTTTTAGAGCACTTAAGCAATGTGCCAAATTTGAACAAAATCGGTTGACTATATCATATAGCTCCCATAGGGCCGATCTTCCAAAAAATCGATTTTTGACGTGACAACGTCTTAAATTAGGTTTGTATGGGAGGCACCATTGAAAAAGTTTAACGATAACCGTAACGATAAGTCTAGCGATAAATAATCGTAACGATAAGTGGCATTTTTATTTTTGGTTTGCGCTCTGCTCTTATCTATAAACGAACCAGCGACTTTTTGTGAACGCACATTGTCAGCCGCACCGCTTAGCGCTTAGCACCAAACTGGCACTGCTCAAAGCGGTGGCTATTTTTAGGTTTGAGTGAGCGCAACTGATTAACCCCAGCGGCGCATAGCCTCTGCGGTCTGCCGAAATACTGCATTACCTCCGCAGAAAACGTAATTGATTACAAGCGCTGCGTTTCGTTTGAGGGATTGTAAGTGGAGGCAAATAGAAAAGCAGTGATCTGCCGAAAATCTGCATTACAACTGCGGAAAAAGTAATGCACAAATAGAAACTCGCACTGCGCTACCTTAGCAACACAAAATTTTGTTATTTTGTTTGCATGCTAACAAGCATAGTTCGGCCTTTCTTCTGTCAAACCATTCGTTTATACCTTTTTATTTATTATCTACTGCCCAGAAAATTTTATTTTATTAAGAGATATGAAAACGTAAAGTCTGACAACTCGTTTCATAATTTCATGAAATATACATATAAACTTGATTGCGTATCAAACGTTTCTAAGTCAACTACGTTAAAAGAAACAACCATCGACTTGACTTTCGCAAGACACATTACAGCAGAAACACTTCCTTTCATTTCCTATTTCTCCTATCATCGTCCTATCCTCAACAAAATCACTCAAATAGGAATTAGTTAAGTTTTAGTTTACATGTACGATGTTTTAGTAAACAAAATATATTTCTATAGTTACAATTTGTGTAATTCTTATTTTCATTCAATTCCTTGTTCCTATTGTGCAATTTAATATTGTAATATTCATATCAATAAATATTCTACCGAGAAAAAGGACGTTGTCACGTAAAATCTTCGCCCGTAAAACCGACTTTACAGGCACCAGTTTTTAACAAAATTTGTTGTGTTTCGTTTGTTTGTTAAGATATTGGGACCAAATTTGATATTCGTGAGTTTTTTATAGTTCCTAAGCACTGTACTAAATTTAATCCAAATCGTTTGACTAGATCATATAGCTCCCATAGGACCAATCGGTCCAAAACCACGTTTTTTATACAAAATTCGATGTGTTTTGTTTGTTTGTAAAGATATTTGAAATAAATTTGGCATTCATGTCTTTTTTAAGGTATTTAAGCATTGTGTCAAATTTTATTGAAATCGGTTGACTATATCATATAGCTCCCATAGGAATGATCGCTCAAAAAAAAAATTTTTGCTTAAAAATTCTTCTGTTTTTGGTTTTTTGTGAAGAAATCGGACTTTATTACAAGCTAGTGGTACAGGTATCCTAAAGTCGTCCGCGCCCGACTTTACGTCCGCCATTTTTTATTTTGTAATAAAGAAATCGTAATCAGATTTAACATTAAGAAGTTTTTTAGAGTGCCCAATCATTGTACCAAATTTGAATAAAATCGGTTTACTATATCATGTAGCTCCCATTGGGCCGATCTTCCAAAAATTCAATTTTTGAACAAAATTTCTTGTGTTTCGTTTGTTGTGAAGATATTGCAATTAAATTTGGCCCGTGTAAGTTTTTTATAGGTCTTAAGCATTGTATCAAATTTTATAAAAATCAGAAGACTATATCATACAGCTACAATTTGAGGAATCGGTCCAAAAAACGTTCTTATACAAACATGTTTGTTTGTAAAGATATTTGAACTAAATTCGACATTCAGATCTTTTTATGGTATTAAAATACTGTTTCAAAAATGATCGAAATCGGTGGATCATATAGCTCCCATAGGAACGATCATCAAAAAAAAATGTTTTCTTAAAAGTCCTTTTGTTTTTGGTTTTTTATGAAGGAACCGGATTTTATTGCAAGCTAGTGGTACAGGGTATCCCAAAGTCATACCCGCCTGACTTTATGTACGCCATTTTTTTTTTTAAATAAATAGTTAAATCAATCTTTATTCGTCAAGAAGTTTTTTGTCTTATATATTTAGTCCAACACGAAAATTTTTCGCCCAGTAATTTACGATCGGTTACAAAAATTAAACGAATTTTTGATAGCATCTTCTAAAATCTATCCAAAGAAATTATACGAAAAATCAATCAAAAATTAGTAAAAACAGGAAAATAGAAATATCTTCAGGATTAAGGTTTATATTTTTCGTAAGTTGTGAAAAATTAAGCTATTGGGTGAACAAATAGAAAACCGCCGTTTTTCTCTTGATTTGAGGCTTTATTGTAAAAAACTCGCTACATACTCATTCTTCAAAATAATTTCCATTGTTAGCCATAACTTTTTACCATCTTTGGTAGCTTCTGAATTCCTCGTCGGAAAATTGTTCTTCTTTCGACGCGATCCAAGAATCGATCTTCGAAAGAACGAAGGTGTAGTTCGGCCAAGTCCTACGTCATCAAGCGGAATAAGTAAAAATAAGAAGAGGTCAGCAGAGTACGGCGGGTGGGGTAGGGTGTCCCACATAACAATCTTATTTAATAATAAATTAATAAATTTTAATAAAATAACATTCAAAAAAATCTAATATTCACAATAATTTATTTGTTTTGGTTAGGTTTCCATAAACCTTAACCAAAAAGTGTATACAGAGTATCCCACTGCCGTGTCTTGTATTATTATACCCCTGTACCGTATGGTCCAAGGGTATATTAAGTTTGTGCAAGCCGAAAATGTATGTAAATATAGAAGGAGACGTCGGAGACACCCCAAAGTTACCTAAAATATGATCAGGGTGAGACTAGAGAAGTCGATATACCCATGTCCGTCTGTCCGTCTGTCCGTCTGTCCGTCCGTCCGTCTGTCCGTCCGTCCGTCCGTCCGTCCTGTGTGAACGCCTAGATCTCAGAGATGGTAAGAGCCAGAGTTACCAAACTTTCACATTAGATCCCATATTATTCCATAGGAGGCAAGTTTATTTTATTTTTTTGATATCGGGGATAAATTATATAGCTCCCATGGGGGTGTTTGAGACGACCTCGAAAAAAAAAAGCGTTTTAGATGAATAATTCGTTTGTTTATGAAGATATCGTAACGAAATTTGGCAATCGAAAGTTTTTTATAGTCCTCAATCACTGTACCAAATTTGATCCAAAATCGGTTGATCTAATCATATAGCTCCCATAGGACCGATCGGCCAAAATAACTTTTTAAAGAAAAATTGGCTATATTTCGTTTTTTAATAAAGATATCCTAACCAGATTTGGCGTTTGGAAATTTTTTTAGACTACTTAAGCAATGTGCAAAATTTGAACAAAATCGGTTGACTATATCATATAGCTCCCATAGGGCCGATCTTCCAAAAAATCGATTTTTTAACTAAATCTGTTGTGTTTCGTTTGTTTGTTAAGATATTGGGACCAAATTTGATATTCGCGAGCTTTTTATAGTTCCTAAGCATTGTACTAAATTTAATCCAATTCGGTTGACTATATCATATAGCTCCCATAGGACGAATTGGTCAAAAAAAGTTTTTTATAAAAACTTGATGTGTTTCGTTTGTTTGTAAAGATATTTGAACTAAATTCGGCTTTCATATATTTTTTAAGGTATTTAAGCACTGTGTCAAATTTTATTGAAATCGGTCAACTATATCATATAGCTCTCATAGGAACGATAGGTCAAAAACAAAATTTTTTTGCTTAAAAATTATTTTGTTTTTGGTTTTTTGTGAAGGAACCGGATTTTATTGCAAGCTCGTGGTACAGGGTATCGCAAAGTCGTTCGCGCCCGACTTTACGTACGCCATTTTTTAATTAAGATATCCTTACCAGATTTGCAATTTAAGCTTTTTAAAGTACCCAAGCATTGTGCCAAATTCTAACAAAATCGGTTGACTATATCATATAGCTCCCATAAGGCCGATCTTCCAAAAATTCGATTTTTGAAAGAAATTTCTTGTATTTCGTTTGTTTGAGAAGATATTGGAATTAAATTTGGCACTTGGTCGTTTTTTATAGGTCTTAAGCATTGTATAAAATTTTATAAAAATCGGAAGACTATATCATATAGCTCCCATAGGACGAATCTTTCCAAAAAAACTTTTTTATACAAACATGTTTGTGTCTTGTTTGTTTGTAAAGATTTTTAAACTAAATTCGACATTCAGATCTTTTTAAGGTATTAAAGTACTGTGTCAAAAGTGCTCGAAATCGGTGGACTATATCAAATAGCTCTCATAACAACGATCGGTCAAAAAAATGTTTGCTTAAAAGTTCTTTGGTTTTTGGTTTTTTATGAAGGAATCGGATTTTAATTGCAAGCTAGTGGTACAGGGTATCCCAAAGTCGTCCGCGCCCGATGTTACGTAAGCCATTTTTTTTTTAAATATATAGTCAAATCAAACTTTATTCGTCAAGAAATTTTTTGTCTTATATATTTAGTCCAACATGAAAATTTTTAGCCCAATAATTTACGATCGGTTACAAAAATTAAACAAATTTTTGATACCATCTACTAAAATCTATCCATAGAAATTATACCAAAAAATCAATTAAAAATTAATAAAAACAGGAAAAACAGAAATATCTTCAGGATTAACGTTTATGCTTTTCGTAAGTTGTAAAAATTAAGCTATTGGGTGTACAAATAGAAAACCGCCATTTTTTCTCTTGACTTGAGGATTTATGGTAAAAAACTCGTTACATACTCATTCTTCAAAATAATTTCCATTGTTAGCCACAACTTTTTCCCATCTTTTTGGTAGCTTCTGAATTCCTCGTTGGAAAAATTGTTCTTTTTTCGACGCGATCCAAGAATCGATCTTCGAAAGAACGAAAGTGTAGTTCGGTCAAGTCATGCGTCATCAATCGGAAAAATAAATAAAAATTTGAAGGGCGATGTCAGGAGAGTACGGAGGGTGTGTAGGATGTCCCATACAACAATCTTATTTAATAAAAAATTTAAAAAAATTTTAATAAAATTATATTCAAAAAAATCTAATATTCACACAATTTTTTTTTTTATTATGTTTTCCATTAACCTGAACCAGTGCGTGTACAGAGTATCCCACTGCCGTGTCTCGTATTATTATTATTTTTTTTCCTATAGACCGTGTTGTAATTGGCGTTATCATCAGCACGGTTTTATATAGTATCAGAAACTCCTGGTTGTTGTAATTGTCATTATTGTTGCTTTTGTTGTTTTTCAATAACATGTAACTGCAAAGCGCAAGTGTGTGGTTAAACAATTACATAGTTACAAAATGGCGTTGCCCTCCGGGTTGGCCCACTCTACTGCTGTAAAGTGCAACTAGCAGAGAGTGTGGGAGAGTGTGGGAGAGTTTATCTCACACACACAGACACGCATTATGCAAATATGGCGCGCCAAGTGAGCGCCACAACACAAATGGCGTAACTTCCGCTTCCGCTGCGCACACAGATACACTCATTATATATACATAAATGTATTGAACTGACCACTCACTGCTTAGCACGTTGGCCACACTGTAAAGTTATAATAAAAATTTTAATAAAAAAATTGTTTTTATAAAAAAAACACAGAGAGAGAGAGTTTAATCAATGTGCGTGTGGCAACAATTAAAAATTTCTGCCTGCTTCCGTTTAATGTGTGTGACAAAAATGCATGCAACACTTTTTGTTTTTGTTGCACTTTCAGTGTTGCCTTTTAATTGCGGAATTTTAATAATTTATTTATTATGTGTAAATAAAATGCAATGCAGGTTATTAATTTTATTACAATATTATTAATTTTTTTATTTTAATTTTCAGTGTTGTTTGACGCTGAACAACAACCACACAAAGACACTTAATACAAGCAAAGTTTACACGTGTTCCAGAGCGGCTAAGTGCAGCATTTCATGCATTTAGTTGCTTCAATTAAACATTCATTTTACTGATTTGCGGTAGAAGAGTATTTATTATGATCCTTTTTATTATTATGGATCTTTGTTTTGTTTTGGTTTGCTGCTTTATTCCGCATTTTAATATGCTCTATTGGTTTTTCATTGTTTGTTCTTCAAATTTGTTTTACAAAATTTTCAATTAGTTTCTCATGCAGTCAGTTTATTGGCTATTGTTTCCACGCTAAGTGCACTCACACACACATATGTATAAGCACGTGACTGAGTATATATGTATTGTGTATATGTATGTTTTTGTAGTATATGCTTTACACAATAGTTAACTGTGGTTTTCAGCCATTTTGGCCAATTTCATTGCATTTTTTCAGTTCGGAAATATTCAATAAATAAATGCATTGCATTCAAATAGGTACTTTGCCTTAATGCACAATAAATAATAACATCAGGCCAGTTCCGGTTGCATTTTACAATATTTTTTTGCATACACCAAATATTTCCTAAATTTTCTTTAATTAGTAGTTTTCATTGTTGTTTTTATAAAAATACTCTTTTAATTGCTTGATGTAAGCTTGTACAAGCGGCATTTAAGAGCAAAATACGATTTAACGTCGTTCAAATATATGCTTATATCTAACCTCAATCGAAAATTTATATAATACAAATATTTTCCAAGGTAGAGAGCTGTGTCTATTGGAAGGTCTTCAAGCAGTTTATGAGGGCCTTTAGGTTACCCATAAGCAGATGTCTGAACAAAACAATATTTCCCCACGGGCTTGCAACAAAATATGAATTGCTTTTAAATCAAACATTTTTTGTGCAACTTACTCTAGATGGCGCCAGCACTTATAATACATATTTTGTTTTAGAGTTGAAAACAAAAAGTAAATGTGCAGCCAGTTATTTTGAAAGCAATATAAAGGGCTTTTCAATAAGAGCGCTAAATAAAACAAAAAAGGTTTTGGATATCAAGGAAATTCTTTATTCCTGTGAAAGTACATTCGATGCCATTATGTATGGATTGGCAATTTAACTAAATATAATAAATATTTTATTTATGTCACGATTGTGACATTCGCCTTGTGACTTGTGGCGCCGTCCTGTTGAAACCACATATTGTCCACGTCCATATCATCCAATTCGGCCAAAAATATTCGGTTATCATTGAGCGGTAGCGATTCCCATTTACAGCAACGTGCCGGTCTTGATCATCACGGAAGAAATACGGCCCAATGACGACGCCGGCCCATAAGCCGCACCAAACCGTAATTTTTTCGGGATGCAATGGTGACTCATGGAGTACGTGTGGATTGCTGCGCATATTTTGCTTAGAGACAAAGCCATTCAGCCAGAAATGAGTCTCATCGCTGAAGATGATTTTTCGATGAAAATCAGTTTCAAGTTGTTGCTCAGCCCAATTCACGAATATACGAGGCTTCTGGTGGTCCAGCGGCTTCAGTTCTTGCATCTATTTGATTTTGTAAGGATGTACGCCAAGATCTTTTCGCAAAATTCACCACAATGGGTCTTCCTCCATTGATACGCTAGCGGCAGCAATATTCTCCACACTACGGGCACTTTTATGTCTCACTGGCATGGGAACATTTTGTACTGTGCCTGTGGATTCAAATTTTTCTACTAGACGCTCAATTTTTGATCTGGCAGGACAATTATGACGACCATAAATTGGACGTTGCGCTTTTAAAGTTGAGGCCACTGACTCCGAATTTCGGTTGTATATTTGAATAATTTCGACTCGTTATTGGATCGTATATCTTTCCATGATGAAATGGCAAACCTTACTGAAGAGAAATGTCATGAGAGCGAGAAAAAATATGGCGTCGTTTGCTGTCCCTATCGGAGTACTTTTGTAGCGTCCCTATTGAAAAAACTGATATAGTGTTCTACGACTGGGTATAGATAAGTCAATCGTATATAGATATTTATTATAGTCACCAAAAAGTTGCTAGTTTCAATTTCATTCAAAAGTTGAGTTAGCAAAAGATCATCGAAGCTTTACATATGTATTAAAAGAACTTAATTCTTTGTCTAATATCCTTAAAAATTTTGCAGGATTTGTTGAGTGAAAAAATATCAAAGATCATTGCTTAATTTAAATTCTCCATCAATGACTGCACATAAGTATTGTTGAAAAGAATCTGTAGCTGCTCCTCAACCTTCAAGTAATCTATGGATGCGTTTCCAAAATAAAATCATTCATTTTTTTTAAGAAAAATTCAGTTTTTGATCTTAATCCAGATCCTCTAAACTAAATGACTCCATGTTGTTGTCACAGGGACTTATTTCGGCATGACTCTCCCAATAATTGTTAAACAAACCATGCGTTTTTCCTATTGGCGTTTGATAATTCTTAACTGATAGCGGTGGCACCTCTTCCACATAGCAGAAAGGATCTACCCTCGAGCTAAATCGCCCAGTATAAGATGCTTCAAAGCGTATACTTGAGGATAAAAAGCTCTTACAGTATTCATTTGTGATAATGTTTCCAAAACGCTTAAATTTATTTTTGAAAGCAAGTCGTAAGACATAAAATCTTGGCCGTTCTTATTATTTTACTCCTCCAAATAGCATTCAAGTGCCAGCAGATCCGCCGAAGAAGTAATACTCAATACAGGGAAAATGTCACCTATAGAAGACAATGATTATACGCGTTAATCATAGGCTTTATCCAAATATGACTTATATCACCTGAAGAAGACGACATTGAGGATTGACGGACTGAGTTCTGTCCGTTGCATATATTAGACTCTTCCGACTGCATTTTGAATTTTGTTTACTTTAGAATACTTTTTTCTTTTGAAAAACTTTTTACAATTCAAAGAAACTTTAAAAAAAAATGTATATATTA
>JBAMAX010000482.1:0-90582 GCA_037043745.1 Chymomyza amoena
TTTCTTGCACTGTACGCAGACTTATGTGCGCAAGTGTGGATACATGTGTACAGATGTACATACAAACAAAAGGCCTGCAACTTTTCATGCACAGCCGGCTGGCAATACAAACATAGCAGCAGCAACAACTACAGCAAGAGCAACATGCAACAAGAACAACAACAACTACAACAACGACAACAACTACCAGGAAGACTTTGGCAACAACAAAAGTTAGAAACACAAATGGCTAAAACTTCAATGCAGCAACAACTGACAAGACATGACAAGACAACAAGGACAAGGCTAACAACAGCAACAAGGTGGCAAGAGGGGATGGATAGCCCAAAAGAGGCATGGTTTGTCTAAAGGGGGGCGCCACACAGCGTAACCGTTTCAGCATGACAAACAAACAGACAACAACAGCAACAAAAGCTCAACAAGGGTGACTAGAACTACCCAAAGTTCTACAACTAATCCTGACTGATGTTGCAACAATATATATATGTACTAAATATATGTATCATGTACATACTATATACACATACTATATATGAAGAAGCACAACATATGCTCCAAACGTTAGCAGCTACGCTTTGCTGCCTTCTTCTCCTTTTGCCTCAGCCAAGTTCTCCAGCACAGCCCCCACCACCCGCCAACCAGTTTTGTTACCAAGATTTATGCGTTGACGCAAAACTTACATTACAAATAAGTGCAGATTCAAAAGGGAGCACATGCTTGGAAACATATTTATCCTTAGAAGTATGTAAGTATGATGTAATGTGTACCTTGGGATGCTTATTAGCAGCAGCCCAAGCTTAGCTTTTACTCGGAGTTTTAATTAGAGTTGTGGAAAGTGTGTATAGGGTGCACCATCTGTTGGTTTGTTTTGTTAATTGCAGCTTAGTCGTATATTTTCGGAGAAAATTGGAAAACGACTATTTTTTGTTTATCAAAAGTATTAATTTTATCTTGTAATGTACAAGCTGTTTCCAATAATCATATACATTTTTTAATATATTTGGGGTATAAAATCAAACCGTTTATTTATTTTTTAAATATTTATTTTATTTTAATATAATAATTGAAGGTAAAAGATGTTAAAGCAAAGTGTGATTATATCTTTGAATGAAAAAAGTATTGCATACGTTCAGGGGCTCCTCATTAAAGCTTGAGAATATTAATATTGGATGCAGGGCTTTGCAGATGGAGCAGTACCCTAAACTCATCCAAATACTAGGTAGTGTTTTTGACTCTGAGAACAAAGCTGTCACATAAAGCCACTGGCTACCCAAAAAATAAACCAGGTATTTAGGGGTTACCTTGGATAGTTGGCAAACATTTTTCCGATTCAAATTATATTTTCTTTATAGAGTATAATGGATACTTAACTACCTGCTCTCCTACTTCAATGTAGGTAATAATTTTACAATATAATAGTGGTACTAACCTGGAGGTACGCCAACCAGATCCATCCTTATTTCTGTAAGGGAATTGCACGTAAGGGTGTAGAAACTTGGTAAATAATGTGGTGTACTAAAAGTACCTTCTAAGAAGTCAGGAAACTGTCACAACTAGGGCTTCTCTCTCAGCAAATACCTCCAGCTGCTTTGGCGATTTATTCGTTAGATAACTGCAAACAACAAAAATATATTTAGTTTAGAAAAAAATATATGCAAAGCATATTATCCTAAAAACCTCATTAGACATTAATAATCCTGGTCATGAAGTTCAGTTCAGAAGAATATGTTCAGGACCTTGTTTCTTTTACCGTCGAGTGACATACATTCACATAATACATGCGAAGAAGTTTCTTCGTCTAAGCTACAGAAGCGACATAATTTACTATTCATTATGGCAATTTCGTTTAAGTGGCTGCGGAGCCTACAATGTCCCGTCAGAAGGCCCGTCAGGATTCTCACGGTGTTCTTTCCGTCCATTACCATGACTCTAAACGTCTTACAGTTGTAGTTGGAGAGGAGGGCTTTTGACTGTTGAAGCTCTGGTATATGTGCCCAGTGAAACAGTCGTTTTTTTATTCTCCTCTATTTTCAGTTGGTCCCGTACCACAAGGTTACTAATCCCACCATGTGGTTGAGGACCGATTAGCGTTGTTGCTGCACCGGTTCTTGCAAGTTTATCTGCCAGCTCATTTCCAGGAATGTTGTTATGTCCTGAAACCAATCTAATCGTGAGCTTATTCCTGGATCGTAAACTATCCAGTAAACGTTCCAACTTCTTTGACCAGCCTTGATGTGAACTTGGCTTTGCTTAATGCCTTTATTGCTGCTTGACTATCAAACAGGATGAATGTCCTTGTCATGCTTGTTCTTCTGCAGATTGAATTCTGCACATCTTCCAATAGAACAGACTTCAGCTTTGAAAATGCTGGTGTGTCTGCCTAGAGGTTCGTAATATTTGGTCCTGGGTCCGACTACAGCCAAGCCACTTCCTTGATCAGTGAGTGATTTATAATACTTAAGCTTTCGCAATTTTTGGGTGCATGAGGCAGCATAAAAATGTAATTTGGACTAAATCAGGAGTCTGGAATATAAAGCTAAAGTACAAGTTTCGGCAGAAGCGTCAATACAAAAGCTACGTAAACAATGAAATTCCTAAAAGGATTCGCTTTAGCTTATCAATCTCTTTACACATTTTGACAAATTTTCCCATTAAAATCGAAAAAGCTTTAAAATATAAAAGCTAATCAAGTTCCACGCTTTCTAGTATTGGTATAGACCTCTAAATATTAATGGAAAGAGACAATCTAAGGACTTCCACAAGGAAAAGTGGACTACAGTAGTAGTATGAGGTAACTTCCCATTTCTTTTTCTTATGTCCGGTTATTCCTAGTGGAGTTATCTCTAAAACATTGCACCTCTAAATCCGTCAAGCTTGCTGCCGAAGCAGGTGGTAGTCGCAGGGTCACTGGTACCACTTGGAAAATGAATATTCCTTGGGCTTACTCTCATGTTTATAAAGAAAATGCTCCCTCACACGGTTCTGACAGTAAATTATAAGCTCAAAGTCAGTCCTGAGAACTCTACTCGCAGTGACAGGTTTTAAATAGGCCTAACCTGGAGAGCAGACGCCTTTTGTAGCCGCTCATTCTGAATACAGACGATACGTTGTGGATCGCGAAACTATGATTCGACTTCTCACAAGTAGCTAGCCCCCAGAACGGTTGTTCAAGGGGCTATCCAGAGGATACTTGACTGAGAGTCGGAAATTTGTGAGCTGCTTGAGCCGTTCAGCAAAAGAATCATCTGGGCACTCCCAAGTGAATGGCGATCAGAAATTTTTTGCATTAACATGCACTTCTGCGAACGGCTCCATCCTCTTAACCTCCCAATGCCCTACTAATATTGTTTTTAACCTAGCGCAGTCTTAACTCTTTCCAAGTACCCAATTGTATACGCATGTTATATTTCTTACAGTAACAGACTGAAATCTTTTATGCACTTCTTGAAGATGAGTAGCAAAAACTACTTAATATTTTTATACTCCATTAGTATTTTTTTCCTTTCTTGTTGCCCTTACTTATCACTCATATCAGATTATCGGTAATTTTGTGCTTAAAATTAATGCACATCTTGCATGAAAATTGCACGCAAAATGCCAAAGGGGTCAAACTAGTTAAAAACCTTGGCTGGGAATTTGCCGAACCTCCTGGGGCGTATACGTAATATGCATAGCAAGCATTTGTCGAAACCGCAAAATTCAATCAATATAATTGCAACACTTTAGCTAAGAACTTTGCGAGCACAAAAATGCCAAAAGGCAACAAAAACTACAACAACTATGAGAGTGTGTGTATCTGTGTGTACCTGTGCGTGTGTGCGTGTGCGTACTAACATGTAACTATGACAAAGTATGTAAACAATGTAAAGCGTTTCAAATTTATACGTCAAATCGACCACCCCAAAAACGCCATCACTTAGAAAAAGTTTACCTCCTGGGATGCAAAGCAGCAGAAACAGCAGCAGCAACTGAGATCTGGGAGACGATATCCGAAAAGTCTGTACGGGATGTGTGTTTGTGGAGCAGTGTATATAGTATATACGACAAAAGCGTTACCTTGATTACTTCAGCTGTGTCCTTGTGTGTACTTTTGTGCGTGTGTGTGTGTGTGTGCTTACACATGTGTTTATACTTAGAAGTTTATGCACTTAATTAAGCCTCTAAAAACTTACGTGTGGCAACACTCACACATATACACGATACACACATATGCCACAACAAGAACAAAAAAGTTTTATTTGTTGGTACGAAATATCTTTGGGGCGTCTTGAAATAGCAGAACATGCGGTTTGTCAATCTTAAATGTGATAATTTTGTGGCAACTTCAAAGTGTTTTTATAATCGTTAACATTGAGTTACAGTTCATATGGAGTTAGTCGAAATTTGTGAAAGAATTTTCGGGTCTAACTACAGTCAAGGGCTTAGGATATAGAAATAATGTAAGAGTTAAAAAATAAAACTGAAAAAAAGTCTCATAATTTGAAAAAACAAAAATTGTCCGATATTTGGGTTGTATTATATTTATTTATGTTTTATAAGAAACATGAGAGGTTTTTGATTGATATAAATTAATATATTTGATTTGGAGAAATCTAATGGGGCCGAAACTAACGAGCAGAGGCATACTATGTCAAGGCTATGGTGATGACATTGTGATCATAGCAAGAGAGAAGAGGCAAGTATGAAGAAACACTCTGCGACATTGTCCAGCTACTAGGTGGGCTGAAAAGTTCATAGGCTGACCCATATATGACGTTACTAGAAATAAATCCATATGGGTTTCAGTTAGTATAACCCTTCAAAAGATTCGTGAGTAAATTTGACAGCTGTCGGACTATTGGTTCGAGAGATATATTCTGAGTGAATAAAATATTGCTTTTTGGGGAAAAAAAAATACTGTTGAAGCCAAGGTTTGGTTAGATAAACATTATTCGGACTCTGCACCAGCAAAATATATGGTTGAAAAATGGTTTTCCAAATTTAAGCGTAGCGAAATGAGGACCGAAGACAATGCAAACAGTGGACATCCCAAAGAGGCTGTTACGGACGAAAACATCAAAAAAGTCCACAAAACATTTTTGGGTGATCGTAAAGTCAAGTTGTTCGAGATAGCTGAGACTCTAAAGATGTAAAAAGAACGTCTTGGACAAATCATGCATGAATTTTTGGACATGTGAAAGCTTTGTGCAAAATGGGTGACTCGCGAGCACACAGTCGATTAAAAGCAACAACGAGTTGATGATTAGGAGCAATGCTTAGCGATTTTCAAACGTTATAAAAACGAGTTATTTCGTCGATATATCACAATGTATGAAACATGGCTCCGTCACTACACTCCAGAGTCCAAGCGACAGTCAGCCGAGTAGACTGCATGCGATGAACCGATTCCAAAGCGTGGAAAGTCGCAACAGTCTGCTGGCAAGTTCATGGCATCGGTATTTTGGGATGCACACGGTGTAATTTTCATCGATTACCTCGAAAAGGGTTAGACCATAAACAGCGGCTATTATATAGCGTTATTGGAGCGTTTGAAGGACGAAAACGCTTTAAAACGACCTCATTTAAAGAAGAAAAAAGTGCTGTTTCCTTAAGACAATGCACCGTGTCATAAATTAATGAAAACGATAGCAAAATTGAATGAATTCAAATTGCTTCCGTATTCTGCAGATCTGGCCCCCATCGACTTTTTCCCCGTTCTCACAACTCAAGAGAATGATAGCTGGAAAGAGATTAAGCTCGAATGAAGAGGTGATCGCCGAAATGAAGGCCCATTTCGACGCTAGTGAGAAATCGTATGGTATGACAGAAGCAATGCTATTGCTGCCTTGGAAATAAAAATGGAGATCACACACATTTATAAGTATTGGGACAAGAAAGATGCTGCAGATTTAGCAAAGGGTATACCTATGCTTCTGCAGCCAAGGGATGAAGTGCGTACAGGTTCAATCAATATTTTGATACTAAACTCAGCACAAAAAAGGCTTGAACCTCTCTTGCGACAGTGCATCCTATGAAACCACATACAATAAAGTGGTACACAGACAGATCACTCACTGATTAAGGAAGTGGCCTGGGGGTAATAAGACCCCAGGGCCAAATATTGCGAGCCTCTAAGCAAACATATCAGCATTTTCTAAGCGGAAGTCTGTGCTATTGGAAGATGTGCAGTATTCAATCTGCAAAAGAACTACCATGACAAGGATATTTCCATCCTGCCTGATAGTCAAGCAGCAATAAATGTATTAAGCAAAGCCAAGGTCTCATCAAGGCTGGTTAAAGAAGTCACTGGATAACTTAGAATCCAGGAATAAGCTCACGAATAGATGGGTTCGAAGGCACAACAATATTCCTGTAAATGAACTTGCAGACAATCTCGCAAGAACCGGTGCAGCAACGCCGCTAATCGGTCTTGAACCACATTGTGGGATTGGTAACCACGTGGTACGGGACCTACTAAGAATAGAGGAGAATAAAAAACGACTGCCTCACTGGGAGCAGATACCAGGACTCAAACAGTCCTCCTCTCCAACTACAACCGAAAGAGGTTCAAAGTCATGATAACGCACGGGAAGAACACCGTGAGAATCCTGACGGGCCTTCTGACGGGACATTGTAGGCTCCGCAGCCACTTAAACAAAATTGGCATAGTGGATAGTGGAATATGGCCGTAAAAAGAAGCAAGCTCCTGGGTATGTACGTTCTCCCGCCGGAGACCGTTGTTACTATAAATCCAAGCGAAATACTGCAATATATGGTCCTAGGACTTTTGGGAGAGCTATAACCCATTAAGGGGGTACAATAGATCCACCTGGGTCGCAGTACATTTATACACCCAATAATAATAATTTATCAAAAAAATATTTGATGTATATTTTTAATAACTATTTTTTTGATATTTAACTTCATTCTAATATATCCCTTTTAAACTAAAAATATAACGATGTATTTTTATTTTATTTTTTTTTTCAATTTAAGATTTACCAAAAAGAAAAATGTTTTTATTAAAAGTATGTGGGTGAAGATTGAAAAGCCAAAATTAGGGGCATACCTTGACTCATTATTTTATCTACTTCCCTTCTCTCGCTCTAAGATTATTTTTATTTCATATTTATAAGAATTTGAAAAAAAACAACCCAAAAGCTATATTATAACTATAAATTCCTTACCAGTAGCCATTTAGCTATTTGTCATGCAAACCGTGTTAATCAATTTATAGATCTAATAATTGTTAATTTAATGCTCATTAAAATTAAATAATAAAATTTGACTTAATTTATGCGCAAACAAATGCTTATGTAAATAAATATAATTCAACTAATTTTTGCTTGCCGCTTTCACGCCTGATTATTAAATCCAATTAGTTGTATTTTTGTGGCTGTCAGCATTTAATTTTAATTTTCGTTTTTTTTATATTAAAATGTTAGCAATTAAAATGATAGTTAAAACTGTCACATTTGTTAAAATTTAAAAAAAATATATTTTTAGCAATTAAAATATGTCATTAATAAACTTTGAAAGTTCACATTTTCATTGTCAGCAGAGAAAAAATAGTTTTTTGTTTAAAATAAAATTATTGAACATAATTATATTAATTATCAAATTATTAGAAATATAGTTTTTGTGGAAAAAGTTTAGTTGTTGAAAAAAAGTTATTTTAAAAAAATTCTCTAATAAATAGTTTAATGAGGAAAAAAATAATATAAAACAATAAAAGCAACTATAAAAAATTAATTGTATTGTTTACATATTTTTTTCTCTTATGTAAAATATTAATTTTTTTTGTTTGAAGTAAGATTTTTCAATTTATTTGTTATAAAAAATTAATGCTCATTAAATTGATTGCTTTTTTTTAATTTTTAAATTTAGTTAATTTAAAAAAAAATTAAAAATTAATTTATTTAATTTAAAAAAAAATTAAAAATATATTTATTTAATTTAAAAAAAAAATTATTTTTAATTGTATATAGTGTATTTATAAATTGGATATATAATTAAATTTAGTTTAGACTAAAAAAATTCTTAAGTAAATAGATTAATAAGAAGAAAAAAAATAATATTAAACAACAGAACATTTTACTTAAAAGAAATATATTATTTAAAAAAAAAATTTTTTATCTTATGTAAAATATTAATTTTTTTTCTAAAGTAAGATTGTTAATTCTTTATTCATATAAAATTAATGCTCATTAAATAGTTTGCTTTATTTTTATACCCTGTACCGTATGGTACCAAGGGTATATTAAGCTTGTGCAAGCCGAAAATGTATGTAACATATAGAAGGGGACGTCAGAGACACCCCAAAGTTACCTAAAATATGATCAGGGTGAATAGAGAAGTCGCTATACCCATGTCCGTCTGTCCGTCCGTCCGTCCGTCCGTCCGTTTGAACGCCTAGATCTCAGAGATGGTAAGAGCTAGAGTTACCAAACTTTCACATTAGATTCCATATTATTCCATAGGAGGCAAGTTTATTTTATTTTTTTGATATCGGGGATAAATTATATAGCTCCCATATGGGTGTTTGAGACGACCTCGACATAAAAAAGCGTTTTAGATGAATAATTCGTTTGATTTTAAAGGTATCGTAACCAAATTTGGCATTCGAAAGTTTTTTATAGTTTCCAATCACTGTACCAAATTTGATCGAAATCGGTTGACTATATCATATAGCTCCCATAGGACCGATTGGCCAAAATAACTTTTTTAAAGAAAAATTCGCTATATTTCGTTTTTTAATAAAGATATCGTAACCAGATTTGGCGTTTGGAAATTTTTTAGGCCACTTAAGCAATGTGCCGAATTTGAACAAAATCGGTTGGCTATATCATATAGCTCCCATAGATCCAATCTTCCAAAAAATCGATTTTTTAACCAAATTTGTAGTGTTTCGTTTATTTGTCACGATATTGCGACCGAATTTGACATTCGTGAGTATTTTATAGTTCCTAAGCACTGTACTTAATTTAATCCAAATCGTTTGACTAGATCATATAGCTCCCATAGGACCAATCGGTCCAAAAACACGTTTTTTATACAAAATTGGATGTGTTTTGTTTGTTTGTAAAGATATTTGAAATAAATTTGGCAGTCATATCTTTTTTAAGGTATTTAAGCACTGTGTCAAATTTTATTGAAATCGGTTGACTATATCATATAGCTCCCATAGGAACGATAGGCCAAAAAAATTTTTGCTTAAAAATTCTTCTGTTTTTGGTTTTTTGTGAAGAAATCGGACTTTATTACAAGCTGGTGGTACAGGGTATCCTAAAGTCGTCCGCGCCCGACACTACGTACGCCTTTTTTTTATATAAAATATATACAAAAAATTTGTTTGTATTGGTTTGTTGAATTATTTCATTTTATAAGTATACTCAAAATTTTTAGCTTTGTAGTGTTTTATAAAATCCGCTTAAAAATAAGTCTAACTATTTTTTTTATTAATAAAATAACCAACATTTTTCTTAAAAAAAATACTTTAAAATATCCGTCAATGCAGCTTCAGCAATCTTCTTATATACCAGAATTAACCTAACTATATCCTCCAAACACTTTTTATTGCTATAAATATTTAAATTTTTTCTGATTTGTTGGCGAGTCAACCAAATCTAATTTGCACAAAAATTAAACAGACTTATATAGCATATCATTTTATAATTAATATTGTTACATTTTTTCACATAAATATTATATTTACAAAGCCAAATCAAGTGCTAATCAAATTGAAAAATTCAACAAAGCCATTTTTTTACTAATTTGAACAATGACATTTTATTTTAATATTATTTTGTCATATTTTAAAACAAAAAATTTGCTGTCAGTGTTCATGACATGACACGACATGACATATGGCTAATTTATCAAACAATGTGATATAAATAAATGTTTCTTTATAGATGTTTTTATGTGTGGCAAAAAACATATCTATACATGCATGAACTAAATTTTTTTGCATACTTTGTAATTTTCTAATTAAAATATTTTGTGCTTTATGTGTTTTTATAGGTTATGCCAGAATGGCAATGACAGATTCCAGCTGCTTATGCAAATACCCTATATAGAAGTGTGTGCGTGTGTCCTGATGCAAAAATAATGAAAATACATATTTTCAACACCAAAATGCAAAATATACTGCAAAAACAACCCACAAATAACTAGGAAAATAATAATTTGCATACTTTTCAGCGCGGCACACTCAAAAACAATATGGCGGCTGCCTGTGGTATATTCACCTACATGCTGCGCCCAACGGAGGGCGCTGGGCCGGCCACATGTAGGGCGCTCGCTCGTGGAGCTTATTGTTCTCTTCCGTCCGGTGCATGCTGTCGATTGGGAGCAATAAACAAATAAATTAACAGAATTTTGCAACAAATCAGCACCCATATTTGGTTAATTTATAAACAGGTATACATTGGGCCTTTGCAAATCTTCTGCCGCGTTAAATAACAGTTTGCCAGTGGTGTAAGTTGATTTTTGTAAAGGGGGGTTTTTATTATAAAGTTTTTAATATTTTTTGTAATCTTAATCTATATTATTTTGTGCATTTTTATAAAAATAAAACATGTATTTGTTTTTAATATTTAGTTATACTTTTCAGTCAATACTTAAAGTACCCAAAAAATGTCTGAAAAATTTGGTTTTCGGCTCATCTTAATAATTCTCTAATAATATTTACGTTATTACTTATATCTATACAAATACATATTTGTTTTAAAAAGATGATTTAATAAATAGTAACAATCTTTGGGAGCATAAGTTGTTTAGTTTTGTGTCAGGATTTTTCTTAAGTCGTACAGAAAACATTTCACAAACTAGGATAACTAAAACCTTGAAAATTTGTTTGGGCGTATTTGTGGCTATAATAACATAATTCTGTGGCTATTGTAACGTTATTCTGAGGTTAAATATGTTTTAAGTTGTCACTTTAATTCGGGCCTAAAAGGATTACGCATAGTTTTCGAGATTTCTTCGCAAATCATATTTTTGGGCTTTTTTCAGTTATTCGTTAATATCTATAGACATGAAAGACGATTAGATCGAAAGGTTTTGATGTGCTCTTTACAGTGATATGTTATATGTAAAGATTTATTAAAAACTGTTGAAGTAACAAGGAACTAAAATCGAAAAAAGTGTAATTTTCAATAATTTTTCAAAATCATGAATTTTTTGAGCTTGCCTGTAAGTAAAATTTTTTTTTAAATAATGTTGACGTTTAAGTTAAAAGTGAATTCTGTAATGAACATTTTGAGTCTAAGATCTTTTAAAACGGGAAATTTGTGTAATTCATAATTTTTTCAAGAGCAAAAAAAGTCGACTTTAAATGGTGATGGTACTATTAAAAAGAAAAAAAATTCGATTGTATTCTTTTAGGAATAAAATCATAGATAAAATTTGGGATCTTGAATTTAAGAAACAAGTCGCTTACTTTATTTATTTTCTAAATATGTATTCTTAATCTTTCTGTAATTTCGCCAGATTTTGGCTTTGTATAAATGGCCCTATGCTCTGAATAAGATCGATAACGCGGAATTTTTTAATCTCATTTATAAATGGTTGTAACTCCATTAATCGAAGGAAATAATAATGTCTTTCGAGTGATGGTTTCAACTTCTTCTTCTATGGCGCGACGGAACCGTTGTGGGTTTACGCCAGGTCGTTTATCAGGGTATCTAGTTTCTATCCGAGGCTTTTTTAATACGTTCGTAGTCATAAGGTTTGAAAAGGAAATGACGACCGACTGGGCTTTCGACTCCCTTGCATGGTCCACTTATGCTTCCATGCAAAACTTCCTCGAACGCAGAGCGCCTTAGGGGCCGCCTTCTTACATTAGCTCACCCCTGGAAAGGTTCATCCAGGGGCTAACCAGAGGATACATAGCGTAGAGCTGGAGACTACTTGGATCGGCCAGTTAGGGAATCATCGCTGGTCACTCTCCTGTGACAATCAGACAACTTTTCGAGCAAGCGCAACCCAAAGACCTACCCCACCCTTACCTGCCTTCAACTTAATCCAAATTTATATTTTAGAAGTTTTAAGTGTTTCATATAAAGTATTCAATATATTTGAAATATTAAATGCCTAGGATTTATACAATTTTTTCTAAGCTAGTAAAAATATTTTGCGTAGCTCTGGTTATATAGCCGAATTCTGAAAGAGACAGAACATCTTTAAGGATTACTCTTTAAAATTTTGCTCTTTTATTTATTTCAGGGACTAGCATATAATTCTACAATATCTATGATGCAGAATTTTATAAACTTTTCTACAAAAGTAATTTTTTGCTCTGAATCTCAAAATATTTCTACTTTATTTCATAAATTCTTTTCAAAGAGATTGCAATCTCTTTGACATTTTCATTGATTTTCGAGATTGAAATAAAGATAACTGAATATACGAGGGTGGATTGATAAGTTTCCGGACTGACCAAGAGATGGCGCCACCAGGCCTACCTTGAGGTGGCGTTCTATCGTACCATCCTTAGATAGCGTGTAGCTATAGTTTCAGCCCGATCGCCATGTTAGTTTATATTTGAGAGCACACTGAACAAGACGCCTCAGTGTTTTTCTTGAAAATTCGAAAAAACATTTCTACCGCCAATTTGACGTTGTATAAGCGTAATCCAAGCGAATTTTTGCGTCGATTCATAACCGTTGACGAAACTTGTGTCCTCCACTACACTCCTGAAACCAAAGAACAGTCTAAACAGTGGATTGGACCAGGGGAACCAACTCCAAAGAAGGCAAAAACAATTTTTTCAGCGAACAAGGTTATGGCTACTGTTTTTTGGGATGCAAGAGGTATTATATACATTGATTACCTTGAAAAGGGTAAAAATATCACTGGTCAATACTACGCAGACTTATTGCAACGTTTGAGCGACGAGGTGAAAATTAAACGACCTCATCCGGCGAAGAAAAGAATCTTGTTTCATCACGATAACGCACCAGCGCACAAGTCAATCGTTGCGATGGCTTAAATCAACGATCTGAAGTTTGAATTGATGCCGCACCCTCCCTACTCTCCAGACCTAGCCCCGAGTGACTATTATCTGTTTCCTAACCTCAAAAAATGGCTTGGCGGTAAGAGATTTGCGGACAATGAAGAAGTAATCGAAGCTGTAAATGGGTATTTTGAGGAGCTTGACGAATCAGTCTATAGAGATGGCATTACTAGACTAGAACACCGCTATAAGAAATGTATCAGCCTTGGAGGAGATTATGTGGAGAAAAAAAAAAAATTCTTAACAACGTTATTTTTCTTGGTCAGGCCGGGAACTTATCAATCCACCCTCGAATAGTAAATCAGCTTTTTCAAATTTGAGAAAATTCATAAAAAAACCTTTGGAGTCCGAAGGTTTCTTGGAGGAATTCATGGATTCGTCATTTTGGCTCGAATCGAAAGAATATTTACGAACATTTATTTATTTATTTATTTATTAATTATTTATTTATTTATTAATTTATTTATTTTTGTTTTTATTTCAATGAGTTAGTCTTGCATAACTTTTAAAACACCAAATCATACTTAAGGGTCCCAATCATTTCATTGATCCCCCTTTTCTACGCCACTGCAGACAATTGTAATGTGCATTTGTGTATGTGAGAGTGCCAATATGGCAGGCCAACGCTGTAAAGTATGCAAGCATTTTGTTTAATAGAGTGCTGCAGTATTTAGGCAAACAAATTCATTCAATTGGGTAAATGAGTAATGAGAACGGAATGGAGGAGGGTTACGGGAGCTTGAGCTAGTTTCTATGGAAAATGCCTTGGTATTTGCATAAGCCGCAGTACATATTGTGATTAACAGCGTCCAAATTCACAAACACACACACACACATAGCAGGCATACCAACTACATATATAGAGTATGTACTCACATATGTTTATATGTCCGTGGGTATATGTTTACCGTAGTTCATTGTATGGCTCAATAATTACATTGTATTTATTTGTCAAGTTTTGCCGATTTTGTTTTAGCAGCCCGCTGGCATTTCTAGCATATAATTATTCCAATTTATTTCGTTCGATATCGTTACATTTACTATTACCATAACAGTGAGAGCGGAAAATATTCGCACACTTTTTGAATTTAAGTTGCTATAGTAATAACAGTTTTTTTGATCGATAGAAATTTGACAATTTTTTAATTATTAGTATATAGGTACATATTTTTTTAAAATCATTTTTATTTCTTATTTCATCATATTATACCTACATGTTTACTTTAAAAAAATATAGCTTCTTAAAAGTAAGATTTTTATGATTAAAAACTCTTCTAATAATAATAATTTTATTTCGCAAAAAAAAGTATATATTAGTTAATACATATTGGGTAGAGAGATTCCATTGGATAAAATTGGTCCTATCTGAAGAACTTGGGATTAAAGTTAAATCAATTTTTAATACAAAAATATTAAAATATAATACCTTCTGACAATTATACACTACGCTACAAAGCATTAAAGTTGAAAATTTAAAGGCGTGCGCATAACTTTTATTCCCAATGTTAAAAACTATTGTATAGTAGTTTACTGCAAATTTTCAGTTACTTTGATGTACTGCAAATTGCATGTTATAATATTTGATTGCCATACGCCCAACAAAATCTGGCTAGTACAGTTTGTGGCAAGTACTAACCTCATTACTGGCTGGTCAGCTAATCAATCAACATTGTTGTTATTCCAAAATGCATAAAAACCCATTTGGTTGGTAGATTTAGGCGTAGTTTAAAATTTATTTCAAAATAATTCTATGTTTCTGGTTTTAGTTAACAGGCTTTGCAGGCTTAGCTGAAACAAGTATGAAATAAACTGTACATGTTGATTAATAGTAATAAGATTTTGGTAAGCAAAACTGTTAAAGTTTGTTAGAAAATAAGCTATAAATCATTTTATATTAGAGTTTGATGCATCTGGAAGATGATGTGACAATTTATGTTAAGCTTGCACTGAGGAATATTATCTGCATCGTAAAGGGCTAAGACTAGAAGGCTTTTAAGATGGTTATTAATATCTTTTTCTTCCAACATAGTCTGTTTTTTTTTACCACTAGTAACTCATATCCTATATTGCAATACATTCATCCATCAATGGAATCCTTGTCTTATATTGCACCATACTCATCTTTCGGTAAAAGTGCCTAAGACTCATCCTTGTATTGTGATAAGGTTAAATATCAAGTATTCGTTGCTTTCAACTCGCTTTCTCACCCTGACCAGCCGCCGATACTGAGGATCCGACTCTCTGCATCGTAAAACGCTTGCGTGCGCCTGCCATGACGTTATGAAAGACGTAATCCAGGGACTTAGCCGCATCATAGGCACACTCCGTTTTCCGCTATGAGGTGCCCTGGATGCAGACACACGTCGTAGATCGGATGAATACATCGGATACAACGGATTCGGATTCAGCGATCCTAAAAAACATATGGTCAACAGGGTCTGACTCCCAGACTCAAAAACCCTGCAATGCTGGAGCTTTTTCCAAATCCGAGAATCAGCGATCAAAAAAACATATCATAAACATGGTCTGACCCAAATCAAAATCCTGACGCACTGGAGTATTTAGACAACGGATTCGGACTCAGAGACCCTAAAAAACATATGGTTAACAGGGTCTGACATCCGGACTCGGAAAAATGTTATTAAGTTTTTGATGTTATGTCGAAACCCTGACATGCTGAAGTTTTTGTGACCTTGAATTTGGATTCAACGACCAAAAAAACATATCATAACCCTGACGTGCTGGGATTTTTTGGACCTTGGATTCGGATTCGGCGACGCTGAAAACATATAGTCAACATGGTCTGAGCTCCAGACCCGAAATAATATTCTTTTTATGTGGCGGCTGTGTTATTATTACTTATAAATAATTCGACACTCTTAAGGATAAGGGTACAAAGAAGTACCAAAAAAAGTTAATTATACCCATGAATTAACCAAAAGCTATTCCCGCTTTAGGCTGATGTATTGTTGCCAAACTTTTCAACTTCTCATCGCAACAGCAAGTATGAAT
This sequence comes from Chymomyza amoena, assembly GCA_037043745.1. Taxonomy (NCBI): domain Eukaryota; kingdom Metazoa; phylum Arthropoda; class Insecta; order Diptera; family Drosophilidae; genus Chymomyza; species Chymomyza amoena. The sequence continues at coordinate 16,010 of JBAMAX010000482.1, forward strand.
ATCTCAATATCCGAATCTCTTTGGTTCCCTACACGAAAACTCCCCGTGGAGCCGCCACTGATCCAGACGACTAACGAAGAATTAAATTTGAGTAAGCCGATAGCTTGCTTTTTATATTTTTTGGTCACTCTAAAAAGTTACCCATACATAAAGAGTGCAACCCTGCCCATTCGGCTGTTTCCAAGAAGGTTCTTTAATATGTGGTACTTTAAAGCTCTAATTATATTTATTAATGTCAACATTATAATAACTTCATCATAATTCATATTATAACAACCATAATAATTTTCTTACGAAATGTTTTTGCTTACAGACGATTCATAATTAATATTGTGTAGTAACTAGCCAATAAAAAATGTAAAAACATTTCTTTGGAACTAAACTATATTTTTTTTTCAGGAAAAAATAAAAAATTTTCATGCCGCAAATAAGTAACACCTAATCATTAATTTGTTTAAATATTTCACTTTTTGGACTTTGTTTAAAATATTATAATAAATCTTAAAAAATGGTCTTAAAATTTCTTGCTCGAAATCCGAATGTATTTTATGCAGCTCTAAAAATGTTCTTTATCTTATAGTGCTATAAAAATTTAAATATTATAGTTTGCAATAAACACTTTTTGAGCTCACGTTTCGCTCCTTAAAACATATAACTTGGTTAACGAACGAGTTTACGTCTTATATATAAATATAAAAGTCGAATGAAACTAGCAAAGTTTATGGTACTTTCAATAAACAGATCTAAAGCCATATTAAAATGTACAGATAATAATAACAACTGCCCGCAATGGCTGGAGTATTAAATTTTTGGCGTAATTTTCGGTTAGTTTGTACATTTCTCAGCTCATTTAAAGTAATATCAATTTTTGTATTTTTTTTTTCTTCCAGAAGTTAGAAAAAAAATCTAATACATATTTATAAATTGTATGGTTTGTTACACAGTAAATGTCTTTTTAAAATTGCGCCCAAGCATTTTGATAACAATCAGCATAAAAAATAAAAACGAAAATAAAATTTGATACAGGCGGAGTGATGACCGACCAAGGGATGCCCTGGCTGATGCTTTGAGGTTTTGGACGGGTTCAGGGAAATTAGTAAAGAAAGATAAGTCACAATTTTATTAATATTAGCCTCAAAGGCGACTGAAAGTCAAAATTTTTTAAGGTATCTAAAAAAAGTGAAATTATGTGTAGCTTTGCAGGGAAGAAGTTCTGGAACTGAAATATTTTAAGGTTCCACTCTGAACTTCAACAAATTTTGGGTAATGACAAGTTGTAAAGTTGTACCAACTGGTTTTTCTAGTAGGGCCAATATATTACTTATATATCTTCCTAAATATAAAGCCTATCTTAAAAATTTTGGCTGCTTGAATTTCTTAACCGAAAAGCTTTTATTTTCGTTCTCGTATCTTTTCCTATAATTTTCATCCTTATCTCATACAGTTTTCGTATAAAAAGTATACATACAGAAAGATAGACATTTCAAAAGTAAATGATGGTCCTTTCCGTCAGTTTTTTCACCACAAAACTATAATGTCCTTATCCCACCAAGTATATAGAGTATAAAAAACAATGTAAAACAAGCTACATACAAATTGGCTACAAATTTTTGACAGGCAATTTGCTCATATATACGCAAAACTATAAGAGTATAGGAGTCTGCTTTGGGGGCAGCTGTATCTAGGGGATGTTGGTAAAAACTGGCAATAATAAAAACAACAACAATAACAATGGAAATGGGCACATTTTAACATTTCAAATGAGCAATTTTCACATATTTAGATGGTGAATTTTACACAAACACATACGCACAGTCTCATAGATACTGTCGCTTCCTATACTAATGCAACTGTAGCTACATTAAGTCATAAAAATAGATAGTTAGACACACTCAAACTGGGGCAGCTACACCCATACGCTCGAATAAGCGAGGGCTGTTTGAGAAGTCTGTGCTTCGTTTGCGTACATTTGCACTTGGTTCCAAAATTATGCCCGAGGTATTCCCTTTGTAGGTCAGTGATTTTCAATTTTTGATAACGTTTTAAATAATGGGTGTCCCAAAGGGAATCACGTGTAACCCTAGAATTGGGTACGCGCCGTAATTGTGACACACTGAAAGTGCGCCTATACTCTCCACGTGAGGGCAGCTGGAAGCAGGCCCATGGTAGGGTCGTGTCTCTGCCATGGGTGCGAAAGAAGAAAACTTTAAAATTACTGCAAATCTAAGGCAGAAACATTTCACAACCAAATTCAGAGCCTATATTTCAACCAGGGAGGAGTGGAATACAGGTGTACCAGACCCACCTGGCTCGATAAACATATACACAGACGATTCCAAGCTAGACGACTGTGTAGGCGGAGGCATCTACGTTGATGAATTCAACGTTTCACTGCAGTGTTTTTCAGGCAGAGGTCACCGCAATCCAGGAGGCTTTAATAACAAAAAGAAACCAACAAGTTCGAAATAAGGACATTTGTACCTACTCGGACAGCTAACCGGTTATCCCTAATTTCGATGACTTCGTGTATGAAGTCAGTGAGTAACTAACGGCCGCTTGTCTTTAGAGGAGATGGCTGAGCAGTTTTCAATTCACCTCATATGTGTCCCAGGACATAGGGATTTTAAGGGCAACTGTATTACGGATGAATTGGCTAGACAAGGAACTCCAAGCATCCTCCTTCAAGACAAGGAGGGCCTGGGTATACCAATGGCCAGCTGTAAACTGAGAATACGAAGTTTGTACGCTCTCTGTGCAAATAAAACGTGGAATCGGACATGGAGCACTTGAAGGATCTCGCGGCAAACTTAGCCGACATACTGCAGTAAAAGAATCAAAGAAATTTCCTGTCTGAATAGAGCGCAGTGCTCAACTGTTATCCGTGCTATCACGGGACACTGGCTGATGGATAACAACGCATCCAGGTTGTATGCTCCCCACCATGACTTCTGTAGAAGCTGAGGAGCAGGAGCTGGAGACGGTGGAATACTTTATGCCATTGCCATGTGCTTGGTTCAAGTTCCTAAAGTCACACTGTCTTGATGAATTATCTCAGCTCTCTGAACAGAGTCCAAAATGCATTTAAGGTTTATTCAGGTTTCCGGATGGCTTCCTAACCTAATATGTGGGACGACTCAAGTGGGAAAGAGTGGTGAAGAAGCTCACTGTAACGTAATCGCAACGGGCCTATCCTTGGCCTTAGTGAGCTGAGACGTCAGTTCCAACTGCCGCCCTAACCTAACCTAAATAATTGTTGTCGCCATGGATCTCAGCATTGGCTCAACTTATGGGCTTTCGCCAAAGCAAGAGCTGGCTAAGAAAGGCTACATCATCCAAGGAAATCTTAATCTTGCGTTTTACTTAAATTTTTTGTTATACATTGGTCAGGCTTTAACAGTCCTGTTCATGAAGTTCTCGTCCATTTAAACTTACTCAAAAAGTCACAAACTTATCAAACTGCCCACGCCTACACAATGTACTAGGCAGTTATAGTCAAAACATAGTCATAGCAACGCCCCAGAAAGCACTCAGGCAATTCTATGGAATTCGCCGAGGCGCTGCGACAAAAACGGAAATGAAATGTATGCGCACGTCTCTACATACATATGTATTTCCTTTACAACAAACATACACACACACACTCACACACATAGACACTCAAAAGGAGAGCAACAAAAATCATAATGATGATGAGGCTGACCTACCCAGGAACCAGAACCACACCCAACATTTTCAACTTTAGTCGCCTCTGCAAGGCGTTGACTTTTCCATATGGGGCGTATGCGCAATTTCATTGTGGCTGGGCGTATATTTGTGTAAGTAAGTGTAAGTGTAGCTAGTTTTCAATAGGTGTTGTAACTTGCCTTGTCAACGACACTTGAGAGTGACTCTCCGTGTGTGTGTGTGTGTATCTGTGTTTGTGGTGGGACACATTTGAGTTCAAATGACAAAAAAAATAAACACACAAAAAGAATTTAGAAAATGCAAAACAGGCTGGCTCTTTAAATATTAAATAAGACTGGTCGGCGTAAGACTTTGAGACACTTTTTGGCACTAGTTTTTCGTGGGTTTTGATGTTATTTAACTTTAAGCCACAGCTATTCGTAGAGATTGCCTTTTACAGCTGAATATCTACATATTTTTGCTAATTTAATTTTTAAAAAATGTTTTAAATTTATTTAATTTTTAATTCCTTAGGTTGGTTCATAAGCTTTCCAAGTCTGGCCATCTAAACGTTGGAAATTTGAAGAGGCTTTAAGTTAAGTCCTTATGGCAAATTAATGCACTCCTGAGCAAACTGATGATTTTGTTTTTATTTTAAAAAAGTATTTAAAGAGAAAAGTTCACATTGTTCAGTTATCGTCGAAACTTAATTTGTCCAGTAGAGTCGCCATTTTACATCATCTCACTATTAAAATAACGCTCCTTTATTTTTACCAGCATATAGCTCCTGCGCAATTTAAAGACCATCTGAAAGTATATGGAGGAAACCAAAAACTTCCAAATTTCTTAATACTAATCATGAAAATAATGGCTCTAATGTCAAAAAATTATATATGAAGTTAAAGTAAAATAGTCAGCAAGAACTGTAAAAGGTTGTCCTCAGGAGGTGTGTTATCTCCCTGCTATCATCTCTCGTAATGAACTTTTAACTAAGCTGACAGTGCTTGATTATAAATTCATTGGGTACGAAAATGATAAATTCGAAAGCACCATCAGAGAGATGATGGATAATGCTCTACAAATTACCCTGAACTGGTGTCTAAGCTGAAGGGCTTAGCATCAACCCACAAAAAGCTGTGATTGTTCCCTTCACGAACAGATACAATATAGAGCTTCAGAGCCTTGTTATAAATAAAACTGAGATGGAGTATTAAGACCAAGTCAAACCAGGTGTGGCTCTAGACAAACGACTCAATAGAACAAGTGCTCTCCAATGCTACTCGAGCCATGTGGGCTTGTAGAAAATTCTTTGGCAGCACATGACGGTAATGCCGCACTTATATATTTCCTTTCCGACGTATCAACCTACTCTAGATCAGATCTTATGATCACGAAATTATTTCGTACCAAGAAATTTAGACTTCTTCGACCAATTCGGGAGACTTGGGCTGATAGCTGCCCCTGTGGAAAGCTCCGGTGGCAACAGTGGTTCATGGATGGATCCAAAACTGAGCAGGGTGTAGGTGTTGAAGTCGTTGAACCCAACACCAGAAACTCTACCGCAATGGGCATCTGGCCCATCGTCTTTCAAGCGGTGTTTCATTCCATAGAGATCTGCATCCTTAGTATCCTTCACAAGGGAAGTAGGGAAGCAAGTATCTATATTTACTCAGATAGCCAAGCTGCTATTAGGACATTATCATCTTGGAGCATATCCTCCAGCATGGTTACAAAATGCCATAGTTACTTCCAAGCCCTGTCCTCCCGGAACAAAGTTGGGCTATGTTGTGTACTTGGCCAATCAGAAGTGGATGGTAACACGATCCTGACGATTTAGCACGACAAGGTGCCTCCACCCTGACTACATCTCCTGCGCCGTTTTGTGGTATTGGTTGGTCCACAATCAAAACCATGATAAACAAATGGGGTCCAGGAGAACATAGGAGATACTGGTTCTCTTACCAGGGCTTCATCAAGCAAAAGTGCTTGTCAAGCCTCTGGATATGATGAATACAAAAGTTCTTGGTAGAGCGGACTAAAAGCTCCTGGTAGCATACCTATCTGGCCACCACTCTGTGAGATACCATCTACGGAAAATTTATCTATCGGGTTCTTGTGAGTGCAGACTCAGTCTAGAAGACGATGAAACTGCCAGACATATTCTCTGTGACTGCCCAGCGCTGGTTGGGACAGAGCCTGTATATGAGAAAGGAACGGATTAGTCCCTTCCATCTTAAGTTAATACCAACAAAAGACCTCCTGTTATTCATGTGGAAAGCGGAAAGTCTTTTGCTTTAATTTATGGGTATGTTACAAAAGGCCTTTTGGTCGCAATGCCCCACCTCTTTGTGAAGAACCCTTGCGGAAAAAAAAAATAATTAAAAACGATCATCTTCGCTTAAAAACAGACATATGGTAAAGCTATTATATTTGAAATCTGTGGAAAATTTTGTTAATAAAATAAAAATAACACCGTTGTTTGTGCTCCAGTGAGCCCAATCGATATTGGGTTTTAAAATTAAATGCAAGTTTTTCGTAACAACATCGTTTTAGGGCTTTACTGTAGTCAGAGAATTATTACTCAGAATTACAATGATTCTTAGTACCACAAGTTTTTCAAATAAATCTTATCTTAACTAATTTGCCAAACTGCTAAAAGTTCGATTACGATATAGAAAATTAATAATATGTATATAATTAATTTGAAAAAAAATATAAATATTTCTTGCCAGCAACTTATCAAAAAAGTCGTATTCCCAAAACCAAAGCATCCTAAAAAAGAAAAACAAAACTTCAGTTATTTCAGACCAATTAAAACTGAAACAAAGTTTAATAAAAAAAAGTCGAAAAAGTAGAAAAAAAGAGAGCGCATACTTTCTTAAATAAAAAATGAAAGACTTGCCAGAGAGTTTGAGGGCAAGTTTTTCATAAAGTTTTTTGTTGTCGCCGCCCCAAGAGGCAAACTGAAATCAACTTTGAAATAATCCTGTTAGCAGCAACATTAAGCGCAATTTCCCATAGTCTCAATGGAGTTTTTAGAACTAAGGGACCCCTCACAATTAATGAATGGTCAAATTAAAATGGCGTATGCGCTTTCAACTTTTACCAAGAAATGTTTGCTCCTGCGTTAAAATATAAATGCAGCAGCAGGCCACAGTGAATCCTGCAGTGCTTTGTCTTTACTACGGGTCGGGTCTATAACTTCCGACTGACTAATAGTATTTTTTCGTTTTTTAATCTCTAGCAAACAATCCGCAAGTACCAGAGGGTAGATCTTGTTAGAGGTTGCACAATGCACAATCCGGCTCCCCCCAGGCCCCCCTGGCCAACACGTTTGATGCAGAGCAATGTCAGCAGTGTAACAGGATAACTGTCGAATGAATTGATATTGTTTACTTTTAATTAAAAACAATTTGCTTCGCTGGCTTTCTTGCCAGAGCTTCGATGAACGACAAAGACGATGACGATGTCGATGACGATGTTATTGTTGATGATAACGATGAAGATGATGATGTTAACGTTGAAGATGATGATGCTGCTGTTGCTGCTACTGTCGCTGATAATGATGAGGTTGCAAATGACGAACTGGTTTCATCTCTTTTAGTAGCATTTGATGCTGCACTTTGCTGTAAAATAAGTCAAGTGTGTGCACTGTCTGAACTGTTTGCTGGCTGGGCAAGCTTCTATTTTCCACTCTGGCTAGAAACCACTTTACCACTAGCTACCCACTACTCCACGCCTCCTGCATTGCTCCTGCACTATCATTTTGATAAAAAGTTTGCGAAAGGATTGTTCGCCCTTGCTTTAAAGTACTTGTTGTTGTCCTTGCTGTCGTCATTGTTAGTCCTGGCGCTTTTGGTAATGAAAATCAAACTGTCTCAGAAATGGCGCACAACGTTGACCAACTGAATTTGACAAGCGCATCAAGAACTTGACAGACTATTTTAAATGACTAAAAATTATAATTGGAACATCCAAACACATATCGTATTTTCTATTAATAGTTACCAGCTAGGTGAGTTAAGGTAGACCGCTGCAGACAGAGATTCTGGGAAGCTCCATCTACCCATAAGGATGACTATGAAGTGGTTTACTAAGTCTTACTACAAGTTATGTCTTAGACCGCTGCAGACAGAGGTTCTGGAAAGCTCCATCTACCCATAAGCATGACTATGAAGTGGGTTACTAATTCTTACTACAAGCCATGTCTTATACCGCTGCAGATAGAGATTCTGGGAAGCTCCACCAACCCATAAGGATGACTATGAAGTGGGTTTCTAAGTCCTACTACAAGCCATGTCTTAGACCGCTGCAGACAGAAATTCTGGGAAGCTCCATCAACCCATAAGGATGACTATGAAGTGGGTTACTTAGTCTTAATACAATCCAAGTCTAAGACCGCTGCAGACAGAAATTCTGGGAAGCTCCATCAACCCATAAGGATGACTATGAAGTGGGTTACTTAGTCTTAATACAATCCAAGTCTAAGACCGCTGCAGACAGAGGTTCTGGGAAGCTCCATCAACCCATAAGGAGGACTATGAAGTGGGCTACTTAGTCTTACTACAAGCCATGTCTTAGACCGCTGCAGACAGAAGATTCTGGGAAGCTCCATCTACCCATAAGGATGACTATGAGGTGGGTTACTAAGTCCTACTACAAGCCGTGTCTTAGACCGCTGCAGACAGAGATTCTGGGAAGCTCCATCTACCCATAAGGATGACTATGAGGTGGGTTACTAAGTCTTACTACAAGCCATGTCTTAGACCGCTGCAGACTGAGGTTCTGGGAAGCTCCATCTACCCACAAGGATGACTATGAAGTGGGTTACTTAGTCTTAATACAATCCAAGTCTAAGACCGCTGCAGACAGCAACTCTGGGAAGCTCCATCAACCCATAAGGATGACTATGAAGTGGGTTACTTAGTCTTAATACAATCCAAGTCTAAGACCGCTGCAGATAGAGGTTCTGGGAAGCTTCATCAACCCATAAGGAAGACTATGAAGTGGGCTACTAAGTCTTACTACAAGCCATGTGTTAGACCGCTGCAGACAGAGATTCTGGGAAGCTCCATCGACCCATAAGGATGACTATGAGGTAGGTTACTAAGTCCTACTACAAGCCGTGTCTTAGACCGCTGCAGACAGAGATTCTGGGAAGCTCCATCTACCCATAAGGATGACTATGAGGTAGGTTACTAAGTCCTACTACAAGCCGTGTCTTAGACCGCTGCAGACAAAGATTCTGGGAAGCTCCATCTACCCATAAGGATGACTATGAGGTAGGTTACTAAGTCTTACTACAAGCCATGTCTTAGACCGCTGAAAACTGAGGTTCTGGGAAGCTCCATCTACCCACAAGGATGTCTATGAGGTGGGTTACTAAGTCTTACTACAAGCCATGTCTTAGACTGCTGCAGACAGAGGTTCTGGGAAGCTCCATCAACCCATAAGGAAGACTATGAAGTGGGCTACTAAGTCTTACTACAAGCCATGTGTTAGACCGCTGCAGACAAAGATTCTGGGAAGCTCCATCAACCCATAAGGATGACTAAGACGTGGGTTACTAAGTCTTCCTACTAAGCCATGTCTTTGGAAAGAAAGCCAGTTTGACTCCATTGTAAGAAATGTCAGGCTTTCAACTAGCAAACGAACTTTAAGTTGTTAAAAATCCAAGACGGCGCACTTTAAAAACAATTCATGTACTAGCTTGAGACTTTATTGTACCGCCCCGTCTAAATTTTAGCGTTTTATTATTTATTTAATACACTTACTTACCACTTAAATATACGTACATAAGCAAAAATTAAACAATGGCTACTGCCACAAAGACTTGCAGTATCTCAAGACGGCCAGCCCTGCACAAAAGACCGCAACAAACTCTGGAAAACAACCAACAGGAACAACTCAAAGGGCAGGGAAGGGAAGGGAATATTATATACAAAAAACATAATCCCTAAGCCGCTTAAACTAATACGCCACAGTCGCAATAACAAAAAGGAAAACCCATCAGAAGCAGAAGAGGGCACGAAGGGAAACTAAGGGCTACACAAAGTCAAGACGGCATTGGGAAAATATTAACGAACAGCGAATCTCTAAGTCTTCTTTCGAATAAGGGAAAAAAAAAATATAATAAACTTTTATCGACTTGACAACCAAAGCCAAACAAAGAAGTGTTTATTTGTTTGGAAATATGTTGGGTTAGAAGACCCATATAGGGAGTGCGGCAATACGTGTACTGTAAATGGGTTGAAATGGGCTACTTAAAATAGTACCAATTTATAAATCTAAACTTTCAAATTCGGAAATCTCAATTTTTTTTAAATATAGTCAGTTTTCAAAAATTTTCGAAATGCACTCAAAGTAGGTTCAAAATCTTTTAAGTTTTTTCAATGAATTTTTTCATAATGATAGACATAGTCATGGGTTAAGAAAAAATACATTTAAGGAAAATTCCTATTTATTTATTTTTTGTATCAAAATTTGGATGTCTTTCGAAACTAGGCAAAATATTTTATGTAGAACCCCTAACACCCCTTTTTTTATCTATGTATTTGCTTGAAACTCAGGTCATACTAAGCCGCATTTCCGAGCCACTTAACTAAGATCTTGTATGGATCTAATAAACACCGTACATATTATCGCGGAGCAATCCGAGTGAAACGAACTCTCGTCATATTTAGGACGTAGGACGCTCAACCGGGAGACTGGGAAATCGCATCATCGAGCTTCGGAGCAATGGCGGGAAATCTCTTCAAAATCATTAGAAATCCTTTTGTTATTAAACTCATAAAGATTCTGGCGAGTGCCGAATATCCGGCGAAAAACCAAAATACGAATCTTCAATGCATGCGCAAATGACTTACATTTTTAGTTTGTTTTAAATTACGATTATGTTCTTTATAATAATAATAAATTTGCTTGAAAATAATACTTCAATAAAATTAAAAAAATTTATTAGAATAAACAAAGTTTGTATTATTAATATGTATAAAATTTGAAAATGTTTCAGCCGACTGCAAGGAAAGTAGCTCAATAAATTTAAATATTTTCTTATATTTTTTTAATTTAAATAATAAATTAATAAATAAGGTTTTTAAAAATAATTTGCATTCAATTATTTGCCCCAATTGCCGTGATTTCGCCCCCCGCCCCCCCCCCCCCCCCGCCCCCGCCCCCCCCCCCCCCCCCCCCCCCCCGTGGTCAACACGGTTCAGTTGGCTGGAAAGCTTAAGAGTCATTTCGGAAGAAATTTGGTGCGTAGAATCCGAATCCGGCATCAGAACTGGCCCATCACGTCAGGATTTTGAGATATTTGAGGCTATGCACCCAAAAAAAGGGCGTATTTTCCTACTTTTGAGGTTATGTACAGGGCGCAAAAAATGTTTAGCGATCTTTCTCTCCAGTTACATCATTTAGTACAACTCTTACCCTTTAATTTAAGGGGCTCCAGAGATCAATTACGCGCAAAGTTATGGCTTTTCGAATAGTTACGAGATATATCCCTTCGACGTCATTATTTTTTGGGCACATAACCTCAAATATCTCAAAATCCTGACGCGATGCGGCCAGTTCTGACGCCGGATCTCGGACTCTACGCACCAAACCACTTCGAAACGACTCTTAGCTTTCCCACAACTGAACCATGTTGACTCTGTGCGGTCTCAAAGGCTTTTTGCAAATGCTAATGCGCCCTGCACAGGTAACCCTCAAAAGTAGGAAAAAACGCCGTTTTTTGGGCGCACAACCTCAAATATCTCAAAATGGCTGACGTGATGGGCCAGTTCTTGATGCCGGATTCGATTCTACGCACCAAATTACTTTGGAAATAACCCTTAGCTTTCCAACAACTCACATGACCCCCCTGTAATTGTAGACCTGTGCCTTCCGCATTTCGAGCCAAACTAAATGGATTTCTACTAAATCGCTCATAATTATTAAAAATAAACTGAAATAACTTTCATATCAGTTTAATACTTAAAATACTTCCTGAGGGATACCAAAATCTTATTTTTATACCGATTAATTTTTGAACCCTAATTCTTGATACATTTTTATAAATGACATATATTCACAATTTCTGGGTTCAAAAATTAAACCACTTAATGATTTGTTTGATCGCCGAGCCTGCTCTTCAGATTTGCGTCAAAGTCCTAAAAAAAAGGCCCACATATTTTTTTCGAGTCCAGCGTTCCGATGATGCTTAAGAAGGTCCAAAAAACTTCAGCTTGCCGGGACATGACAGTGCCTTTAAAATATTATGGTTTATGCGAAAATTTTAGATTACGTCAAAGCAGGAGTTTATTCCGATTTTTCTTTTGGATTAAGCGATTCACACGAATTGTCTAATCTCTGAGACTAAAAATCGATTTTTTTTAAATGGCTGTCTCAATAATAATATCAAATCCTCAGAAAATGAAAAATAATAAAAAGCATTCTTTATTTGTTGCCCCTATAGAGTATACCATATTCGCTATGCTGGAAAAATGTTCCCACTCATTTTTAGCAGACATTTTTGCTCATTCACATACATAAATCTGTATTTCATATAAAAAAAAAATTTTTTTAGAATCGTTTAAGGTTGTTATCGTTGAGTGCTTTCACAGAAGGCTTAAGATGAAGACGTTGACAGCGTTCTTTGGCGGTCCTCGTTCAGTTTACCTCTAATCCGCTTTGCCAACTAGTTATTGGCCACAATCACATGTTGGCATTGGTCGACCATCACGACGGTGACCGCATGATCATCAACATCAGTGCGCATTCTCATCATCATCGTCATCAGCCATCACTGTTGTGTACATCAACTTGCCTTGTCCTCGGCTCGAATTCAATGACTTTGGATTTAGAATACCCTGAACTTTTTGACTTTTGCGCCACGGCGCAAGGTGAAGCTTAATTTTGAGACATTTATCCGCTGAAGAGAAAGCGTTTTAACCAACTTTCAAATGCTGCCATTCGAAATGAATGCTAAATCCTCTTTGGCACCTTTATCTTTGAGTAGAAAACTTTAAAGGCTGTTGAAACTTGCAATGGCGGCCAACCATGAGTCTACATGAGTATATCCGTGGTTACCTCGTCTAGTACTTACCTTGAGCCTGAATAAAACTTTTGTGCCTCAACTTGGCAAACATAGCACCGCTGCCACAGTTCTCGTTTTTTTCAACACCCAATTGTAACTCCTACCTGGTTGTAAACTTTCGCAGGACATTTAAAGGATTTGCCAGCGATTTGACCGGATGAAGGCATAAACTATGGCGCCTAGGCTTACAACTTTATGTGTAACAGCGGAACAGCTGCAATTGGCTTTAACATCCATTTTCAAGGAGTGACTAAAAATGTGTCGAGGCAGCTAATAAAATAGGGTAAAATAAATATGCGTTTAAATAAAAAACTTTATATTGGAATGGTAATCTGCAGAATTATTGAAATTTTATTCATTTGTAAATTGTTGAAATTATATAAAATTTAAATTAACATTTGATGTACATTAGCGTAACGTTAGAATGTAACACAACAGAGTTGAAGTTATCCACTGCTAATTATTCTCTTATTCTATCATGTTGCGTATTGTCAACTGCACATCTGCTGATGTACATATAATGCACATCGGTTTAGTTCTTAATATGCTAAATTGACCGAACAACTAAAGCTATGCGATAATTCCTATCATAAATAAATCCAAAAAAGTATTAATTGTTTAATGAGGAACTGGAGTCAATCAAGGTTGACTCCTTTATTATCGTCATCAATTACTTTTGTCCCGAAAGGAATATAGGGCTCGATTTCTTAGAAGACACTGAGTTGTTTTTTGTCCGACAGCATCATAAATTATAAATAGCAGTGTTGACACTAAGAACTTTCCGCCTTCTTTTAGAATTTGTCGATTGAAAATAAAGTTATTGGTTGACCATAAATATAGCTGCACTGGCGATTGATCGATTCCAATAATGATACTTTTTTGTAATTGTAGCAATATTCGTACCAACCATATTTCCAAACTTACTAAAAACCATACATACAAAACAACAAATAAAAAAAATTTTAAATGTGTTTTTAAGAAAAAATAAAAAAACATTTCAATTTCAATAATTAAATAAAAATAGTAATAAGCTAGCTTTTATCCAATGGATAAATCAAATTTCGTAAAAAGTATTGCTTAAACGCGCTACGAATTATAAGAATAAAAAGTTGTCAAGCCATTTTTAACATTTTACACAATATTTTTATTAAAGACAATATTAATCAAAATAAAATATATAGAAAGAACTATGCAACTCACTCTGCAGGTCACGTATCGTTGAGCCAACTTATTCGCAGATTTTGCTACCTCTCATATTTTCCGTTATTGACTCGATTCAAATAAGTTGTTTTAAGGAACTAAAGGCCATTCCGGCCGAGGCCGATGATGAGTCTCTTGAAAAATGGAATAATAGTTGGAAAGAATTATTATAAAGACTTGAGGTGAAATTTAAATATTATTGGCTAAGAAATATTTTTATAATATTTTTAACCATTTTTATAGGCTCGGGTGTACAGTATGGTACCCGGGGCGTGGTACATTTTGTGCAGTGCCGAAAACATATGTAACATATAGAAGGAGTCGTCGGAGACACCCCAAAGTTACCTAAAATGCGATCAGGGTGAATAGAGAAGTCGATATACCCACGTCCGTCTGTCCGTCCGTCTGTCCGTGTGAACGCCTAGATCTCAAAGATGGAAAGAGCTAGAGTAACCAAACTTTCACATTAGATCCCATATTATTCCATAGGAGACAAGTTTATTTGTTGGCTCTTTTGATATCGGGGATAAATTATGTAGCTCCATGCGTGGAAGTATTTGAGACGACTCTTCGACAAAAAAAAGGTTTCTAGATGGATAATTTGTTTGTTCCTGAAGATATCGTAACCAAATTTGGTATTCAAAAGTTTTTTAGCGGTTTCCAAGCACTGTACCAAATTTCCATCATCGGTTGATCTATATCATATAGCTCCCATAGGACCGATCGTTCAAAATGAACTTTCTCAAACCAAAATTCGCTATATTTTGATTTTTAATAAATGTTATATCTTAACTAGATTTGACGTTTGGAAATGTTTTAGAGCACTTAAGCAATGCACCAAATTTCCAACAAAATCAGTTGACTATATCATGCAGGCTCCGAGAGGCCAGATCTTCCAAAAAATCGATTTTTTTAACAAAAATTTGTCGTGTTTCGTTTGTTTGTTAAGATATTGGGACCAAATTTGACAATTTTGTGAGTTTTTTATAGTTCTTAAGCATCTGTACTAAATTTAATCCAAATGGGTTGACTATATCATATGGTTCTATAGGACCAATCGGTCCAAAAAAAAAATTTTTTTATAAAAAATTCGATGTGTACGGTCTTTGATCTTTTTTGAGGTCTTTGGGTACCGTGTCAAATTTTATTGAAATCGGTTGACTATATCATAGGGCTCCCATAGGAAAGATTGGCAAAAAATTTTTTTTGTTCGCTAAAAAATTCTGCTGTTTTTGATTTTTGTGAAGGAACCGGATTTTTATTGCAAGCTAGTGGTACAGGGTATCCCAAAGTCGTCCGCGCCCGACTTTCCGTACGCCATTTTTTTTAAATATATTATAAGAAAACCATCCAAATCTACTTCGGGATCGCCTTCACACCAATGATTTTTGATTAGATCTGATGACTGGTCACAATCAAAACCATATTGAGCACCTGAAAAAGCTTTGTAAACAATCCATCTTATTTTAAGGTTACTCTAACACATTCTTTGGAATTTTATTTGATAGTATAAGTTTAGTTGCTCGGTTAATGGTTTATTAAGAACTAATGTACCACTGCAGAAGGCAATATCTTTACAGCAGAGCGAAAGAGTAATTAACAGCGGTAGCTTTCAACTCTGTTATGTTACATTCTCACGTTATGGTAATGCATATCATATGTAAGCTTACATTTCATATAATTTCAACACATAATCGGCTTAACTTCTGTAGTGATCCCAATAAATTTTATTCTGTTGTTAATTCTAAAAGTAAATCTTCCTAATTTCGTACATCGCTAATATTTCAAAAATGGCGGACGTAAAGTCGGGCGCGGACGACTTTAGGATACCCTGTACCACTAGCTTGCAATAAAGTCCGATTTCTTCACAAAAAACCAAAAACAGAAGAATTTTTAAGCAAAAATTTTTTTTGACCGATCGTTCCTATGGGAGCTATATGATATAGTCAACCGATTTCAATAAAATTTGACACAGTGCTTAAATACCTTAAAAAAGATATGAATGCCAAATTATTTCAAATATCTTTACAAACAAACAAAACACATCGAATTTTGTATAAAAAACGTGTTTTTGGACCGATTGGTCCTATGGGAGCTATATGATCTAGTCAAACGATTTGGATTAAATTTGGTACAGTGCTTAGGAACTATAAAATACTCACGAATGTCAAATTTGGTCCCAATATCTTAACAAACAAACGAAACACAACAAATTTTGTTAAAAAATCGATGTTTTGGAAGATCGGACCTATGGGAGCTATATGATATAGTCCAACTGATTTTGTTCAAATTTGGCACATTGCTTAAGTGGTCTAAAAAATTTCCAAACGCCAAATCTGGTTAGGATATCTTTATTAAAAAACGAAATATAGCCAATTTTTCTTTAAAAAAGTTATTTTGGCCGATCGGTCCTATGGGAGCTATATGATATAGTCAACCGATTTTGATCAAATTTGGTACAGTGATTGGGAACTATAAAAACTTTCGATTGCCAAATTTCGTTACGATATCTTCATAAACAAACGAATTATTCATCTAAAACGCTTTTTTTTTGTCGAGGTCGTCTCAAACACCCCCATGGGAGCTATATAATTTATCCCCGATATCAAAAAAATAAAATAAACTCTGCCTCCTATGGAATAATATGGGATCTAATGTGAAAGTTTGGTAACTCTAGCTCTTACCATCTCTGAGATCTAGGCGTTCACACGGACGGACGGACGGACGGACAGACGGACAGACGGACAGATTCGCGGACATGGGTATATCGACTTCTTATTCACCCTGATCGCATTTTAGTAACTTGGGTGCTCGATGCTCCTTCTATATGTTACATACATTTTCGGCTTGCACAAACTTAATATACCCTTGACCATACGGTACAGGGTATAAAAATGTAGTTCTCACTAACTATTCCAAAATAGGCGACTTGTTTGCCAAATTTTTTCAAACTACCTATTCTGTAAACCCTAATAGTATTGACTCCAACTATCCCTATAACCTACCTCATTCTAATCTTATTGCTAATCC
Organism: Chymomyza amoena; assembly: GCA_037043745.1. NCBI lineage: Eukaryota > Metazoa > Arthropoda > Insecta > Diptera > Drosophilidae > Chymomyza > Chymomyza amoena. The sequence goes on from JBAMAX010000482.1 coordinate 32,982, forward strand.
AGACATCTTTGAAGCCGTTCCCCTGGCCACGATGCCATAGTTGCCTCTTAAAGCATTGTGCTCGCTCTCTTGCAATGCCATTATCTGTTCTTTTCCGCACCTCACTAAAATATTCTTGCCTTCCGGCCATCGGGAATGAATCCTTTTGTTAGATTAGGTAATATTTGTAGCGAGTTGGTTTTTATCGAAATGAAACACGTAAAATTTGTAAACGTTATAAACTTTAATTTATTGTCACGGCAAGTGTTTTGTAACTGGTAAACGCGAAAGAGCTATGCAACCGTATGCAGAAATAGATTAACCGAGACTATCTGATCTTGTAACGCTGACGGCAAGGCAAGGGCAGCAGAAATGCCAAGAATCGTACATGGCATAAGAAGGAATTAATAACTGTTCTATTGCAGTACAAAGAGAGAGGTAATATAATATTAGGTCTACTTTGTCTCGCCGTTTTTTTTTAATTTTAAATTAAATAAAAAAAAATGGTATCTTATTTATGTTTCAAAGTATTGTCCGTCACTTTCCACTATCTTTGGCCCATCTTTCAGGCAACAAACGAATCCCGCGTCGGAAAAATTCTTCATCCTTTGATAATCCATTCTTTCACTTTTTCAAAAGAATCGAAGCACTGGCCCGCCAGGCCGTGTGCCATCGACCTAAATAAATGGTAATCAGATGGAGCAACATCTGGAGAGTATGGCGGGTGAGGTAGAATTTCCCATTTCAGTGTTTCGAGGTACGTCTTGACTACTTTCGCCACGTGAGGTCGAGCATTGTCGTGTTGCAAAATTACTTTTTTGTGTCTTTCAGCGTATTGCGGCCGTTTTGCTTTTAATGCCCGACTCAAACGCATTAATTGCGTTCGATAAAGTGCACCAGTAATTTTTTCAGAAGGTTTTAGCAGCTCTTTATAAATTACGCCAAGCTGATCCCACCAAATACACAACATGACCTTGGATCCGTGAATATTCTGTAGGAGTGTGGCCGGGCAATCCCCATGATGTGCGTCGCTTAGGGTTGTCGTAGTGCACCCATTTTTCGTCCCCAGTAACAATACGATGAAGAAATCCTTTTCGTTTTTGTCGTTCAAGCAGCTGTTCACAAGCAAATAAACGTCGCTCAACATCTCTTGGTTTCAACTGATACGGTACCCAGTATCCTCGTTTTTGGAGCTGTATCGCAGGCGTTTTGATACTGCTTGCTGAGTTACTCCCAATGATTTTGCCAGCTGTTCTTGAGTTTGGCACGAGTCTTCATTAAGTAAAGCCTCCAGTTCATCATCTTCAAAAGTTTTTCTCTGCCACCGCTATGCCGATCTTCAACAACAAAATCACCGCTTTTAAAGCGCTGGAACCACTCGCGAAACGTTCTTTCACTAATAGTATCATCACCACAAGTACTTGAAATAACCCGATGAGCCTCAGCCGCCGATTTTTTCATGTTGAAATTAAAAAGCTAAATCTCCCGCAAATGACGTGAATTCGGTTTATAAGTTGACATATTTAATTAAGTGTAACTATATGACGCAAACAAAAATTAACTAATATCGATGTAAGGTTATATTTATCGCTGTCAAAACTGATGGAAAACAGCTGTGATTTATTTATTTGGCGCTATTACTGGCTACTAGCGCCATCTTTTGGAAAACGGGAGCAAAGTTGTAGACCTAATATATTATTGGAAGTTAAGATTAATGAGTTGCAAAGCTTAAGAGTTTATGATATGACATTAATTTTATTGGGAAGCTGCTGCTCCCGACACCTATGTTACCCGTTCATAAAAAAGGTTCCAAGTCCAAAATTGAGAACTACCGTGGCATTGCCAAGCTTTCCTCAATTCCAAAAGTTTTTCATAGGAATGTCACTTCACAATTGCAACACTACTGTCGTTCTTTAATGTCGGATTCCCAACATGGGTTTCGAAAACGTCGGTCCACTTGTACTAACCTTTTAGAACTTTCGTCTTTTATCAATTTAGCGTTTACCAAAAAAAAAAACAAACTGATGTCATTTATTGTGACTTCAGTAAAGCATTTGACTCGGTAAATCATAGTCTTATCCTTGTTAAACTATCTCGTCTGGGGTTTCCGTCTTGCCTTTTAAATTGAATTTAGTCATATTTATCTAATCAAGTCCAAAAGGTAGTTTTTAAAGTCTGCGAATCTACAGAAATTAAGGTCACTTCAGGGGTACCTCAAGGTAGCACTTTTGGTCCTCTTCTTTTAAATTTATTTTTAAATGATCTCCCGCAAGTAATCAAATATTCTAGTATTCTTATGTATGCAAATAATGTCAAACTCCGTCATATCGATCCTTATCCAGTACTTCTTAGCAAAGTTACTTTTGTCATACCTTCTAGAGTAACTCGTAATTTTCGACCTTTAGCATTACAATTTTGTAGATCTAATTATGCTTTTCACGATCCTTTCCGTGTCTTATGCTCTAATTATAATAACTTTTATATTTTCCTCTCTTTCGAACGGTCTACTCAATATATCACTTCTTCTATCCTAAGTTATCTTGACTTGCCACTGCGAGCATCCTTGAGCAATCCTATATTATGAGTCATTCTTTTGGTCAACGGTGATTCCTTGACACTTTTTTTTTTATATTAAAAATTATTAATTAATAATAATAATAAAAAAATAATAAATAATTATAATGAATAAATTCAAAGTTTGTTCTTGCTTGCTAAAATAGTTTTCACTTTAAAAAGACTAAAATTTTCATAATATCATGTTCGTTTATTATTATAGCCGACTAATGAGCTTTTTATAAATGAACAAATTTACATTTGATAAGATTTTCATTTTTCGGCTCTTTAGTCTCAATTTTTTTCTAAATTTAGCTTTGGCTGTAATATACAATATTCCTTTTTGGAATTAAAATTAATGCACTAGAAAAGTCTGCCAAGTGAAATCCTTTGGGTTAGCCCAACCACAAAGCAAACTTTACTTACGACATACTTTGACACTTAAGAACTTCGAGACAACACGCGTTTGCCCCACACCCTAGTTCCTGAATTTATAATGGAAAATATACCAAAATTATTAAACTTTTACAATAAGTATAGTTGGTCTGAGGTTCCGAACTAATGAGTGTACACATGCATAAAAAGTTAAATAATCAATTAGTTGCTTATTTTGAACGTATCCGTAAATTAAGATGAATGAGCTCCTGCTAAATGTTCCAATTTAAAGTTACTTTAAAAGCTAAACTTTTCTATTTCAGTTGTTGAACAGCCTCTAGACAATTTTCAAGCTATTTTATATGCTTATCGTGTTTGTATGGCAGCCATTTTCTATTTTTCCTGACTTTGCATTCTATTCCTCTGTCTTCCGTTTTTTTTTCTCTATTTTTTTTTAACTACTATAATCTTTGCTCTGCTCTGGCGTTGGCCTTTTTTATGTTCCCTTGTTTTGCATAGAGCGCCTGGTATCAGTTTTGAATTTCAATAGCCAAGTGCACTTTGGTGCCTCAACGAGCCCGAAAGTAACACTCGAGGTATTATCAACAACAAGCTCCAGCCGGCTGAAAAGTCAGCTCGGAGCAGAGGTGCAGTGCCGGTGTGTGTCTGGGTGGCACATGGCCAACTTGCCTCAGACAGGCAACTTGCAACCTGCGACACTTGCCGGGATCTAAAAAATATATATGAAAAGTAGGAAAAAAATATTCAAATGCTGCCAGTTGAAACTACGTTAAAGATTGCCATAGGAGTGAGCATCGTTTAAAGGTGTTTAAGAAAAGATTTCAAGATTTTTTTGGAATTTACAGCAGCTTTAGAGAAAAATCAAAACTGTTGCAATTTAGTCGTGATATGGGCCAAAAGGCGAAATCCAGAGCACCTGGGCTTTTAAAATTAATTAGAGTTACCAGATGGTCCAAGTTAAAAAATCAGACATTCCACAACCGACCGAAATTCTTAAAGTGAATAGGTCCATTTCTCTACAAAGTATCCAAAATGTTGGTAGATTCTTCTTCTAACGTTTTCTCAAGGAATATTGACGTATACGAGAGGATGAAATATTGACGTATAAGAGAGGATGAAATACAAAAAGCCGTCCGTCACCTCAATTAGGGGGACCAAAACATCTTGGCTTAAAAGCGGACACATGGTAATCATAGCAAGAATTTTGGTTTTATATGGCGGGTTGGGTTTGGTTCCAAAATTTGTCTGGGTGACCCTGTATATATAATTGAGAACAACACGTCTGATGAAAGGTACAGCACGAAATTGGATAAAACTACTTTGAAATTTTTCAAATTAAGATTTTTTGCGATTTTTGTAAAAGTTCGAAATTATCTTATTTTTTAAATAGATCTATCTGTATCTCTCTGTATCTCTGTCTCTGCATGGCTGTGTCTTTCTCCGCCTCTTTCTCTCTCTTTGCTCCTCGGTGTCTCTCTGTTTCTATGGGTCTCTGTCGCTCTCTCTCTCTCTGTCTGTTTGTTTCTTTTTCTGTCTCTCTATCTGTTTAAAAAGAGATCAATCTCTCTTTTTCTCTCTGTCTGTCTGTGCCTTTCTCCGCCTCTCTCTCTCTCTCTCTGTTTCTCTGTAACTCTCTCTGTGTCTCTTTGTGTCTCTGTGTTTCTGTCGCTCTTTTTGTATGTCTGTCTCTCTCTCTCTCTCTCTCTATCTCTCTCTCACTCTGTCTTCCTGTCTGTCTGGCTGTCTCTCTCTCTGTCTATCTTGCAACACTCAAAGCAATCCTAAACGATTTGAAGACCATCTTTAATTAAAATGTTGTTTACAAGATCCTTCATAGTATTGGAACTAACAGAATTTTTATCTGTTCTTGAAAAAAGAACATTTATTTTCTAATCCTTTCTTATTCCGCTGCCTTTTCTGGGTTTCCCGTTCCGAGCATGTACTTCTTACTCATAAATTAATTTCAAGTTCTGTTCCTTCCTTTATCTTCCTCAACCTTTTAAACCTTCTTCTTAAAGCCAGACGTACTATATATATAACTTAAAGGCATGTCTCACAGTTAGATATGTACTAACTTGGCCAGCCATGTAATTTGCTGTTTGAACAACTTGTCATTGGCGACATTTTGGCACCGAGCGAGTTCTGAGGTCCGCCCGTCTAACGAACTTCCTGTACATGGCTGATGAGTTGTATGTGCCAGAGAGCATCCTCTGCAGAAACAGGCAGAACATCAGCAGCATCCATATCAGCTTCTCTTCAATCTTTTGTCTTCTCTGGTACACACACATACACTTTCATTGACACACTGACAACAACAACAACATCCACAGCAGCAGGAGCAAGCAGCAGGAACAGCAGCAGGAGCAACTGAAGCAGCATCATCAGTTGCAGCAGTAGAAAACAAGTTGCAGCGGCTGTTCATGTTAAGTTGCTGACATTGGATGTGTTGCATGCAACGGCTGAAAGGCCAAGTTGTAGCATCCCATCAACATACACATACAATAACAAATTTTAGATGGGGGGAGGGTCTTGTTAACGCACCCAGGCATTGTCATGCCACAACATTGATTGATATGCCTCGATCCGAACGAAGTGTATTAGTGGATGGATGAATTGTACTCGTGTGTGCTTTGGGACTTGGTGGATTTGTTTTTCGAGTCGCTTGGGTATGATGCACACACATATCGAAAGTACTGAAAAGTGAAAAGTTTTCAACCATGAATGGTTGTATATTTTTGTGAACTAGGTTGGAATGTAAAGGCTTTAAGTGTGTTCTTAAGTGCCAAGAGCGGAATCAAGGGCAAATGGATCGGATGGGTGTGTGTTGTTTGGGCGATGTTCTGCGGTGCCTGAAGTTCTCATTACGAACAAGTTCTTTTTAAAGTGATCGATTTCCAACCGTTCTTGAAAACGTCTCTTATTTCTTAACACTGAAAAGCCATTTTGTCAGTTATTGTACGCTATCAATCATTGCTCGTCCAAACGGCGAGGCCTTTTTTAAATCTACGCTTAGTTACATCTTTCAATGGGTTGCTTCATAGCTTAGGACAGGAAACCAGAAAGTTATTATTACCGTTTGTTGGAACCAATGTTTCATGTTCTTTTGCCGAAATGTACCTTATTCTTTGAAGTGCCACCAATATAAATAGATACTTCAACTAATTCGGATGAGTTTGGTGATACTCTAAAAGCATCACCGCAAGAGAAAGTCTGCACAGCGACCTCTATTTGTATTGCTACGGCTGATGTGCCGCAACCAGCGACCCCTCTACATTGGCATACAGAAGGGCCTCGGGTTCAACCACCTGAATCTGTACAGGTACAACCGGTACTCCTTCATTGGCAGCTCAAGGTGCCGGATTCTGGCTATGAAGGAGAACTTCTGGTCTCTGATGGAGATGACAATATGAGTGTAGTCTCGCAGAAGTCGTCTGGCACCGCTACCGGAGCCACCCTACAGACCCTCATTCATGAAGACAGTCCCTTAGTAAGGCTGAGCACCCGCGATAAGAGACTCCTCAAAGCCGCTCTTCGCAAAGGACTCTCCAGAGCAGAAGGTCTAGCTTCCGTCAAATCGCCACCCCCTGCGACACTGGTCAAGAGAAGCCGATCTGACAATAAGTCAGAGCAAGCTCAAAGTCAAAGGCATCAAGCTGAGCAATCAAGACAAAAGGTCTTAGCAGAGCGGACTTAAAACTCCTGGTAGCTTACCTATCGGCCCACCACACTGTTTGATACCATCTACAGAAAATCTGTAGCGGACTCTTCAGGGTGCAGGCTTTGTCTTGAATACGACCAAACATATTTTCTGTGACTGCCCAGCGCTGGTATGGGACAAAGCCTGTCACATGAGAATGGAACGGATTAGTCCCTTCCATATTACGTCAATACCAACAAAAGACCTAGTGCTATTCATGCGGGAAGCGGAAAGTCTTTTGCTTTAACTTAAGGATATGGTACAGAAGACCTTTTGGTCGCAGTGCCCAACCTCTTTGTGAGGCACCATTTATGGGAAAGAAAAGTTTAAGCTGCGAAATCTTTCTCGAGTTTAATCATACGTAATCATACGTAACCACAGCATTAATACCGGTGATGTCCAAAATATTCGTATATCCTGTCAGTCCATAATACCTTATTGCTTTTCATCTGATGTAAGAAAATTTATTCAAGCATAAAAAAATTAGTAAATTAGCTACACAAGTAAACGCGCTCAGATCCTTTTTTGGTAACCAATCTGTAGAGCTACCTTCACTTTCTACATTATATTTTATAAGAGCTTCTATGCCTAACGACATGTTATCCTTTTTTTTTGTAAATTTAAGCAAAATATTGACAAAGCTATTTGGTGACGCGTACAAATTAATAGCATAGGCAAGGCAAATACAAATTCACTTCATGAGTAAATACACACAGATACGTATACATATACACACACACAGATACACCTGCAGTCACGCACTCAAACACGATACCTATACAAACGCAGACTTAACACACAAACGAGGGTGGGCTGAAAAGAAATTGTTATTCTTATTCTCAAAGCTACAGACAATTTTTATGAAAGCCTTCCTTTGTCTCGGAGTAAGCTTATGGGAACAAACTTTAATGAGTTCTTAAAAAATATTAAAATTTTGTAAAATATTTTGCATCAACAGTACAGTTACTCAAATTGCTTGAAATCAGGGTGCACCACGTGGAGGTAAGAGTAGGAATTGAGTGCTGAGTGTGCCGATAACAGGGTACCATGGGAGACATCAGCACCCCAGGAGCACCCCATATGAATAGTGATCACGGAAAGTTTATTTATTTCAATAAGCAAATTTATGGGCCATTTTAAAACATGGTTTCTAGCCTTAGATTCCTTTTTACACCATAGAAAACCGAGCCTCGTATTTCAGCCAAAAATATGATAGAGATGATATATATAGAATGTCCGAAGATTTGATTTTTGGATTATCTAAAAGAACGATAATTGGAAAATATTCTTAAGATATATTAAATGTTGATTTGAAGACAAAAAGGGATTATAAAAGAATAGATGATGATGTTCCTAGTCGCCGGATTAATGTTGTACGAGCTGCTGTTATCTTTAAAACAAAAAGGTAATGGTAAAAAAACCACCGACAACGATGACAGCCTGAAGATCAAGCGCAGAGTAACTCTTGCCAACAGGTGCTATTTCGGTCTCAATAGGCAATTGAGTAGTAGAGACCTCTCTCGCGCGACAAAGCTATCACTCTACAAGGCACTCATCTTCCAGTGCTTCTTTACGGCGCGGAAGCCTGGACCGCGTCGCTAACTGATGCAGCTGCCTTGGGAGTTTTCGAGGGGAAAGTACTGCGCAAGATCTTTGGTCCTATTCGAGTTGGCGATGACTACCGCATCCGCACCAACCAGGAGCTGTATGAGCTCTTCAACGACATGGAAGTTGCTCAGCGTATCAACATCCAGCGGCTTCGCTGGCTCGGACATGTCGTTAGGATGGACGAGGATGCTCCAGCTAAACGTGTGGTCGATGCGGTAGTCAGCGGCCGTCGGCGGAGGGGACGACCGTGTCTGCGTTGGAAAGACCAAGTGGGCCCTGTCTTCGCTGGGTGTGACCAACTGGAGAAGGCGCGCGCAATGCAGAGGCGCCTGGATAGACGTTTTAAGGCAGGCCGTAACCCGGTAATCGGGTTGTTATGGACACATAAGAAGAAGAATAATGGTAAAAATTTTTGGGATGTCCAGAGAATAATTATTATGGATTTCTTGAAAAATTATTAAAAGCTAATATTTTTGTTTTAGAATTGGAAGAATTAAAAATTGATTTGAAGAAAAAAAAGATCTAAAAGAAATAGTTTGCCTTTGCGTGAAATCGAATCTGTCCACAATGTGTCTGTTAATTGGGTTCATTTGGCTGTGCTAGCTTGATCAAAAATTTTCCACGAATATCTGTCAATAGCAGATATGGCTATTTAAGTTGAAAATAAGACATAAAATTGGTGGGCTGAGAGCGCCACAAGGTTATCCAGGAAATTTTTTATCGGGGTAGTATTTTCTACGGATTCCCAGGATGAGGCTTTCCAAAACTTGTTGAAACAAAATAAATAAATCACTTAGCGAAAAGAGATTTCTCTAAATTAAATGGGTCGTCAATGAAAAAAATGTCTATTCTGTGAAAATCAACTCTCTTCAAACGCCTCAAAAAAAATCCATTGTAGATTTTTTTTCGCAAAACTGATACCTTTTTGTTCAGACCACTTACTTTTAAAGCTCCCCCCGTGGACTCACATTGAGTTGTATTTAAGCACTTCAGGCCATGAATTCTCATATGCAACTCGCTCAGTTGGTAGTAGCTGGGGCGCTCTTTGGCAAATCTCTTAAATGTTGTTTGTATGTTTGTTAATTTGTCGACACACAAACACCCACACTCACACATAAGCACACCTTCATATGTGCCTATACAAACACATGTACATAGAACGCCGCTATACAAACAAGCAGCCGCTGCCTGTACTTCAACAATACAAAAGTATCTCTGAGGTAGCTTTATATTTATTTACGCCTTTGAGTGGTTTACGCCGTGTTGCATGTCTCAGCATCGCAGTTGTTGTTGTTGTTGCTTTTGTTGTGTTTTTCAACACTCTTTAAACACTTTCTAACACACACACATAGGCAGTGTGACCGTGCTTAACTTTCTATAGAGTGTCAGCTAGACAAAAATTCCTTTTCTTTTACTTTGTTTGCTTAATTTTTGCTAATTAGTTTGTAAATTTAATTTACAGTTTAGCCGTTCTTAAAGTCCGTCGTCCGTCCCCTAACTCTGTTCATTAACAATTTCAGTTAGTTTTCTTTGCATATCATAAACTATAATCCATTTTGCCACCTATCTGACAGGCGTCAAGCTAATTAAGCACAGCACGTTGCATATTGAAAAGAAAGTATCTCAGCAAGAAAGTATCTTACAAAGGTAAAGGGGTCGCTGCACGGCATTGGGTCAGTCCACGGACCAGTTACTTGGTTCATATTTAACAAAGTTTGTACAAAGTGAAAGCAGCGCGTGTTCTACGTCCAGACAGCCACTAATTAATTAGTCCAGTTTTTCTTCTTTTTTTTTTATTCTTTTTAAGATTCTTATACGCTTCTCTATGGCGGAGTGTTTAGGACTTGGATGAACTTTGTTCGAAGGGATTATTTTTATGGATTGTTAAAGTTTTAACTTAAGATGGTTTTTGTTTCTGTTGTCGATTAGATCTAGTGGCTTAAAGGTATGCGATAAAATTAATAAATTACATAGCAATAATTTTTTATTGAACTTCGTGTTCTAGAAATCATAATTTGACACAATCTGCAATTTTAAAAATTTATAATTTAGTTCAATTCGTAACTAAAAACATAATCTTCTAAAAATTTTACTCATTAAATTTTTAATTTAGAAAGAAAGGGCATTCATTTTTTGATGACTTTTTTTAAATTCAATAATTATTTTCAAAATGGAAGACGTATTGGTAAAATAAATTATTGTTTAAATTTCAGCCATAACTTATTTCTGAATTAATTCTGAAAGTTTGATATTTTTTTATTTTTTCTAGTCGAAAAACTTGAAAAAAAAATTCTAAAAGTTTTTAGTTTAAAAATTTTAATCAATTAAACATCTTAAAAGAAAATAAAAGCTCAGTTATAATTGAATAGATTTAAAATCAAAATTTGTAATTTTAAATATTTCTGATAGATTGAGGAATTGTTCTATACCGATATAAAGAGATATCTAGCATATGGGAAAATTATTGCTGGTTTACAATGGTTTGAATATTCGGCAGATTCCTGTTTATTTTTAAGTAAAGTTAAATATAGTCATATTGCACAAATATACAAAATGGCGGACTTAATAATGATTTTTTAGCTTTTCGGCGGCCGTCTTATGCGCGACATTTTGGAATTTTAAAATTCTAGGCCCAGATTCGAGGTTACCGACTTCGAAAACCCATGTTGGCATACCCAACTCGAACTAAAAACACAAAATCGTATCTTAGATCCACCATTTTGAAATTCTGTAAAAACTAATTTTTTTTTTTTTTTATTTTATTTGCAATCTGTCATATGAGACAATCAGCAAATTTTATAAGTAAACACAAAAAATGGCAGGATTGATTGTGCTCCAGTGAGTCTAATCAATATACAACAAAACTATTTCCTAGAGGTTATTATACATTATTATACAAATCGATCTGGAAGGTCCAGAATATGAAATCTATTTAGACGTCTAACATCCATACTATTGTCTAGTAGGTTAACAGCCAACGAATTTTCATGGTTTGATAGTCTCTCCAAATATCTTAACGATGATTTGCTTATTTCATCTTTGACAAAAGGAACATTCAAATCTTTGTGAATTTCTTTGTTGGTTACGTTCCAAGGAGCGCCTGCAATGTTTCTTAAAGTTATAGATTGATATCTTTGCAGGATTTCGATATTTGAATTGCTCGCCAATAAAAACTAATAAGATTCTTATAATCAGCTCCACGAAAGTGTCTAAATAATATCTTAAAGTGCTTAAAATAATGTTTTTCTGAGAATAAGATTAAAAATAGCTATAAAATTGTAAAGATGACATATGATTATGATGGCGAATCATATCTTAGGTCCGTCATTTTGAAATTTCGTAAAACTAATAAGGTTCTTATAATCAGCTCCACGAAAGTATCTGAATAATATCTTAAAGTGCTTTAAATAATGTTTTTCTGAGAATAAGATTAGAAATAGTTATTAAATTATGATGATTCACCATCATAATCATATCTTAGGTCCGCCATTTTGAAATTTTGTAAAACTAATAAGGTTCTTATAATCAGCTCCACAAAAGTGTCTGAATAATATATAAGAGTGGTTAAAATAATGTTTTTTTGATAATAAGATTAAAAATAGTTATAAAATTATAAAACTCCGGCATTTTTAAATATCAAATGTCACTCTACGTCTCTAAAATGTAGATAAAGAGACGAAAATGTTGTTTTATCTTAAAAAGTGCAAGAAAAATAATAAAAAGTTTGCTAAATAAACTTCAAACTAAAACAAATTTATAATTCCAGCTCGTATTATAGTTTTTATTACACTGAGAAAAAAATGGCGGACGTAAGGTCGGGCGCGGACGACTTTAGGATACCCTGTACCACTAGCTTGTAATAAAGTCCGATTTCTTCACAAAAAACCAAAAACAGAAGAATTTTTTAAGCAAAATTTTTTTTTGACCGATCGTTCCTATGGGAGCTATATGATATATTCAACCGATTTCAATAAAATTTGACACAGTGCTTAAATACCTTAAAAAGATATGAATGCCAAATTTATTTTCAATATCTTTACAAACAAACAAAACACATCGAATTTTGTATATAAAATGTGTTTTTGGACCGATTGGTCCTATGGGAGCTATATGATCTAGTCAAACGATCTGGATTAGTACAGTGCTTAGGAACTATAAAATACTCACGAATGTCAAATTTGGTCCTAATATCTTAACAAACAAACGAAACAACAAATTTTGTTAAAAAATCGATTTTTTGGAAGATCGGACCTATGGGAGCTATATGATATAGTCAACCGATTTTGTTCAAATTTGGCACATTGCTTAAGTGGTCTAAAAATTTCCAAACGCCAAATCTGGTTACGATATCTTTATTAAAAAACGAAATATAGCGAATTTTTCTTTAAAAAAGTTATTTTGGCCTATCGGTCCTATGGGAGGTATATGATATAGTCAACCGATTTCGATCAAATTTGGTACAGTGATTGGGAACTATAAAAAACTTTCGAATACTAAATTTCGTTACGATATCTTCATAAACAAACGAATTTTTTATCTAAAACGCTTTTTTTTTGTCGAGGTCGTCTCAAACACTCCCATGGGAGCTATATAATTTATCCCCGATATCAAAAAAATAAAATAAACTTGCCTCCTATGGAATAATATGGGATCTAATGTGAAAGTTTGGTAACTCTAGCTCTTACCATCTCTGAGATCTAGGCGTTCACATGGGACATGGGTATATCGACTTCTCTATTCACCCTGATCATATTTTAGGTAACTTTGGGGTGTCTCCGACGTCTCCTTCTATATGTTACATACATTTTAGGCTTGCACAAACTTAATATACCCTTGGTACCATACGGTACAGGGTATAAAAATCAAGTATTCCGTACTAAAATCGCCACATTTTGAACTTGATATCGGGCCAAGTAGGCGTTTGCTAAAATTAAGAACTTTATACTCAGATTAAGTATGATTCTTTAAGTACGAAATACTTTTATTAAGAATGAATAAACTCGCAAATAGCACGAAATTCGTACTTAATTCAAGATAACTATCAAACTTGCAAGATCTTGCAGGAAGTATCCGAGTTCTTAGTTCATGTCTGTTTTGAACATGAATCAAGTTTTTAAGTAACTTAAAATGAGTATAAATTATCTTAAAGGAAAAATATGAATCTGGATTTAAGAGCGATTCCATCTTGGATCCAGTTCAGTTATGCTCTAAAATTCAGTTTCAAAATTATTGTTATGAGAACCATATATATATGATTACCTATAGGTACGACCTCTTTATAATTACAAAAATAAATAAATAATTTATCTACGAGATAAGAGCTGTTTAAAATAATTTACTCAATCAGTCAATAATCTTAAATACAAAAAAATAATAACGCGTCTAAAAAAATGTCAAGGCATAATAGTTCAATATATAAAATAGAGTATTCAAAATTTAGCAGACTGCTTTTTGCCTTAGTACCTTTCACATAACTAAAACTTTTTTAAAACTTTACTGCGGCAATTTTTGGGTCAAACTTGGCTGCTAATGAGCTGTAAAAATTTGCTGCATTTGGGCTGGCCGGGCAACTAGAACTAATTAAATTTTTATATAGGTCGAATTAAATTTAACACAAAAACAAAGTTGTAAAAAAATGGTGTAGAAATTTGTATATTATGTTTTAGAAAAAAAAGGTAAGTAAAAAAACAAAAATTTAGAAACATTTTAGAAATGCAATAAGCAAATATTGTGCAACATATTTCATGCAAATTTCAATAGAATAAAAACTTTTGCCTTATGTTCTTAGTAATTTTTTTGTTTTTTATTTTCTTCTCGTATTTTGAAAAAAAAATCTATAACATGAAAATTGTTAAATTTATGCACTTTTTTTGTTTTATTCTTTTTTTATTATATTTATACATATATTATGCAAGAAAACACTGCAAAAACAAAAAACTTCAAATATTCGAAATTACTGCAAAATTTGCTAACAACAACTAAAGTAATAACAACTACAACAAAATAGACAAAGTACCTTCTACAACAAATGGAAAACAACCAAAAAAAAAAAATCAAATAACACAAAACAGCAGCTAAACAATAAACTTTTGGCAGCGACTGTGCGCGTCGCTTGTTTTTGTGGCCGCACCTGTTAGTACAACAACAACAGGCAACAACAATAAACATTGCAATAACAAACCAACAGTAGCTGCAAAAAAAACAACAACACGCCAAGCAACACTTTTCTCAAGTTTTTTGTTTTTCTGCAGCAACTTTTGTTTGCTTGTCAATGCAAAATAGAGAAAATGTCTGTATTGGGTATACGACTATGGAATGCTCTATAAAAGAGCTGTTTGGCCGTATATATAAATATATATTATTTCATTTAAGTCCGGCTGGAGCGTAGGGCCAAACACTTATTTAATTTATCCCTCTATTATATAAAAAAGTTTTTTGGGGGTTGGTGAGAGAAGCGAGCAGGGGCCAAAGCCCCCTAATGTTTTATAAGCCTCTTTCCCTCTTTATTTCTAGAAAATAGTGCCCATTCCATTGAATTGAAATTATTGAGCGTTATCATGAATTTATAGGCGTTACAATTTTTCTTTTCATTTTCTCATCATTTCAAAATGCAATATATTATTTCTCATTACATATCCGTCACTTTTTTTTGATAACGCCCATAGCCCCCGAAAATCCCTCCGCTAAGTACTTCCACGGAGTGAATTTTTTTCGAAACGATGAATGAATTCCAGACTACAATACTGAACCTATTAAGCAGCGATTCTTAAGATCGGAAATCGGATTGTGCAATTATAATCAAAAATCACTTAACAAATTTTTAAAAAATTTCGAAGCGACTGGAAAATACAGAATAAGAAAAAAAGTTATTAAAGTGAATTTATATGACTTGCACTTTACTACTCTGCGAAGGGAGGTGTGAACTCCTGGGCTATTGGTATTGGAAGAATTTTATTTTATTATGTTTTACTTTTTCTAGTCACCTATGGGCATGCAGAGGGTAAGCCCGTCAATTTCCGTGAGCCTGTTTTAAAAAATATCAACGCAATCCAAGATGCAAACAGTCTCTAGCTGCACTATGCCATTAAATTCTGAGTCAAACTCGGGAAAACAACCATCTGAGACCCTCAAAATCCTTAAGTAGACGTCCTTAGAGTTTTACCATGAGTTGCTCAAAAGTGATCGTAAGGCCGATGCACTTTAAGAACCTATTCAGCTACCTGTACTCTGACGGCCTCATAATCATCCGTGTGATTATTAATGAGTTCGGGATTTTGTACAGTAGCGTCCAAAAAATTATCACCGGACATTTGGTCATGTGAAAGGTAAGCCTCAAGCTTGTGAGCTGCTGGAAAAGGAGTTTCTGGCCACACACTGGGATACCAAGCTGATTCGCCCAAATAGTCCAGATCTGTCAACAGCTGACTTATTTATCTTTCCTCAGCTAGATCGAACCACAAGGAAAGCCGATACAGCTCTGTAGAAGATGACTAAGTGACTAAGCATCTCGGAAAGGGTCGCCAGAAAGCAAGGTGGTACTATTTCGAGGACGAAAACAAAATTTAGGCGAATCGTTCAAAATTCAAACAAGATAATTAACACATTTTTTAACATTTTATTCAGTTACGTGATGTAATTTTTTTTAATCGGCTTAGAAGCCCATATTGCGAGTCGATGGCCCCAGTTGCTAAGCTTGTTAAATTAGTATTAAGTTTGGTATTAAATACTAGATTTAATTTGTTAAAATAAAAATAAAATTTTTTTTTTAACATTTCATGTATTTATAAGCTCAGCTAGGAAACCTCGTTCTAGTAACCAGTAGAATATGATCCTTAATAAGATATTTTCTGAATCAGTGTGATAAGTCCCACTTGATATAAGCCATGTCTACATAATTTTCTGTACGTCTGTCTCTCCAAATGAACAAAGGTAGTATATAAAGATAGTATAAAATATAGAATAAAAGATAGTATAAAAGTGGGAGAGCTTGAAAATTTGATGCAAATATCAGCATTATTTGCAGACAAATCTAAATCATAATTATCAGTCCTGTTGTTACATGAGGTATAACGCCAAAATTATTTTAATCCGATGAAAACTTGAAAAGTTATAGATTTATACCCCAAGTCAAAACTTCGTAAAACTTTTAGCGAAGAAGCTACAGTCCATAATATTCGGGATGTCTCGAAAAGATTAAAGAATATAGAAGTGCACTAAGCATGCAGGAGGAGAAGCCCCTATTTATGAATATATTAGCGACACTGCATGCAGGATGTATTAAGTCTTCCTTCAAACTTAAATTACCTCAACTAGGACAGTTTTCTTATTATTCCTTAGCTTATAGTATAATTGCAGCCGCGTAGCATTCCGATAACCGATTCATAATCGATAAATTAACATATTGTATATATTGTCAAGATTCTGCAACAATCTCACAAAAGTAATAAAAGTCAGTATAAATAATTAATTTAATATAACAAAGATTCAGAATCTATTTTAGTTTTCTTAGTTTTTCTGCATTTAAAATACACATAAGTTGTTTGGGCTCGGTTCAAGTTCTTTTGGATCACTTTTAACAGGTGCTTGTTAAGGACATTCTTATAGTTTCTTAGCAGCGTCGTGCTGCCTTCTGCATAACCTGTAAGCCATCGATATCTTTTTACCATTATATATATCGGCGAAAATAAGTGAAGCGGGCCACTTTTTTGGCGAATCGGAATTTTGCAATAAAATTGGGCGTGGTTACTATTGGCTAGTAGCTCTACCAACTGTGTAAAATTCATCAAAATCGGAGAAGATGCCCGCTTCACTTATTTTCGCCGATATATATTTCCTAGAGTTCCAAGGTGGAACATAGCTAGATGGATTAATTTGGCTAGGTTTCTCGATTATTGCAAGAACAAATCGTTTTATCCCACTGCCCCATAATCTGTAGATACAACATTTAGAATAGTCGCTGTTGCAAACACTGCCAAAATTCGAATATAGCCTTTTAACAAATAAACATTTTTAGTCCTATATATAAATTTATACATTATTTGTCTATGGCTTTAATAATACCTCATATACCTCACAAAAGAATAAATTGAAAACCAATTTGCATTTTATGAAATAAAGTTTTATTTGTTGATTTGCCATAAACTTTTTTATGAAGATGAAAGCTTGTACGTCACAGCCGCGTCAAGAAAGTGTGTGTCTCGTAGAGGAATAAACAGGATATAGTTAAGAGATGTATACTCACGCCAAAACCAATAGATGGGACTCGTTAGCTAGTTCTTCATCTAGATAAAATTAGAAGACTATGCCATTTTTAAGCTCAGTGCGAATTGAGAAATAAGGAAGGAAGGATACTTTTTATGCATTTCTAATAGTTTGAGGTAGTAGCTTAAGAAACTTCATTACATTATGTGCTTTATGGTCTTTCGAAATCTCTCGAAATCCCAATAATGCAAGTTATAAACCATAAAACGAAGCACATCCTTGCAGTTCCTTACAAGAATAACACGCACTTCACATCACTCAAATTGCTCCTGTTCAAAGCAACTCAACTACAAAACAACAACTAAGTCAAGGCAGCAACCTTCAAAGCAACAGACGTCCTTACTCCCTAACTAACTCATATACAATAATAACCATATCAAGCTCTTATCTTGATAACAAAGTAAATAATAGAAATTTTTGCAATTTTTTTGTAATTAACACATGCTAGAAAAAGCAACAGCGGCAAAAAGAGAAGCACAAACAAAACAGACAAAGAACAAACACATATGTGTTTAGATACTTTTATACTTATGTACATACATATGTATCTATGTGTGTGTGTGTGTGTGTGTGCATTTGAGTGAGTGTTGACTGAAAGCTTGACAGGATTGCGTGCTGCAGGCATAAAACCGAAACCAAAAAGGTTGAAGGCAACTCTATACAAAAGTGTTGTCAGGCTAACATTTTTATGTGCGCTTGTTTGATGTCACTGTGTGGGTGCATGTGTATCTGCGTCTGTGTATCTGTGTGCATGCAACCTGTTCGCTTGTTTGTTTATGAGCTCATGTCAAGTTTAAGTGGCAGAAGTGCCGCTCCAAGTGTGCACGTCATGTCATTATCTTTTAACACTAAACGATGCCTTGTGTAATTTACAAGCACTAGGTAAAGACAACAAAAAAAAAAAAAGATGACTAAGGATTAAATACTTGTAGCTCATATTCAGAGGCAATTAAAATGAAGGCTAAATAAACTTTCTCAGATGCTTTTCAAAGCAAAACAAATTAAGGCCCAATCTTTGCAATGAAATAGCAAAGTGCAGTCAAAATCTCACCGAGCCAGTAAGGCTAATTCCTTAATTATATCTACAATTTTTAAATAAAAATTTTAACATCATGCTTGACCCCAACCTACCTGGTAAGAGACCTGCCATGAGTACAGTGAAACTGAACTGCGAAATTTCTGTTAATTTTGAAATGCTCTTCAGCTTAAATCAAAAAACTCTACCTTCCCGATTTTCCGATCTCAATTTGGTGGCCTTCACTGGACAAGAACATAAACATAAAAAAGCTGAGTGAGGTTCTGGAGACTGCAGATTTGACCATCAATATGCTCACCCCTAATGAAGCATTTGATGCCATCCTAACGCTCCTGACCTCGAACAAGGTTGGTCAGCATCAGCCATTTTTCAGCTCGTACGTATGAAAAACGGAATGATTCTAGAGAGAAACCCTCTTAGTTTTGAGTTGTGGACCAATGCAACACACAGGAATGCTTTATTTTTTTCATACTGCCTTCAAGACCCATTTTGGACTGAAAGACGCAACTGATACGAATCTGAGCTTATTTTTGCTCTATCTCGTCTAGTTTAGAAGTTATGGCCATTTGAAGTTGTAAAATTCAATTTGGTCCGATTGGATTTGGTCCTAAAATAGCTGACGATGCAACTGATACGAAAATGAGCTTTGTTTTGCTCTATCTCGTCTAGCTTACAAGTTATGGCCATTTGAAGTTGGAAAAGTCAACTTTGTCCTATTGGCCTTAGATTTGCTCCTAAAGTAGCTGACGACGCAACTGATACGAATCTGAGCCTATTTTTGCTCTATCTCGTCTAGTTTACATATGAAGTTGGAAATGCCAATTAATTCTGAATTCTTTTTCTCAAATTATCTTCATCATTTTATAATATAAAACAAAAACAGCATTTCTAAACACACTTATCTTCCAGGCGGAAGTCTTTGGCATCAGAGAAGCATGTAAGGTGTTGAATAATCATCCGAGTGAGCTGGCGGAGGTGTGTATATTCTCCGACAATCAAGCAGCTTTGCTGGCGATCAAATCGCCAACCGTGAACTCAGAAATCATCAGACAATGCAAAGAAGATCTCAATGCCCTTGCAAGCAGAATGAACATCGCCATCGCATGGGTTCTCGGACATAGGAACGTATACAGGAATGAAAAAGCTGATGAACTGGCGAGAAAAGGAGCATCAGATGGCGAAGCAGCGGAGGTAGCTGTCAAATACTCCCTCAGCGCTATCAAGAGAGAACTTCTTCTGCGAGCTCAGAACAAGGCTGAAACCAGATGGAAATATATTGGCACTTGCAAGATTGCAAAGGAAATTTGGCCGCGATACGACAAGCGTAGAACGGCCGAACTGCTAAGCAAGCCAAGAACAATGATCTTCAGAATAGCATCGACAATAACCGGACATTGGCCGTTAGGAGACCATGCAAAGAAAATGGGCTGGCCCTACAACGTCAGATGCCGAAGCTGTGACCAGGAGAACACAGAAGAGACAGCTTATCATTATTTATGTGAGTGCCCACGATTAGGGTCCTTACTCCACAGAGCACTAGGAAGCTTCGCGTTAGGAAGCCTACGTGACTTGGCAGAAAAGAACATAGACGACATCAGCAGGTTTATCAACGGATCGAGATGGTTTGAATAAACCGAACAGCAGTGGTTCCCATAAGTGGTGTAACAAAATGGCGCATTTGCGCTAATTGAAAAACATTTCATTACTTTCCACCTTGTAAAAATTCGAATTTTTTCCCCTTGAGTTTTCGAATAATACTACAGACAAGATAGGCGGACTTGCGCTTAAAATGGGGTTTGGAAAGGAAAAGCAATGCTGAGTAAGTAGTAAACCTATGGCCAGAAATGTTTGCTTTCAAGCATTGTAAATTTTTGACAAAACTGTTGAAACGGATTATACATTTTCAGAAAGGAACTCTCTTGTTTCTCAAAGAGTATAAGAGTTAAAAATATCAAATTTCTTCCTAAAACTTTTATTCGGTTTTCTAATATTAGGTTGTCAAAAAAGTCTTGCGGTATTTTTATTGAATTTTCAATTGTTCATAAAATTGGTTATAATAATGCGATTTAAGTCAAATATGCACCGTTTTGTTCGATGACGAGTTCCCAACGAGATGCCAACTTCATAATGCCCCTCTTATAGAAGCTCGCTTCCCTATTGTCAAAAAACTCGGAGAGCCAATTTTCACAGGACTCTCTTGTGGACAACTTCCAATTACCAAGCGCGTTCGTCATGGACAGAAATAGGTGGTAATCACTTGGTGCGAGATCCGGACTATACGGTGGATGCAAAAGAACCTCCCATCCGAGCTCCCGGAGCTTCTGGCGCGTCACCAAAGATGTGTGTGGCCTGGCGTTGTCCTGATGGAAGACAATTCGGCCTCTGTTGATCAAAGATGGCCTCTTCTGCATGAGTGCTGCATTCAAGCGGTCCAGTTGTTGGCAGTACAGGTCCGAATTGAGCGTTTGGCCATAGGGGAGCAGCTCATAGTGGATGATTCCCTGCCAATCCCACCAAACACACAGAAGAACCTTCCTGGCCGTCAATCCAGGCTTGGCCACCGTCTGGGCAGCTTCCCCGCTTTTCGACCACGACCGTTTACGCTTCACGTTGTCGTAAGTGACCCACTTTTCATCGCCAGTCACCATCCGCTTCAAAAACGGGTCGATTTTGTTGCGATTCAGAAGCGATTCGCATGCATCCATACGGTCAAAAATGTTTTTTTGCTTCAAGTCGTGTGGCACCCATACATCGAGCTTCTTTTTCAATCCAAGCTTCTTCAAATGGTTTATAACGGTTTGATGACTCATGCCCAGCTCTTGGCCGATGCTACGGCTGCTACTATGCCGGTCTCTTTCGATCAATTCAGCGATTTTATCGCAATTTTCGACAACAGGCCTTCCGGACCGTGGCGCAACTTCGATCACCTCTGCACCAGAACGAAAACGTTGAAACCATCGTTGTGCGGTGGAAATGGAAACTGTATCGGGTCCATAAACTGCACAAATTTTATTGGCAGCATGAGATGCATTTTTGCCTTTATCGTAGTAGTACTGTAAAATATGCCGTATTTTCTCTTTATTTTGCTCCATGTTTGCGACGCTATAACTCACGAACGACTAAAAGCAAACAACAATTAATCAAACACGTGTTAGCACGTGAAAAGAGCTTTCCAAAAAGCTCTAGCGTGAACCGATGCGACGAATACAACTAGAACTACGCGCTTGCAAAGACAAGCTTGCGGAAATACCGCAAGACTTTTTTGACAACCTAATATTTCTTTTTTTAAAATCGGATTACCAATTGCCTTTCATCAGGCTATTCCAAAAGCTATGCATTTGTGAGATGCTCCTCGAGATTCTACTTGAACTCGTAATTTTTTTTTCATTCGTTTCTTTAAAGATTTTTATACCCTGTACCGTACCATACGGTACCACAAAGAGTATATTAAGTTTGTGCAAGCCGGAAATGTATGTAACATATAGAAGAAGTCGTCGGAGACACCCCATTGATACCAAAAATATGATCAGTGTGACTAGAGAAGGCTATATACCCATGTCCGTCTGTCCGCCTGTCTGGCCGTCCGTCCTTCCGTCCGTTTGAGTGCCTAGACCTCAGCGATGGTAAGAGCTAGAGTAACCAAACTTTCACATTAGATCCCATATTATTCCATAGGAGACAGGCTTATTTTATTTTTTTTATATCGGGGTTATATTATATATATCCCATACCCATAGGTGTGTTTCAGACAATCTCGAAAAAAAAGTATAAGATGAATACCTGGTTTGTTTATGAAGATATCGTCACCAAATTTGGCAATTTTTATAGCTACCAAGCACTGTACCAAATTTAATCAAAATCGGTAGGCTATATAATATAGATCCCATAGGACCGATCTACCAAAATAACTTTTTTTATACAAAATTCGCTATGTTTAATTTTTTAATAAAGATGTAACCAGATTCTGCATTCAGATATTTTTTAGAGTACTTAAGCATTGCACCAAATTTTATTAAAATCGATAGACTATATCATTAGCTCCCATAGGGCCGATTTTCCAAAAAATCGATTTTTGAACAAAATTTGTTGTGTTTCGTTTGTTTTTTAAGATATTGGAATTAATTTGGCACATGTAAGTTTTTTATAGTTATAAAATTCGATGTGTTTCGTTTGTTTGTAAAGATATTTAAATTCGATAGATATTTATTCGGCATTGAGATATTTTTTAATGTATTAAAGCACTTTGTCAAATTTGATCGAAATCGGTTGACTATATCATATAGCTCCCATAGGAACGATCGGACCAAAAAAAGTTTGTGTTTAAAAATTCGTATGTTTTTGTTTTTTTATGAAGGAACCGCCATTTTTTATCATAAAATTTCTTATATTTGGCTCATTTCAGACAGAAAATTAGTGTCCAACGATCATCACCATTGTGCCTTAATTTTCCAAATAGATTTGTTTTCAAATGACAAGCCATTTCCACAAATGTTTTCCAATTGTACCAAGTATCTTTCATAAAGATCACCCTAAGCAGGGTTAAAAATGATATAGTTTATGATTACATAAAGGCATGTTTAATCTTTTACGTACCTGTTTTATTATGTTAATATAAAACTCCATTTTTTAAACTCACTGGACTACACAACAAGACAAATTTTTTTATACACATTTACTTAAAACTTTTGCGTATATTTTTTTTCACTCCAACACAAAAACAAAAAAAAAAAAAGTAAAAAACAAAACAAAAAATGGCGGACGTAAAGTCGGGCGCGGACGACTTTAGGATACCCTGTACCACTAGCTTGTAATAAAGTCCGATTTCTTCACAAAAAACCAAAAACAGAAGAATTTTTAAGCAAAAATTTTTTTTTTGACCGATCGTTCCTATGGGAGCTATATGATATAGTCAACCGATTTCAATAAAATTTGACACGGTGCTTAAATACCTTAAAAAAGATATGAATGCCAAAGTTATTTCAAATATCTTTACAAACAAACAAAACACATCGAATTTTGTATAAAAAACGTGTTTTTGGACCGATTGGTCCTATGGGAGCTATATGATCTAGTCAAACGATTTGGATTAAATTTGGTACAGTGCTTAGGAACTATAAAATACTCACGAATGTCAAATTTGGTCCCAATATCTTAACAAACAAACGAAACACAACAAATTTTGTTAAAAAATCGATTTTTTGGAAGATCGGACCTATGGGAGCTATATGATATAGTCCACCGATTTTGTTCAAATTTGGCACATTGCTTAAGTGGTCTAAAAAATTTCCAAACGCCAAATCTGGTTACGATATCTTTATTAAAAAACGAAATATAGCCAATTTTTCTTTAAAAAAGTTATTTTGGCCGATCGGTCCTATGGGAGCTATATGATATAGTCAACCGATTTTGATCAAATTTGGTACAGTGATTGGGAACTATTAAAAACTTTCGATTGCCAAATTTCGTTACGATATCTTCATAAACAAACGAATTATTCATCTAAAACGCTTTTTTTTTGTCGAGGTCGTCTCAAACACCCCCATGGGAGCTATATAATTTATCCCCGATATCAAAAAAATAAAATAAACTTGCCTCCTATGGAATAATATGGGATCTAATGTGAAAGTTTGGTAACTCTAGCTCTTACCATCTCTGAGATCTAGGCGTTCACACGGACGGACAGACGGACGGACAGACGGACAGACGGACATGGGTATATCGACTTCTCTATTCACCCTGATCATATTTTAGGTAACTTTGGGGTGTCTCCGACGTCTCCTTCTATATGTTAATATACCCTTGGACCATACGGTACAGGGTATAAAAATGGCGGACGTAAAGTCGGGCGCGGACGACTTTAGGATACCCTGTACCACTAGCTTGTAATAAAGTCCGATTTCTTCACAAAAAACCAAAAACAGAAGAATTTTTAAGCGAACATTTTTTTTTGACCGATCGTTCCTATGGGAGCTATATGATATAGTCAACCGATTTCAATAAAATTTGACACAGTGCTTAAATACTTTAAACAAGATCTGAATGCCAAATTTATTTCAAATATCTTTACAAACAAACAAAACACATCGAATTTTGTATAAAAAACGTGTTTTTGGACCGATTGGTCCTATGGGAGCTATATGATCTGGTCAAACGATTTGGATTAAATTTAGTACAGTGCTTAGGAACTATAAAATACTCACGAATGTCAAATTTGGTCCCAATATTTTAACAAACAAACGAAACACAACAAATTTTGTTAAAAAATCGATTTTTTGGAAGATCGGACCTATGGGAGCTATATGATATAGTCAACCGATTTTGTTCAAATTTGGCACATTGCTTAAGTGGTCTAAGAAATTTCCAAACGCCAAATCTGGTTACGATATCTTTATTAAAAATCGAAATATAGCGAATTTTTCTTTAAAAAAGTTAATTTGGCCGATCGGTCCTATGGGAGCTATATGATATAGTCAACCGATTTCGATCAAATTTTGTACAGTGATTGGGAACTATTAAAAACTTTCGATTGCCAAATTTCGTTACGATATCTTCATAAACAAACGAATTAATCATCTAAAACGCTTTTTTTTTGTCGAGGTCGTCTCAAACACCCCCATGGGAGCTATATAATTTATCCTCGATATCAAAAAAATAAAATAAACTTGCCTCCTATGGAATAATATGGGATCTAATGTGAAAGTTTGGTAACTCTAGCTCTTACCATCTCTGAGATCTAGGCGTTCACACGGACGGACAGACGGACAGACAGACAGACAGACGGACAGACGGACATGGGTATATCGACTTCTCTATTCACCCTGATCATATTTTAGGTAACTTTGGGGTGTCTCCGACGTCTCCTTCTATATGTTAAATACATTTTCGGCTTGCACAAACTTAATATACCCTTGGTACCATACGGTACAGGGTATAAGAAGTGAAACAATTGATTTTAAGTTGCCGCAATGCTTTTTTCTCTTTTAAAGAGCACCCTTTAACCTGCCATTTTAAGCTATTTCTCTTCTTTGCCAAAAACAACAAGACTAAATGAAATTTAATTTAAAACACACACACACAGATATATAGTCAAGAAGCAACGTAAACTTCGACGCTAGCGCACCGCTTTGCTGCAGCTGCAGCGTATAATACATACAGCAACGGCATTAACTTGAACGACAGCGCAAGCGTTTTATTCCAGCTGCAGCGCACAATGCATAAAGCAGTAGCGTTGCTGCGACGCTAGCGCATGCCTTTTGCTGCAGCTACAGTGTACCTATAATGCGTAAACAGCTTCGTAAACAACGCGTCGCCAACAATGACACCCACAGCGACGCTGGCGCAAGCGTTTTGCTGCTGCTGCAGACAAAGCAGCCGACGCGACTGCGCACTCTACCGTTGCATTTATTTTGCTTAACAAAATCGCATTAAAATCGTAAAAACTGCACTGATTTTATATCCCACATATGCAACCATAAACCATGCAATTTTTCAACAAACATTTTTTTCAATTTCCCGACGTTTTTCACTCGAATTTCGTTAAAAAAAAACCCGATAACGTTATTAAAGGCACAAAGAGGAATGACAAAAATAATTTTGCAGCAGTCTGACTGCAGCCAAAAATTATTGCTCTTTGCTAATGTTAAACCAAAGAGCAACAAATACAATTTATCTCTTCTTATACGCTCACAGCAACAACAACTTTAACATAGAATGTGGGTGAGCAGCAAAGTGAAGATTAACATTAATGAGAGGGAGCCAAATGTTTTTGTTCTAATAACAGAAAACTGTTAAATAAAAGAATTGGCGGGATTTTTATGAAATTCAACTTACTTGTAAAAGAGGATTGTAATGGTTCAATATTGTTGTAAGCGTTTCTATAAAATTTTCCAACCAAACGGCTATAACTTCTAAACGGAAGAGATAGAGCAAAAATAACCACGGATTCGAATCAGTGGCGTTTTCAGCTACAATAGGACCAAATTTTAAGCCAATCGGACAAAGTTGATATTTTTTCTTTAAATGGCCATAACTTCTAAACGAGAAGAGATAGAGCAAAAATAGCCACGGATTCGAATCAGTGGCGTCGTCAGCTACAATAGGACCAAATTTTAAGCCAATCGGACAAAGTTGATATTTTTTCTTTAAATGGCCATAACTTCTAAACGGGAAGAGATAGAGCAAAAATAACCACGGATTCGAATCAGTGGCGTCGTCAGCTACAAGAGGACCAAATTTTAAGCCAATCGGACAAAGTTGATATTTTTTTCTTTAAATGGCCATAACTTCTAAACGGGAAGAGATAGAGCAAAAATAACCACGGATTCGAATCAGTGGCGTCGTCAGCTACAATGGGACCAAATTTAAAGCCAATCGGACAAATTTGACATTTTTAACTTCAAATGGCCATAACTTCTAAAATAGACGAGATAGAGCAAAAATAATTTCAGATAAGTTTCAGTTGCTTCGTGAAATACTTTAGGAATCAACTCTCCGACAGTGGCAGAATTAAGTCACCTCAAACCTAAAGACGTACTTTGAAAGCTGCTGATACCGATTAAAAAGCTGAGAGAAAATCGTTTGTACCGTGACGATCGTATGAGAAAGAGAGAGTAAAAGAGTAATAATGCCTAACTTCCTAGGTGACGAACATTCATTTTTTCTTTTTTGAAATAAAAATAATGTTATTCACTTTTAAGTAACCCCAATTTACACATATCCCATTATCCCTTATAATCGCATTACAAACACCGCCCCCCACATCAATGTGGCAGAAAGTTTTGAAAGCCATTTACACGCTCCACAGTTTCACTTAGTTCATTGTAACAATTCCCAAATCTATCTAACCCCCAAGCAATTAGCAGACCATTTTCTTTCATCACCAAAATATTAAATGTTACTATCTAAGCTCGTAAAAGTAATTTCAAACTAAAAACTATTGAACTTTGACCTGTCACACAAAGTACTGAAATGTGCAGGAAAAAAATTTCTCGGAGCATAGTTTCAGGCGTATTATGCAAATATGAACACTTAAAGTGGAGATTGTTTTTCCTTTTTTTTTTGTTAGGATGCATTGTGCATGGTCCGACACAGATAAGCAATAAATTTTATATGAAATTGATTTTATTCACACTCATACAGATGAACATTTATGTGTTTATATAAACACATTTACGAACACATAGAGAGAAGTTCAGTTCAACACTTTACGGACCAGTTGATGATGGTTTTGCAGCGAATGGCTTTCAATTTGGTTGTCATTTTTATTGCAATTAATTTATGAGCATGCATGAGTGAATGAATGAATGAATGAATGCATAAAATAAATGCCACAAATTCGGAATGCATTCATCAATCAATACGCAATATTCAATTTATTAAATAAAATTATTGTTAATATTGTTATATCGAATCCAGGAGGTCCTGCTTGGCTTATATTGATTAAAGTTTTAAACTAGATGTAGGCAGAAATTCAGAAAATTGTATTACCTTATAATAAAGGGCACCATTGATTAGAATCTAAGGTTTTCGTAATAGTTACGATTACTGTTCTATTTCCAAAGTTTGGTCCTGAAAAAAGATAAAAATATTGATTTAGGAAAAATATGTACATATGTAGTCAAAAATTTTGTTTTTATTCTTTAATTTGTTTATGTGTTATCGGATTCATAGATAAAAAAACTCTATAAAAAGACAGTCGGAAGACACCGAATGGAAAATGCCCTTTACTCAACTCGAGCTTTAGTTGGCAACAGGTATACGAATTTTTTAAACTTACAAAGTTATTCCCAAAGAACCCGAAAGAGCTCTTCGAAATAGATAGGTTAAAAGATAATACATGTAACAAGGATATAGAAGCTATGCAACTGTGGAAAAGATTGGGTTATGGAAGACTTGGTGAGTCTATATACAAATTTGATGCCTACTGTCTGGGATGGGCGAACAAAAAGAGAGTCTTACAGAGTTAGCCGTATGAAAAAACTATTTTTGGTTTCGGGAATGAGACCAGCTGAAAAGCTCTAAGGCTACTTGGAGCAAATTATATCTTTGTTATTTTTATATAATAATTATTTTGTTTGTTAAATATTAGCTTTTTATGAAAATTGACTAATAAATAGTGAAAAAAAATTGAATTCATTTTTTTTTTTTAAATTAACTACATCTAAAATTTTTGGACTTGTCCCCATTTTATCTCTCCTAAAGTAAGACATCCATCAGGTAAGAGAATAAAATTTCTGCACCAAATATTACACAAAATTTAATTTATTTTCAGAAAATTATTCAGCGATCCAAAAAAAATAAAACGGTCAAGTGAGCATAATTTCTCGGAATAAAATATATATTCAAACGATAAAATGTACCAAACCTTGGGTTAGGGCGGAAGTTGGGACGTCACATAGGCCAAGGATTGGCCCGTTGCGATACCGCTATAGTGAGCTATTTTACCACTCTTCCCAACTTGAGAGGTACCCTGTAAGAGGTGAGGAAGCCATTCGCTTGCCTGAATAAACCTTAAAAGGCATTTTGGACTCTGTTTTTAGAGCTGAGATAAATCGTCAAGAAACTGTGACTTAAGGAACCTATATTTTTGACTGCCCAGCCGAGGGCAATGACAGAAAAAGTGTTTCAACGTCTCCAGCTCCTCCTCATCGCCACAGCTTCTACGGAAGTTATGGTGAAGAGTATTCAACCTGGATGCGTGGTTTTCCACCAGCTAGTGTCCCGTGATAGCATGGATAACAGAGGAGCACTGGGCTCTATTCCGACAGCAAAGTTCTTTGATTCTATTAATGCAGTATATCGGCCAAGTTTGCCGTGAGATCTAACATGTGTTCAAAGTCCGATTCCACGTTTTATTTGCACAGAGACCGAAAAAATTTCGTATTTTCAGTTTACAGCTTGCACGTCCTCCTTGTCTTGAAGGGGAATGCTGATGGCTCCTTGTCTAGCTAGTTCATTCGCATTACAGTTACCCTCGAAGTCCCTATGGGGTGGGACCCCTATGGGGTAAATTGAAAACTGCTCAGCCATCTCCTTTAGAGACAAGTAGCAGTTATTCACTGACTTCATACACGAAGTCATCGAAACTAGATTTAGCCCATACAGAGACGGCATCCTTTAAAATCATTCTATATCTGTACCCAAGCAGTTACAGTGGCCATGAATGGGTTAATAGCCGCTTGACTGTCCGAGTAGACACAAATGTTCTTATTTCGAACTTGTAGATTTCTTATTATAATTAAAGCCTCCCGGATTGCAGTGACCTCTGCCTGAAAAACACTATAGTGGTCCGGGAGTCGAAAAATAGTTCTAACGTTGAAATCCGCAACATAGACGCCTCCGCCTTCACGGTCATCTAGCTTGGAACCGTCCTTGTATATCTTTATCGAGGCCGCTGGGCCTGGTTCAGCTATATTCCCCTTCTCCCTGGTTGGAATATTGGCTCTGAATTTGGTTTAGAAATGTTCCTGCGATATGCAGTAGTCTATGCTTTCGGAAATAAGTGGGTTCCCATTAAGAATCTTTGCATGACCAAAATCTTGGTCATTAAATTTTTTCGCCTCTCTCATGCGTAAAACTGATAGAACGGCTTATTGTTTCCCCACCTTCTTTAGTGGTAGGAGGTTTAGTATAGAATCTAGTGCTTCGTTTAGGGTGGAGCGTAGAGCACCACTTATGGTAAGTTCGGCGGTTCGCTGAACCCTACTTAACTTTTTAAGGTTGGTTCCCTTATCTAAGGTAGGCTACCAGATCGAGACTCCATACATCAGTATAGGCTTGACAATGGCAGTGTATAGCCAGTGAACTATGTTTGAGGACATGTCACATTTAAGTCCAATGGCTTTCTTGCAAGTGTATAAAGCGATCGTGGCCTTATTTCTTTGATCTTCTTTATTCATGTTCGAGTCCAGTTCGCTGTCTAGGACTATTCCGGAGTATCTGGCTGAGTCATTAAATGGTAAGGTCGTACCATTAAGCTTGTGATTTATAAGAGAAGGAAGTTTATACTTCCTGGTGAAGAGCATAAGCTTTGTCTTATTTGGGTTTACCCACAATCCACTGGCCGTGGCCCATTCTGAGAGCGTACGCAGGGCGTTGGTCATACGCTCGCAGAGAGTTTGGGGGTATTTACCAGAGAAGGAAACTGCTACGTCATCAGCGTATGCAGTTATTTTGCTTCCACACCTCTCCAGGGTACGCGACCATTTCGGCCATCCATAAGCAATAAAATAGTCAAGTGAGCATAATTTTTCTGAATGAAATGAATATACATAATTTAAAAAGATACACGTGACGTCACAAAATTCAAGGCCAAAGTTTAAGCAAATCGTTTTTTTCTTTTTGTGCAGTTCTTCAAAATTATCTTAAATATGCGCAAACATTTTTTACTATTTTTATATTATTTTATAGAGCACACTGAATGAGGCATTTAAATTAAAAAAAATTCTAAAAATATTGTAATACAAGAAAAAAATAAATTAAATCGCTAGCCTACATTTTAAATTTTGCGACTTTATAAACGTTCGATATTCATTTTATGTGTTTTTTAAATAATGAAATTAAATAGACTAAAAGCCATTAGCTTGCAATCAGACACGTCTGATAATCCATAAAAGTAAAATTATGTTGCTAACTGGAAGCCCACAAGCAAAAGATACAGGATACAGGATACACGGCTACACCCAAACCAAATTCCACATCCCAAACCCTTGTAAGTTTACACGTGTGCATATTATATATATTTACCAAACACGTTCAGCATCTAGAACAACACGTACGCAATTTAGTTACGCACACACCCAAAGATACACGCACAGATACAAATACTTGGCATACACAGATACTGCTATAGATACATTTGTAAATGTTTACTTTTTTGCAGGCAAAACAAGGCGAATGCAACAAATATTGGCCAGTAGTGACTACAAGTGTTTGGCTTATGTGTTAGTAGTACATATGTATGTCCAATATATATAAGCCAGCAATTGTCTGCAACATAAGCCAATAAATAACACGCATACGCACACGAACTGTGGCAAAAACGAACAAAATACACAAATTCTAAACGTGCGAAAAGTTTAAAATTTCTTAGATACATTTTCTCTAAATGTGTCACTTGGCTCGCTCTCATATGATAAAATTTATAAAACTAAGTTCTGAATAAGACATTCAAAGGTCATGAACCAGAGGACTCTGGCACGTTGCTCATACGCCACGTGTTGCAGCATGATTTGTATTGTCTTTGGATTTGTTCCACATGTGACAAATATTGCCTCAAAAAGATTTATAATCAAAATTTGTGATGTTTTCATTTTTGCCTGAAAAAAGGATTCATCAAAAAGTGTACAACAGTGAATTTATTGAGGCAATTTTTAAGGCAAGTTTAAGGATACCTAGAGTGAGCAAACTTTGACACCTAATTTAATAACTTTCACATTTATTTTTTACATGAGTAAGCTTATAAAGAAACGATTTTAAGGATGATTTGATGAAAATTATTTTTTTCATGCACACAAATATAAACTATCTTTAAACTCTTTCATATTTAAAATTGCGGGATGCACAGCAGATATCATTCCATGAGTAGCTGGCGGCTTGTAGTTCATGATCAATAGATCTTCTCCATGTTTTTGCTGGCGCACCAACGCGACGACCTTTCCCCTGAAAGTCCCAACGAAGTGCCTGTCGAGTGGGGTTCTCGTTGGATCTTCGAGGGGTATGCCCAATACATCGCCACTTACTGATAAGTTACGTTCCAGTGATATACATTACTAAAACGGTTGGTCCACCATATATGTAGAATCTGGCGCAAGCACTTGTTGCAAAAGGCTTGTAAGCGTACGCCTGTTCCTCTCATGCGTTTCAGATCTTCAAGTTGGTCGAAGAATGTCCATTGAATACCGATTTTTCCACTTAAGAATGAGCGCAGTACATCGTCTACAACAAGAAGGATGCATAGTTTTAGAGCAGTGCTACGAGTTCCGGACCCCCATATACACACCTTTCATCGATTTCAAGAAAGAATTCGACAGTGTGAACAGACACTATCTCTGGAGAACCCTCGAAAAACGAAACATGCCGCCGAAAATCCTAAAGCTAATAAGGCCATGTATAATGATTTCAAATGTTGAATTGTTGACAAATATCTATGTCCACAGTGCAGGATTCAACATTTGAATTTGAAATCATTATACATTTCCTTATTAGCTTAAGGATTTTCGGCGGCATACTTCGTTTTTCGAGGAGAGACAGCGTCTGTTCACACTGTCAATTTCTTTCTTGAAATCGATGAAAGGTGTGCATATGGGGGTCCGGAACTCGTACCACTGCTCTAAAACTATGCGGACGGTATTTATCAAATCGACACAAGAGCAGTTTTCTCGGAACCCGAACTATACGAATGAATACTATGCGGCTAAATATCTTGCTGGGTATAGGGAGCTAAGTTATGCCTAATTGTTACACTCTTTAGCATCAGCTTTCTTTGATATTTTTATCAGAATGCCCTCGTTCTACGAGCTTGGAAGAACTTCTTCTACTCTTATTCTTTACTTGAATGAGTCCCATAGCGATGCTGTTTCATCCACTTCGCGTAAAAACATTTCTGCACAGATGTTTTGGTTTGATTACAAACAAGTTCTTAAAGTTTATGTAGAAAAACCAAGTCAAAAAAGGAAAATTAAAAACATTGTCCTTTGGCCTATTTTCATGCTTCTTGTAGGTAGAAATGCTCACCATGAATTGGTTCCGATTCCGATTATTTATCGATAACTTAAAATATGATTTCTTATATTGAGACTTCTCTTTGACTAGCCATATTTTCTAAGTTGATTTTTTTTATTGGCAGATAAAATTTTAATTAAAAAATTTTTATATTTTGTTTTAGATTTTTTTGTTTAATTTTTTATCAGTTTTAGTTTTTCATTTTAAAATTCAAAAGTAATCTCCCACTTTAATCAACGAGCATCGTCACCCCGCCGCCAGATTAAAGGTCAAAGCTCACAAAAATCGGTTTTCAAATAGCATTTTACCAGTGCTTTAAAATGACCTCAATGTACTAAAAATTCCAAGCACCCTTTCGTAATTGGATACAATACGACCTCTTTCTTCTAAGCTAAAAGACATACCTTGCGGCGTTTTATCATAAAATTAACAAAATCTGATTAACAATTAAAATCAATGCAATCCTTACACTTAATATCCTTATAATAGACTTACGCGCTATAGTTATGAAACGCCTAAAGTTCTAGAAAAAGTCACATTTAAAAAAAATCCTTTACGAAAAATCGTGTAAAGCAATAATGCAAATCTCCAGGGCCGTAAAGAGAATATCCGGGCTCCGGTCGATATCTTGGATCCGGGCCCCTATAGATTTTTCTTAATTCATGAAAACTCCTTACTCCCTTCGAGAGCTCCGGACGCGGTGAAAAAAATCGCTGACCCCCCCATTCTCAAAGGGCCTGCAAATGTCTATCGGCAAACCAAAATTTCCAATAACAGTTATTACGTCAAATAAAGTTTTGCCGGATCACCCCCACAAAAAGATATATTTACAATTGAAAATAAAAACTAAAGCTAATTTTACGAAACATCTTATATCTAATCAGCTGTTATGTTTACACCAACATTATCTAGCCTTCTTTTACCAAATTATTATCCTCAGCATCTAAAAATATGCTCATCTTACCTGTTTCTTTTAGTTATTTGCTATACTTCAACTCATATTTGTATCCAGCTCCTCTTTCATTACGCCATTTATCAATTTTGTTGACCTCTCCCAAGCTGTTCCCCAAACTAAACTTATTTCTCCTTACGCAGCTATTTTCGACCAGTTCCAGTTTTAATTGTGATTTGCTATTTGGCATTGTTTCTATTGTCGTCTCTACAGGACCCTTTACAGTTATTTTTGTTGTTATTGCTCCATTGCTTTTGTTCTTCACTTTGGTTTGCTTTCGCTTTGGTTTTTGGTTTGTTTACTTTTGTTTTTTGCCCTTCCATTGGAAATGCGCGTAAATAAATTTTATATCATGACATTTATTACTGACCCTTAAGCCAGCAGCAACAACAACAGCAGCATTGCTCAAAATGGCGTCCACCCACACACGCGTACGCACACATAGTTGAAGAATACAACTGTAAATGCATGTGGGCATGCAGATTACGATTACATGGCCTGAGCCACAGCAGCGGTTACAATTTTCATTTAAGAAGATTTTGTTTTGCTGTCCCGGTTTTCACTTGTTGGTTTCTCTCTACTCGGGGTAGATTTTTTTTCTGTTTGGTTTGGTGCTCTTCCAATGGATTGCAGCAGCATTTTGATTTATTTTAGCACTCAATGGGGGAGGAAGGGGCGATGTACGTACTACAGAGCAAGCCACTGGCTCTATGGATTCTCTACTGGGAGTTGCAATAAAACAAGAACCTGCGGCGAGGTCTCAAAAATGTGCGAACAATGAACGCCGTGGCCAAGAGCAACCTCATAAATGAATGGAATGGTATAAAATGGAATGGACAAACAAATGAATGAATGAGGAATGAAGAATCAAGCATGAGAAATGAGTGCTGTCCGGCAAGTGGGCAGGGGCGGTGGGTGAGTGGGTGGATGCAGGCTCTCTATACACAACGTTGTCATGAATGAAATGCTGGCAAAATAGCTTAAGATTAAATGAAAGTGGGACATGCGGAAACCAAGAAACAATTGTAAAATTGTAGTTAATTTACGCGTAGAAATGCATAAGAAATTAATGTGGAGAAAAACGTCGAGCGAGACAAATACGATAGAGGCTGGACTGGGATGCGGCTAGTAAATATCCCAGTTGCCCAATGGGCAACACGTGGCTCTCTGTTACCGGATCCTGGCTAAGGGTCTAGGGTCTTTATATCTTTTTAAGTTTACTTGACTGTGAAATAGGCGCTGAGCTCATTGTCTTTGTTGTTATGTCTCTTTGTTTTGGGTTTCGTACTTTTCGAATACACTGTAGAGAGTGAGAGCTTATGACGTCATGATGTGGTTTGACCAGCGATGTTTATTACGAAATATATGAACTAACTGGTAAGTTAATAAAGTTGGACTGAAAAAATATACCAAGCTGAAAGAATTTTACATTTGTACTTCACTGTGAGAAGATGATCTAATGCTGTTTATAATGCAAGATAAACTACCAATAAAACGAGTTATATGGAATGGTTTTATGGTAACAGTCGGTAAAATTTGATTGACAGCCTTTTAATCAGTTTGAAGAATCCAAAAAAGGAATAAACTTAACAATTACTCAAAAAAAAAATACCTTTTGAAAACAAAAAAAAAATTTGTATCGTCTTTTTAGGTTTTTTATTTTGCCTAAAAGAAGTCTTAGTGGATTTGAAATTAATGGACTTATTTCAAGTTTGGTTTTATTAAGGGGAGGTCATTGGTCATGCCGCACTTATACCCTTCCTGACGTAACGATCTACTCTAGATTAGATCTTATGATCACGGAATTATTTCATAACAAGAAATTTAGATCTCTACTCCCAAATCGGGAGACTTAGGCTGATGGCAGCCCCTGGGGAAACGTTCGGTGGCAACAATGGTTCACGGATGGGTCTAAAACTGGGCAGGGTGTAGGTGTTGGAGTCGTTGGACCCAACACCAGAATCCCTACCGCAATGGGTATCTGGCCCAGCGTCTTTCAAGCGAAGATTCATGCCATAGAGATCTCCGCCCTTAGTATCCTCCTCAAGGAAACTAGGGGAGCAAACATCTGCATTTATTCAGATACCAAGCTACTATTAGCGCATTATCATCCTGGAGCATCTCCTCAAGGATGGTTAAAGAATGCTATAACTACCTCCAAACCTGGACACTCAGGAGTAGATGGTAACACTATCGCTGACGATCTCGCACGACAGGGTGCCAACAAAAGACCCACTGCTATTCAAGCGGAAAGTTTTTTGCCGTATTTTATAGGTATGATACAAAAGACCTTTTGGTCGCAGTGCCCCACTTGTTGTAAGAAACCCTTTCGGGGGAAAAAAATGGAGAGGTTCTATCAAATTTGGTCGAGCAAATCGATTTTTTATACTTACAATAAATCAAATGTTCAAAATGATTTTTCGACGAGATCGATAATTGTAGAAAAAGAGCGTCTTGAACGCACCTAAAACGCGTGTGCTGAGGGTCTTTCTAAAAACTTTAAAGACGCTTTTCTCGGAACCATGCTTTTTATCACAATTTTAAGTACAGGTCTTGATCTATAGTTCCGAGTTCCCTTCATTTAAACCATGTTTGATAGGATATCAAATTTTGCATGGCTTATACTAACAATATACCCGAAAAATTCTTGGTCAAATCACTAAAAAAGTGAACAAAAAAATTCTTCTTTTAATTCGAGGACGGTGTTCTGCTTGCACAGGCAGGCAAGAGCCGCCATTTGAATTTCGTCGAGATAAAAATTTTCAATTATTGTACAAACCGCTTTTTACTTTCAAAACAGGAAGTTTGTATTTCTTTTCATCATGCTACAAATTTAAAAGATCTTCCCATTGTGTAAACGGCTTTAAATTACATAAATATAATGAAAGGCTGGCAGTGCTTCATCCTCCTCATAGTTGGCAATACTACTTGTTAAATATCTGATCACAGCTGAAAATTTTGCCAGACTGTGGACTGTTTAGAGCACAAGCCAGGATATTCCTTCTCACCTTATAATTTACACGTAAAACCATTAGCGAACATTTTTAAATTTTTTTAGGCATTAAGAAGAGTGTTCCAGTTTCCACTTGCAATATTCACATCTTACTTTCTTGTATTTCTTTTTGAACATAATTTATTTAAGTTTTCATTTTACCAAATACAACGTGGAAGCAAAAGAAATACAGCAAAATTTTCCTTTCTGCCCTGTTCATAGCTTTTGACATAATAGGGAAATTTGCTGTCTGTGAGGCGGAAATGCCTACAATATCCGATGTGGAAAGCAACGGACAGATAAAGCAGGAGAAAGCGCGAAATAAAAAGCAACCAAAAATAAAGAAGGCAGGCAATGTGAAAAATAATTACAAGCTTAATAACAAATTTAATATTATACTCAGAATGCTGCAGAACCAAGCGAAACAAGACCCGCACTTTGCTGTCCACCATTTTATTTATTGTTTACCCTTTTATTTTTTACACGCGTCCGAGGACGAGTTCCCGGTACAACTGTTGATTTTTCTCAAATGCGCGTGTGTGTGTGTGAGCTTACTTTTATGCGTTTTAATGAGACTGTTGTCCGTCTGTTTGTTCTTTAATAACAATGAGCATGTGCTTGTCCTTGCTATTTTTGTACTGACCCCTTTAACGTGTTTTCCCCATAGCACTGTCTACATCATTAAAGCCTGCTCTCTCACACACAATAGCTCTCTCGTTCTCTTACCTATTACCCTTTGTGAGTGCCTGAAACCTGTTTCAAGATGTCTGCTCAAGTACGGCATGTTGTTGGCCTTGTAATTAGTTGTCTGAGCAATTCTGAATCTTCAACTGGCTTCTTCTTCAGGATAAGCACATAAGTGTGTGTTTATACGCTATAGGCCTTTATATATTATTTATCTGCCAAGTGTCTGTATTTAATATGTTGTAATTGTTGATTTTCTTATGCTCAACTCAAAAACTATCTTAAGAATTGCTTAATAATTTCAGCTGCAAGAAACTTAAGAGCTGATTGGGTATGTTCTTGGTCAGCAATGGGTCAAATGACTATTAAGTTGCAGTAGGGAAATACTAATTGAATCACTAAAAGAGAAATTTCTTAAAAGGCACTTGGTATAATTTTAAGAATTTCGAATAATGCGTGAAAGAATTGACATCTTCAGATAAACTAAGGTAAAATGATAAAGCAGGTAAGTTAAGAAATGAAAAAAAATATTAATGCGTATGAAAAGTAGAATATAAATTCTGATACAATAGTGGAGTAATATTCAACAAAAAGCGAAAAAATTTAAATTATCAGAAAAAAAGATTAAATTTTTATCGCGTTGAGGGAAATTTTGTGAAATGGAAACCAACTAAAGCAGTTTTGGTAGCCGAAGCCAAGGCGATTACTTGGTCTTCTGTAATTTAGAAATCAATCCCTTGATTTTTCCGCAGATTTAAATTAATTTTTAAATACATAAATCTTTCTATAAATCTGAGCTTTGTTTTGGAATCCCAAAGAACAACAATTTTTTTTTTCTTCATATTAATTTCACAATTTGTCCTTCATTCATTCATTAAGTTCTCACGTTACGGCCGACCTCAACAGCTCTCGCCAGGCGCCTCTGCTTTGCGCGCGCCTTCTCCAATTAGAAATAGCAAGGGAGGATAGGTTCTACTCTACTTGATCTTTCCATCGAAGTCGTGGTCGTTCCTTCGTCTTCTTTCGCTAGAGCATCGTTATCCGTACGCACGACAAGCCCGAGCCAGCGTTGACGTTGTATTGTGATACGCTGGAAAATATCTATAGAGCTCCTACAGTTCGTAGTTCATCCGTATGCGGAAACGACCGGGATCGAAGATTTTACGAGGAATGTTTCTCTCAAACACA
Source organism: Chymomyza amoena (assembly GCA_037043745.1). Taxonomy (NCBI): domain Eukaryota; kingdom Metazoa; phylum Arthropoda; class Insecta; order Diptera; family Drosophilidae; genus Chymomyza; species Chymomyza amoena. Next base: position 72,049 of record JBAMAX010000482.1, read on the forward strand.
CCAAGAGCAGATGCATCTTTCCGCGACACAACCCATGCTTCTGCACCTTATAAGAGCACGGGCAAGATGAGCGTCTTGTAGAGTGTTACTTATGTTGTTGAAGAGAGGTCTCTGCTACACATCTGATTACGGAGACCATAGTAACACCTATTGGCAAGTGTGATTCCTCGCTTTATCTCCAGGCGGTGCCAAGGTACGTGAATTCCTTGACCACTTCAAAAGTATAGCGGTCCGCTGCAACAGGGGAGCCCAGACGTCGAGCGTCCCTGTTCGTAGACAGCATATACTTCGCCTTGCCCATATTTACCGCTAAACCCACTTTCGCTGACTCCTTTATGATTGCGGAAAATGCACCAGTAACATCTCGCTTTCAACGTCCGATGATATCGTTATCATCAGCGTATGCAAGAGGCTGGACACTTTTGTAAAAACTAGTGCCATTGTGATGATGACCGACATTCCGTAGTAGCCCTTCCATCACGAAATTGAAGAGGGCGCATGATAGAGGTTCGCCTTGTCTGAAACCTCGAAAGGTATTGAAAGGTTCAGAGAGGTCCGTCCCTACCTTGATAGAGATGATAGTGCCGCTCAATGTCATTCTGCAAAGACGAATCAGCTTCGCAGAAATACCGAACTCAGACATAGTGGTGTATAGGTGATCCCTTATCGGGCTATCGAATGCAACTTTGTAATCAATGAAAAGATGATGGGTATCGATCTGTTTTTCAAGGGTCTTTTCCAGGATTTGGCGTAGAGTGAAGACCTGGTCTATGGTGGACTTACTAGGTCGGAAGCCGTACTGATGGGATTTGTCCTTATTAGATAATAAGTAACTTTACTAAATACTGAGTGACAGACGTCTAGTCGTTTATTCCAACAATCTATGCCCCACCACGGGAACGGATTAAGTCATGTTGGCATATCCTACCATCTGAACGTCTGTACTTAGAAACAGCTACATATATTTGAAAGTTCATATAAACCAAATAGCGAACCTTGCAAGGCAAATGAAAATTTGCAAGTACCACTAAACGAATTTGAGGCTATATTATAAAATTATGTGCAAATCTTTTGCACTTCATTGGCTGCTTTTGATTTATTCAAAACCTAGAGATCTACTGTCAGCTCAGATACAGGATCTTCTTCAATCGGTGAAGTTATTGACTGTGAATGAACGGAATCTGCGGTTTTTTAACAACTTCCTCAATTTGAGAAAAATTAATATTTAACGTAATATGGAGGTATTCGCTGTAAAAGTACATGTCGAATTTAAATAAAAGTACTGCGCTTAAAGAAAGCTATAAAGCATCATTTAGAAGAACTTAAGAAATCATTCACATACGCCAAAAATACTTGGAACGTCTTGGCCATTATCCAAATAAGTGGCTGACTCTTGAAAGCTTAAAAGGGTTAAAGGGAATATATGTATATTAACACATATATATATCGAAATTGTTGGTTAATATATGGTATATAAATGAATTCGGTTCAAATGTTTTGTGACAAAGGCACATAGCGATTTTTGTTCTATGCGTCATTTCATGAAACTTTGCCAAAGAAACCATATCTCTAAAATGAAGTTAAAGTAAACCAAACTTAAAGAATGAGAAAAAGCTGCTTTTGGTCTATAAAAGAACTTTCTATTTGCTGATACTGCACAATCAATTAAGCTGTCATATCTATATACCTTTATATTTCCCTTAAACAAAACAGGTATTTCACAACAAAATAACTCCACATCAATATTAACTAACAACCAAAGCCCATCACTATTTTGTAAGCTTTAAACATAATCCAAAAACTGGCTTATAAGCATCATAAATTCCTTTTACAAAATTTATGTAAATTTAACTTTAATTTGCCGGAACTTACACCTACGCTATATAATACGGCCCAGCCCATCCCAGCGTAATGCCTGGTTCCACCCACATCCCGAGATCCTCTACGCCCCGTTAAGTTGCCATTTGCTTGATGTTTCGCGCACGCACACATGCTGCGTTTGCATGTATTTGTGCTGTTAATATTTTGCAATGCCGGTAAAATCACAGCATGTGGCACAAAAAGCATAGCATACATTGCGGCGCCGCATGCACAAATCGGGCAATGATGATGACGATGATCATGATGACGACGATGATGATGATGATGCTGATGAGGGAGAAGCCATGTGCGCTGCTCGGCTCTGACTCTGGCCAAATGTCCCGCGGTGTATGTGTGCAAGAAAAAATCTGTTGCATACTTTGCGGTGCAAACGAAATTTTCTTGCTGAATTTTCTTTTTTTCTTTTTTTTTACATTTGTTTTAACGCGCCCGCTGTGCCAAGTGTATAAAACGCAACATGGCGTTAAAAAAGGATGTGAAAGTTAAAAAATATAAAAGAAAAACAAAAAAAATACATATTAGTAAGGCATTTTAGTTTTGATGTTCCTTAAATATATTTTTTAAGCGCTGCTTAAAGTTGAAAACTGCCGCAAGTCTTAAAGCCTGACAAAAACTATACAGCTACATATAGTTATATTAATGCCACAAAAAGTATATGTACATTTATTTGTATATAGTGCAGCTGCATGCATGTATTTGTGTCTTCCACATTAGGCTGCCTGCGGCAATAATTTAACTTCAACGCAGCAAGACATGCAATTTAATTTTAACAAAACCTGACATTATCACACCAACATTGCCTCACACACACACACACATGCACACGCACAAACATATACACAAACACATGCATACATGCGCATTGCAATGTGCAGTTACTTTGCAGCATGGCCGCCAGCAACGGCGGCTTGCTCCAACACAAAGTTAGTAACATAATAAGTAGCAATTTTCGGTTTCCGTTTTCCGGGCCAAGCTGCAATGGCGGCAGCTTCAACCTACCATAAAAATACATAAAATTGTGTAAAAAAAAACAGACAAAAATACAAGAGATAGCATTAATTTTGGTTACAAAGAAGTTTTGATACTCTACATAAGTGGGGTGTATGTATAATTCGAAGTAAAGGACTTGAAAAAATTTCTATTGTGACGCTAGATAATTTTGAGATATAACGAATAAATATATGAGCGCTGAATAAATGTATTCATAGAGAGCATCAAGCATTTATGAATTCGTTTAAAGAGAGCATTGTCAGCCATCAATTATCTTTTTGAAGGAAGCATTACCCGCCATCGATTTACTGAAACCCCCATGGAAGCCGTAGATGAGGAAGGCCAGCAAACAACTAGAGGCGACAGCTATAGACGGAAACCCGTGCCACGCGTCTTAGCTGGAATGAACTACAAAGAATGGCACAAAACAGAGACGAATGGAAAAAATTCGTTGTGGCCCTATGCTCCACCTTAGAACTCTAACAATTATGTATATTACCCGCCATCAACATTAAAAGTGAGCATTGCCATCCATCAATAATCTGTTTAAAGGAAGCATTGCCAGCCATCAACAATTCCATTAAATAGAGCATTGGCAGCCGTGAACGATTCGTTTAAAATTAGTATTATCAGACTTTAAAAATTTCCTTAAAGAGAACATTGCCAGCCATGAGCAATTCCTTTAAAGAGATCATTGCCAGCCATCAACAATGCCTTCAAAAAAAGCATTGCCAGCCCTTAAAGAGAGAATTGTTATAGTCTTTTAACACTCATCTGCCTCATCTGACATCCGCCATCTAATTCTACTAAAGGTAGCAATGCAAAAGGAATAGGGATGGGCCATATTGGAGCGATATATCGGAATAAGTATATTTATTTTGTTCGACGATATATCCGACATCGCTATTTTCCTCCGATATTGACGATATAAATTCGGCGTCAAAATCGAAGTGTGCAAGGTGGAATGGCCACTTGGGGCACTTTGTGTCTGTTGATGTGCCGGCCTAGGAAATGCTAAAAGTTTATCGAGGAGGAAATTTGATCGTCGCTGTAGTAAAACATATTTAGCCAGGGCTTGACACATTATTAGATCCACGATTTATGAAAATCTACTTCTCGAAAGCAATAGCTGCCTCGAAGGTACTGAGTTTAATGGAGCTAGAAATAGAAAAAGATTTGACTGCATATACATTGGAGACATTGGAAAACAACATTCTGTCTGAAAATCGAGTTTGATGGAAGACGGTAATTGAAGATGCCTTATACTTCAATAGGAGTTAAAGAAAATTACATATATTCTGTCTGAACCGTCGCAGATTACAACTTCTTTAGAAAAATGATTTTGGAGAAATCATATTGTTGACCGTGAGCAATCCTGTATTGCATATAAATACAAAAGATTCGAAAAGTATTGCGAGAACGGAGATGTAAGCTTTATTTCCTGCTAACAGTCTCCGCTGGACTCTACTCCACTAACCATATGGGAGTCTCTTTCGACACAATTCACGAATCTTTACAAACTTGCGTCTGTTCCCTCGATGAGACTTTTTTCCCTTGGAGTGACCATTTTTTTTTTCATTTAGTACTCCTACCTACAGGTACATTGCAATCAAATACATACTCCCTGTATTTGATTGCAATGTACCTGTGCGTCAAGGAAATAATAATAATAATACTCCTCCAGGGAGCTTAGGGCTTCAACAAGAATATTCCACTGGACTCTGTTTGGCGCAGTTTGCTTTACTGTGTCCCTGCTGATGTTGTGTAAGGACAATTCGTTTGGTATTGTACGACGCCAGGTTGCATTTGGCCTTCCCACTCGTCTGCTTTCTTGGAGGTTCCATTCCAAAGACATCGTGACGTTGCTGCTTCGATCTTTTCTAAGAGCATGGCCGATCCAACGCCACTTGCGTGTTCTTCTCTGGGTGCAGATAGGAACTTCACTAGTATAGTGCCATAATTCCACGTTTGATATCCTGTTGGGCCAGAATATCCCGCATATAATTCCAAGGCACTTGTTGACGAATGATTGTAGTTTTGATATCATTTCCTGCGGAGCCATCCACGTTTCGCTGCCGTATAATAAGAAGGGTTTGACGCTCTTATTGGGCATCCTATATGTTATGAGCGACAAACGGAACCGGCTTTCGCCAGAACCTATTATGGCAAGGAATATTTTTGAAAAATTTCGACGAATCTTTAATTAAAAGAAATTCAAATAAACTGATGATTTGTCTGCGTCTGAATTTATTTATGACTCATTATTTTAAATTTGATACTATTCATATTGATTTTTTGGCAATATATTAAGGTATCCATACTGTTTGGTCGATATATCGAGATTTTACATCGGTCTCATCCGATACGCATATATACAGAATATTGTTATTCGAGTAGGCGGTACCTTTTCCTTCAGAAGAACCATCAACATGTTTTTTAATAAATTTTTTTAAGGCGTCCATCTTGTTTTATAAAAGGCAAACACAACTTTGAGCAATATATCGATATTCCACATTGGTTTCATCCTATACACGCCGATATTTAAGTTCGCGATATCCATTTCTACAGAAGAACCATCAAAATGTATTTTAATAGGTTTTGTTAAGCGTCTATCTAGTTTCATAAAAGGCCAACACAACTTTGTTCGGTATATCGATATTCCACATCGGTTTCAGCCCATACACATCGATATATGCGTACGCTATATCCATTCCTACAGAAGAGCCATCCAAATATATTTTAAGAAGTTTTTTAAGCTATTATCTACTTTTATAAAAAGCAAACACAACTTTGATCGATATATCGATATTCCACATGGGTTTTACCTTTACACATCGATATTAGAGTGCGAGATAACATTCCTACAGAAGAACCATCAAAATATATTTTAAAAAGCTTTTTTAACGTCTATCTACTTTTACAAAAGACAAACCCAAAACCCGCTCTCTTAGTTTTTTGAGCATGGCCTTGGAATTCTACAAAAGGCAAAATAAATCCCTAACAGCAGTCTAACATATTTTGTACACAAAAGTATCCTGGGAGAAAATTTTTAAGTAAATATCAAAGTTCGATTTCAACTTTTGACTATTTTTTAAGCTAAGAATAAGTTGCCAAGATGATGAATCTTTAACATAATAACAAATTAATCGCTGAAGTCATGAAACTCTTCGCCGAAGAGCATTTAAAAGCAGCCAAAACTCCAAAAAGTGAAGCCAAAGGCAAAGCCAAGTATGGTGGCAGCCTGTAGCGTTCCAAACGAGGGTTGGACGAGGCAATTCTCTTTCTTTTTTTCTGTTTTTTTGTTCTTGTTATGCTGGCTGCCAAGAAAGTAGTTATGTATTCTAGCATGCAGAGTAAATTGCAATTTTATAGTTAGAGTTTGGTTTCCTTTGGCAAGGAGGGGTCCTCCTCCATTCAGACAGTCAGACATTCAGACCAGGTAACATCTAGGAGCGGAGCATCTAGGAGTATTCAGCAGCATTCAACATAACTGTTGAAAATGAAGATGCTGCGTGGACGATAAGGCAGCCAACTAATTTAGCTACAGCACGCTCCCTTTTGGCTCTCTTCTCTCTTTCTCTCTCTCTATCTCTTTTCGCTTTTTCCTCGCTCTCTCTTTTCGCTTGCTCTCTGCTGCCTTTAGCCTCGCAGCGTGAAAGCGGGTTAAAAGTCAATGCTGCTTTTCACTCAAAGCGCGCCAACAACAAGGTAAAGCTTACATCGTTAGCATTTTAGCATTTTACAACACTGTTGTATGTTTGCCATTGCAGTCAACTCACGTTTACCAGCACCAGCAAAAGAAATATATAATACTGCAAAAAGGAGCAGCGGAGTAGTGGGTGGGTGGAAGATAGCCGCTCTCCCTCCGCCAAGATGATTTGTGACCAGCTGCAGTTTATTTTTTTCTTTCATTTGCCATTTTTGTTGCCTTTTTTGATGTTGTTCCCCGCAGCCATTTTATATTATTTTTGTGCCTGCACTTGCTTCCGCTTCCGTTTGACTTGGCGCACTGTGTTGCATGTAAATTTTTGTTGCAGCATTCACTGCCGCATTCTCCCTTTTAGTTTTTTGATCTGCTATCATACACACAAACACACACACACACAAATGCAAACAGGGTCCCGCATGTCTGTGACTTTGTTTTTGATAATGCTGTAGGTGTATCTGTGTGCAGTTGTGTACGTGTGTGTATGTGTGTATCTGTGTGTAGTTGGCCGGGACTGGCTGATTTTTATCTTTGTTGCTGACTTGTTGACTTGTTTGGTTGACTGTTGAAATGTTTATGACTTCATTTACGTAATAAAAGATATAATTTTTATTATTATCATTTGTTCATGAGGGTGTGTGTGTGAGTGTGTATGTGTGCATGGGTATGTGACATTGTCAGAGCATTAACCCCTCAACAAACTGCAGTAGTTTTCCCATCAATTATGTGCTTTATTTGTTTTACTTTGACTACTTTGTAAAATGTGCACTTAATGGGCACAGTTGTATGGGGTTTAAAAGTTTTTGAGGCGATGAGCTCCTGTGGAAGGGGTAGGGAATTTTTTCCAATTTTCTTAGATCAGCCTTCTTCTTCTTCAATCTCCAATTGCTGTTAGGCTTCGGGGTAGCCTCGAGATATCCATTTTCTCCAATTAGGCTCTCTTTTCTCATCTCTGCCAGGGTTCTGCCCCTTATCCTTCCCACATCCTGAATGCGATTTTCCCAAGCTTTTCGGGGTCTAGGTGCATTGCCTTCCGTTCTCATTTCCAGTACCTGTTTGGCCAACAAACGAGCCTCGGAATAGGCGGATCAACGAGACGATGACCGGATTTGAAAAGGAAAATGAGAATTGGAACCTGGAACATAAAAACGATTGTAGGAAAAGAAGTCGAGTTGGTGCAAGAGATGGAAGAGTACCGTTTGGATATGCTAGAAATAAGTGAGGTAAAAAAGAAAGGCAGTGATGCCCTAGGTGTGCAGAACGAATAAACGCTTAGATACTCGGGAACAGGAAGAGACCAAAAGGCCAAAGAAGGCGTATGCATAGTTACGAGCCCAGAACTGGAGAGAAATGTAAGTGACTGGGAACCCGTTAGCTCTAGGACACTAGTGATACAACTCGATCTGGAAATTAAAGTGTCGATTATCCAAGTGTATGCGCCCACAGATGACAGCCTGGTACTAGACAAGGAAGAGATCTTTGCAAAACTGCAGAGTATAACTGATAAGGAAGCAGCAACCGGAAGAACAGCAATTGTATTGGGAGATCTTAACGCCAGAACGGGACAGGATATGAGTATAGACCACGGAACTATGGGCAAACATGGAGGGGAGACAACGCTTAATGACAACGGCAGGCGGCTGATAGAGTTATGTGTCCAAAATCAATTGTTAATAGGTAGCTCCCTGTTCCCACTCAAAACAGTACACATTCTATGCAGATGGAAGGGATGACAGAAGCATAATCGATTATATCTTATATCCACATAACATAAGAAGAAGCCTAACAGATTTTAAAGTAATTACGGGGGCGGAATTCGGAACAGACCACCGGTTGCTAATAGCAGACACCCGATTTACGAAGCCACAAAGACCTAAATATAAAGTCTTCGAAACCACTAGCTAAAAGAGCTACAGAAAGAGGATAAAAGGAGGGTATATGTTGACAGTGTGCACGAAGACTCCAAGAGAACGCTGGAGATGAAGACCTAGAGGTTAAATGGAGAAAAAATACATCAGCCTAATGAATATTATTGCCTAATTTTTATCTAGACAGTGCATATAAATTTGACATTGCGTATACGTAATGTTCATTTAGGAGCCTCGTTAAGAACATTGAAAAGGTGCTTTTAAAACTAAATAAGGCATAAAAAGCTAACATTGCGTATACGTAATGTTCATTTAGGAATCAATAAGGTCATTGAGAACGAGGTGCTTTTAAAACTTAAAAAAGCATTGATAATTATTTGACAGAATTCAAAATTTTTGTAAATCTCGCTGGAAACAGACTACTATAATGTTTTGTGGTACTATAGCATTTCTAAAATGTATTTAAAGACCAATTGGCAAATCAGACAGCATATTCGCACCTTATCTAACTAAGCCCACCCGTACTGGCCATAATCATTTGAGCATTTCAAAGCTGTAACCGCTCTGACCACGGTTCTCCCCACACTTGCCACCTACAAATCCCTCACAGCCACTTCCAGGCAAACAAGGCGATTAGCGTACATTTGAAACCTACAACACAAAAGGCACAAAAAGCTACTAACGGCAGGCCGGAGCTGGTAAACCTCAGCTGGCTGCACCTGGGTAGAGTCCGAAATGCTTGAAATCACCAGATCGTGTCAAAAGCATCAACCAAAACGCGACGTATACGCAACGTATTTTGTACCACAAGCTCTAAAACCGAATGCGTTACGTATACGCAACGTGGATTGGTCAACGCTAATGCGCCGTGAATATGCAAGTATGGCAGCATGGAACAGTCAGTATAAGAGCAACAAAGGGGGCAGGACCAGAGCAATGAATGTTATCATCATCAATGCACAATTTTTGGGGGCCAGGCTCAAATGTTTGCCAACGTCGTTGTCGGTTGTGCTAATGTGCGGTTGATGCGACGACTGACAGACAGACATACAGTCAGTCATTCACAGGCACTGAGATTAGCCAAGCATAGAGTTACCTGAATCCTTGCATGAAGTACAACAACAACAACAACAGCATTGAGATTAACGAAGACAAGAGGGAAAAATCAAAATTCCAACACGCGCACAGATTGTCTGGCATTTTATTACTTACGACGGCGGCGTCGTTGGAATTTTTGACGCTTCAGTTGAAGAAATGATTGAATGACATGGCGTCCTGACAAAAGCAGCCACACACAGATACACACACATACAGACATACAGGAACACTTTATGCAAAAGAATTTGAAAAGGTGAAAGGCAAGAAGGCGGCAAAAAGCAAATCTGCCATTTAAATGCAAAGCATATTTTCAGCACCATAAGGCAAAATAAAACTGACAAGTTTTCTGGGATGTTGGATACTCTATATTAATAGGGTCAAGAGTGTTTTAAATTTTCGGAATGCTAGAAGGCGTCAAAGAGATTTAGTTGCTTGTACTAAACAACTGGGAAAGTGATTGAGCCAGCTTTGTTTCCAGGATATAGGTTCTAGGTACTAAAAATTGGGCAATAAATTGTGAAAAATTTTGTAAGTTTTATGGGAACGCACAAATTCTACAAATTTTGGAATGAATGTTTAGAAAATTTAAGAAAATATTTTAAAGATCATTTAAGATAATATTCTGTACGAACTGCAAAAATTTTTCAATAACTTTCATGAGACCCTAATAATAAATGATATGTTGATATTTCCATAAAATGGTCACTCTTACCCGAAAAATTTACATACAGATATGAAAATTTTTTTGAGACAAATTTAATGTATTCAACGAAATGTTCATATATCCTTCAAATTGCCTAAAGCTTCCTCTAATCCGTTAAAATTTAGATACAGATACGAACATTTTCTTGAGACATAATGGAATGTAATCAACGAAATGTTCATATATCCTTAAAATTACTTACTGCTTCCTTTAACCCGTAAAAATTTAGATACAGACAAAATTTAATATCCTTAAAAGAGATAACTGATCCCTCTTACCCCTATTCAATAAGATACAGATACGGATTTTATTCTTTTTTTTAATTTAATGTAGGGTATGCCACAAATCGACCACATTCACCTTAGATTTCCATATTTTTTTTTGGGACAGTGAGCAGGCCTTTTCACACCTCCTCAAATAATCAAGTTGGATGTTGACACGCGTAAGCGCACACACATATACACACACACACACCAATACAAAGTCACTTGTGAGAAAAATAAAAAAAATGAAATTAAGTGCCCCATCCCCAAAAAAATGTTGCATGACTTTTGAGCTTGGGTAAAAGTTTTTGCTGCCAACGCACTCAAAATGTCGCTTTATGTCTGTTTGTCTGTGTATGTGTGTATCTGTGTGTATGTATCCAAGTGTGTGTGAGTGTACGTGTGCGCTGTCATCGAGCTGTTTGTCTTTTAATTGTTTGCACTTAAGTTGTTTGTCTCAGCTTTTGTTTGTAAGTTCGTGTGTGTATCTGTGTATGAGAGTAGCTATGTATGTGTGAGTATCTGTGTGGGTGTGTGTGGGGAGATTATGACTTCTGTTCATGTGAGAAAAGTCGTTAAGCAAAAGTCGCTCAAACAAAATTACACTTACAAAGTGCGCGCCGGGGGGAGTACTCACTTACAGTACTTATATCTTATAAGTTGAGCAGCTGCTCTGAGATTTTTGTGCCATCAAAAATGTATACTTATTTTTTAATTGCCTTCATTTAAAATTAAGGGAATTTTTATGTTTCTTTTTTTTGTATCTGTATACCCAGCAGTTATATATTAAAAAAATAAGGATTTGCCAAAAGCTTATTTGTTCTATTGTATTGATTGTTTTGTGAAGCTGTGCAGAGATTAGCAAGAGATTCATTAGATCATTTTAAATCACATGTACAGAAATAGTTTAAAAGATTTTTTGTACAATACCCATAAAGACTTTCCGCTTTCCGCATGAATAGCAGTAGGTCTTTTGTTGGTTTTGACCTAAGATGGAAGGAACTAACCCGTTTCTGTGTCCCATACCAGCGCTGGGCAGTCATAGAGAATATGTCTGGTGGTTTCATCATCCTCGAGCCAGAGTCCGTTTTGCCTTTTATCTTGATCATATCCAAAGGTTTGACAAGCGCTTTTGCTTGATGACGCCCCGGTAAGGAGAACCAGTCTCTCCTATGTTCTCCTGCAGCCTATTTGTTTATTATGGTTTTGATTGTGGACCAACCAACACTACAAAACCTCGCAGGAGATGTAGTCAAGGTGGAGGCACCCTGTCATTCTAGATCGTCAACGATCATGTTACCATCCACTCCTGAGTGTCCAGGTAACCAACATAGCACGACTTTGATCCGGCAGGACAGTGTTTGGAGGTAATTATGGCATGCTTTAACCATCTTGGAGCATCTCCTCCAGGATGATAAGGCGCTAATAGCAGCTTGGCTATCTGAGTAAATGCAGATGTTTGCTCCTCCAGTTCCCATGAGAAGGATACTAAGGGCGCAGGTCTCTATGGCATGAATCTCCGCTCGAAAGAAGCTAAGCCAGATGCCCATTGCGGTTGAGATTCTGGTGTTGGGTTCAACGACTCCAACAACTACCAACTACACCCTGCTCAGTTTTGGACACTTCCTTGAACGGCCAACATTTGTTGCCAACGAAGGTTTCCACAGAGGCTGCCAACAGCCCAAGCCTCCAGACTTGGGGGAAGAGATCTAAATTTCTTGTTATAAAATAATTTCGTGATAATAAGATCTGATTTAGAGCAGATCGATACGTCGGAAAGGAAATATATAAGTGCGGCATGAGCAGTGTCACTTGCCAAGAGTCTAGATGTGATCTGGATACGTAGTAGACTCTGCATGGCTGACTTTTCGATGAAAATTTGCAGTGTTGTGAGTCTAAGGACTGACTCCATGACAGCTGTCGGACAGGTACGCATAGCTCCTGAGAGAGATATACATACTTATCTTTAAAGCTTGCTGCATTTTCTTAATGCCCATATTTTGCTGCGTCTTGGGCTATGCACATGGGCTGCATATGTGACGATGGGCCGTACCATCATGCGGTATATCCATTCTTTAATTTAAGGGATGAATCATAGTGACTAACAACCACACGCCCTTAAATTTTTCTAAGAAGCTGCACTCTTGCTCAGCCATTTGGGACGTCCTTAGGCTTAACTTAAAACACATCTCCATCTGTCATTCTATAATAGCTTCCGATATTCACCTACCACATACAATTAAGTCATTCTCTACGCTTTCAAAGCACCTCAAAAATTTCAAACCACTCTGTTGCAACCTCCATCATTGAGAATCAAAACTGTTGTTAGTAATTGGCGCAAACAACTCGTAACCGCTGTTTGTTACCAAAAACTTGGTGAACATGCCAGATCAAAAAAAAATGTATTTTGGGAACTACATGAAATCGTAGACCAAAACCAAAACCGCAGAGAAGGCGGCGTCACATTTCATGCCAAATGTCAAGGGAGAGAGAGAGACTGAAGCAAAAAATGAGCAGAGACCGCGCAAAATTTAGCAAATTGTGGCAAAAAGTGGCGTTAAGTGTTTGCAGGGCTGCATCAACACATCTGACATGGTAAACGGAGCAAAAGCGAAATGCAATACGCTAACTGGATGGGGGAGGGTATGTGGTCCACCGAATAGGTGCTACCAAAAGAAGTATTGGGTTGCACAGGCCAGCACTCAAGCTACCAATCAAACACACCAACCAAATCCAATTGGCCAACATTCGCATGAGATTTCAAAAAACCAAATTTTCCAATGGCTTGTGCGTGTGTCTGTATGGGTGTGTGTGTGTGTGTGTGTGTGTGAATGGCTTGGTCTACCGTTACGTGTGATAAATAAGGTTTTCCATGCAAGTTTGCTTTTGCCAAACGTTGCATACTTTGCGGCCAACAACATGGTTGGTTGTCCTTGTCGTCCATTTTAAGCTACCTGGCAACCATTTTCTACATTTTCACCATTTTCTAGCCAAGCCATTTGAGCAGCAAAATTTTCATTTTCTTGTTTTTTTTGTTTTGCTTTCTGCGGTTTCTTCTTTCGTTTGCTTTGCAATCGTTTCATTCTATTTTTTCTGTTTTTTGCTTTTTGTTCTACTTGTTTTTCAAGATTTGCATTTTGTTTGATTTATGCAAAGATTTGCGGCTATTGCAACGCAACTTTGATGTGTGTATCAATTTAACCGAGAATGTGGCCAAATGGTTGCACTTTGAACTCGGAACAACTGCAACAGAAATGGACAGTCGTAGCTCTGACATCGTGGTCTATCATGGTAAACATATCTTTGGGTTTTTCATCTAGAGACAATGCAAAGTATTCTGTGACCAGACCACAGAAGATAAGAAATTTGCAATTTGCTTGTACAAGTCGTATTTGTGGCGATAAATTTTTTGTTTGAATTGGGATCAGCATTGCAAATGTTATTGGAATGAACTGTGGGTTATGGCCACATGATTGCCTCTGACTCAAGTCGAGATTTAAATTATTATTTAAGATTGTTTTAACACAAATATTTAAAAAGAAATATTTTTTGTGCAGAGGAATTTTTAAAGTTAATAAAATTGTAATAATAGGCTGTTCTATAGAAAACGAAAAACAAACAATTTTAGTCGATTTCCCAATTTTTTGCTATTGCTTTATATTTCCCTTCGTTTATTTACTCAGACAGCCAAGCTGCCATTAGGGCATTGTCTTCCTGGAGCATCTCCTCCCGGATGGATAAAGAATGCTATGACTACCTCCAAACCCTGCCCGCCCGGAACAAAGTCGTGCTATGTTGGGTGCCTGGACACTCGGGAGTGGATGGTAACTCGATCGCTGACGATCAAGCAAGACAGGGTGCCTCTACCCAGACTACATCTCCTGCGCCGTTTTGTGGTATTGGTTGGTCCACGATCAAAACCATGATAAACAAATGGGCCGCAGGAGAACATAGGAGATACTGGTTCTTCCTTCCGGGGTTTCGTCAAGCAAAAGTGCTTGTCAAACCTCTGGATGCAATCAAGACAAAATGTCTTGGCAGAGCTGACCTAAAGCTCCTGGTAGCTCACCTATCTGGCCAGCACACTGTTAAATACCATCTACAGAAAATTGGCTTATCGGACTTTTCAGAGTGCAGACTCTGTGTCGAGGATAATGAAACCACCAGACATATTCTCTGTGACCGCCCAGCGGTGATATGGTATAAGTCTGTCGCATGGAAAAGGAACGGAATAGTCCCTTCCATCTCAGGTCAACACAAACAAAAGACCTACTGCTGTTCATGCAGACAGCGGAATGGGTATGGGTATCGAACAAAAGATCTTATGGTCGCAGCGCCTCAACTCTTTACGAGGAAAAAAATATAAAAAAATTACCACACATCCTTAACAGAAGTTTTAGTATCACGAAAAAGTTCGTAGTTCCGCTCTGTTTATTCGTAGTTCCCAAAATGATAATACATTTTTCATATAAAATGTTAATTTTGATTGAATTTTCTAAAATTTTATAAAAGCATGAGGAAGTGAAAAACTGGCGAGCTTGCAAAGATTTCTGGCCTAAAAAATGGTATAATATGTAAATGGTAAAATGGTTATTTTGTAATAATTGAATAATTTTAAGGATCCTGAAAATGTTTTTATTGTAGTTATATAAGTGGAGAAAGTTTGTGACTGTTTTTAGATGCATATACATATATTCATTTTTGGAATTTATGGCAACAAAATGGGGTTGAGGTGGAGTACCAACTTTCAAAATTTCTTATCAAGTTCGTAGTTCCATTAAAATTTAATTTAATTTGCAATACCAAGTGGGCCATAGATAGTTAGGAATTTGACCATTTCAGGAAACACTACAGCCTTTAGAGAGACTTCCTCTTTGAATTCTGGATTGAAATCTTATGAAGATTTTGCTTAAAGTTTCATAAGTATTTTCTGGCTGAAATGGAATACCTTATTGAGAGCTTTTGAGAGACTTCCGCTTTGAATTCTTGATTTAAATCTCAAGAAGTTTTTGCTTAAAGTTTCATAAGTAAAATTTCTTCTTTAAAATTTCTTTAAGCAAGACTTCGGTGTTCAAATTTTAAAAGTTATTTTCACAAAGATTGTCACGCATAAATTCGATATATACAGGAGTCACATAGAAACAAATTTCTTTCAAAGGATCCAGCTGAATAGCTGGGGCAACTCTATGCTGCCATTCTCATAAGACCCTGAACATGCTTAAATAAGTGTCTCAAATTGCCTTTACGTCCTTAAACTTGAACTCATACAAGGCTATTACATCTACAGCATGTAACGAATAATTTTTCTGCCCGAATAAATTGTTTAATTGAGCCTTTGCCGCAAATATAACTTTATGCTGCATATAATAAATTTATAATTTTGTTTCCTTTTTTAACTAAAACTCAGAGCTGGCTCAAGCTTTTAACTTTTTCATTTAAACTTTTGCAAATTAATTCTACAAGCACTTACAACCACATAAATATATACCGAGTTCGGAAAAACTACCTCGAAACAACTGCGGGTAATTCTTTATTTCAGTAAATTTTATTTTTTTGTTTCTTTGTTGTGCCTACCACGTTTAATAAGACTAAGAGAATGTTTTATTTCAATTAGTTTACCACCTGGTGAACCTCCCTCAAGTGGCCAGGTTTAGGGGTATTGAAAAAAATGGTCGCGAAAACCCCTTGCAAAATAATTAACTGCACATGCAACAATTTGCATGCCACTTCCGCTGCGGCAGCAAGAGACGCCACGCCTAACTGGCGTGACCAAAAAGAGAGTGACAAACGAGGGCAGCCGGGGTGAAGCTTCCAAAAAAAAAAGAAGGAAATAAAAGTGACGGTTGTAGTCGGCAAATGGCGACTAGAATATGCCCTGAAAATTAGTTTGAGCTCAATAATTCGCTGAAGAAACTTCAAATTTTAGTACAGATTTAAGTCTCTGAGCTTTTATAGAACAAAGAGATTTTAAAATTTTTGATCTTTTCCTGACAATTGAATTTTTTTGTGGAAGCCGTGACAACTCTAATTCAGTTTGTTGGGTCAGTACCACCAGCTTCTCAATAAGTTGCTTTAATTTGGAGAGCACGTCGCAAAGACGTATCGTTATAGTTTGTGTAACTTTTTTTGTTTGAGGTGCTTAAAAGTAAGTAACCAGTTTCTATTTATAAATACTGGCGAATAAGTCGCATGAAGACTTCGTGCTTAGCGTTTAGTCTAAAACTGGAAGACAAGTTAAACCTAAAACAATAAATTTTAATGTCAAAGTCAAGATCTAACTTCTTCATGATCGAAGAAAGACAATCGAAACAAACAAACAGCTAACTTTAGATAAACTTTTGCAAGTCAGTACCAGCAGCTTTTGAATAAGTACAAAGAGCACGTCGAAAAGACATATCGTTATAGTTTATGTGACTTTTAATGTATAATGCGTTTAAAAGTAAGTTATCAATTCGTATTTATAAATACTGTAAAACACTTTGTGTTTAGCATTCAGCCCAAAATCTGGAAGATAATTTGAACCTAAAACCAAAAAATTGTAGGTCTATGTCAAGATCAACATACTTCAGGAACGTAGAAAAACAGCCGAAACGAACAAACAGCTACTTCTAGATAAACTGTTTTGTCTAAAAGTCTTGATGGCCCATTTGTTTCTTTTCCTTTAGACATTATACACAACATTTTCCCCACAAATTTAATATACCCTTCTTTCCCATTCATTACAGTGTATTTTAAAACGAACGGACTACAATGACAACCAAGTTGAGGCCATGATATTGAACATGTTGGGCACATTGGCACTTGTTTTTGCTGTTGTTGCAACAACTGGGCACACTGCGCTCGAAAATGAAAATCTGCATTTAATTTATTGATGCAACAGCAGCGACGGCACGACGGAGGCGGAGGCGTCTGCGGCGGCAGTGGCATCAATGGAAACGCTTTTGCTGCCTTGTGAGGATTTTTCGCAGCCTAGCAGCTCCTAAATGTATGCAGCGTAAAATTGTTAAATGCGCGCTTAATCTGCATATAGGCGTTGCCATGTTGCCACACCCCCAACGACAGCCTCCGCCAACTCCACCTCAGTGTGCCACAATTTGGTGCGTGTTCGTGGCAAATTGTTTCATTTGCCCATTAAAATGTACGGGAAAATTTTTAAGCACTTTATTGTCGCTTTTCATGAGCTCTTGGAACCATGCCCTACACCTCCACCGCCGCCCCTTACTGCCAGCATGTGTTTGTGGCTGCCACGCCCAACATTTTTGTGGCTGCCACATTGGGCTCTCTCATGTCTGTTCTGCTTGTTGCATTACTAATCGCCATGTCTGTTGTACTGTCTTCGTGTCGGACATTTTTATCTGGCTTAAGTTTTCTATTTTTTCCAAAATGATTTCCAGAACATAAGTATTAAATAATATGATTTATTTCAACATTTGTTATTTTTGCTTTCTTTCATAAATTAAATCCTTGTTAAATTGTTCTTGTTTTTAGCTAAAATATTTGTTTCGAAATTGGTATTTTATAAACTGTGTCAAAAAGCAAATGTGTTGAAAACATAATTATTAAATAATTGCATTTTTAGTTTATTTTGTAAGATTTGTGATAAATAAATTGCTTTAAAGCTGCACTAACAATTAATTTATATTTTCAATCTGGTACAAAATAATTATATTTAAAATTTAAAACTTCTAGAACAAGCTAAAAATAAGCAATAAATTGTTTTGCGTTTTGAAAAATCTTTATTAGTTTTATATTTTGTTTTGTAGCATAAATTATAAGAATATTAAATGAGTATTAGAATAAACATAAATTCGGAATTTTTAATAATAAAGTGTTTAAAATATTCCAGTATTTAAAATTAGTGTAGTTTTTGACATTTTCTTGCTAGATGCTGTTAGTTAAGTGCCAAAAATTATATTTTAAATGACTTAAAGCAAATATTTGTGCCAAATTTTGCCTTTAAAGTTTATGGTTTTTAAAAATTTGCTTAAAAAAACACCAATAAATTTTTTGAATAGATCAAATTGA
>JBAMAX010000485.1:0-39558 GCA_037043745.1 Chymomyza amoena
AAGATGAAGTGGATCTAATTATGCACAATTGCCAAAGGAAGCTTATGGCCCAAATTTATCATAGACGCTATCACAATTTTCACCAGTTCCGGCGATAACTGGAATAGGATATCGTAGCAGTGGTAACGAATAATGACGATCTGGTCTTGCTCGTCTCGTCTAGACTGCTGCTGCGGTATCTCCTCAAGCTGCTTCTCCTTCCTATTGCACAGACGGGTCAGAAGGCTATTTTGGACTGACTCGAGGCTGACGGTGAACCAACATGCTGCATGCGGCTACCATTACATTGGGAATCTTCTCACATCGGCGCTCATGGACTTCTAGGTTTTCCAGTTGCATATCCATTTGGCAGTCGTTCGCTGCAAAAGTGCATTTTAACTTCAAGAGACCCAAGAGATTGCTCATAAGCCGGGATACCCAAGATAAGTTTTCCATTCGCATGGGGTAGCCACCTATTGGACATGTTGGCCTATAAGTTTTATCCAAAGCGTGATGCATTCATTGCAATAAACGTTCTCACAATCAGATCACTGTGAGGGATTTTTCAGCACGTCCTTATATATGCAACTAAGAAGATCCATCTATTGCTCCAATGGAACGCGTTATAGCCCATCTTGTACTTATTTGTTACACATGAAAATTTGTTCGATGAACTGAGGGAAGGCATAAAGTTCAGGTGCATCGTAGCTGCAAGTCCGGTAATGTCTCTAAACAAGATTTAGCTGTAAGGTAAAAAGTTTTGATGAGTCATTTAGCTTACTTTAAAAAAAATGGATATTGGCTATATTTAACCTTAGCTGTAGGAGATTTGTGTGTCACTTCAGAAAATTAACAAACTCGTTTTGTTTTAGTCAAACGAATAAATCACTTTACTAAATTTAAACCGAAATAATTTTTTTCACTTTTTCGAAAATTTTAAGCACATTTTATTATTTATTTTTAGCTCCGCACTGTTCGAGCTCCGGACTACAACTGACTGAAAATAAATTTTACTTCAAAAGGTTCAAAAATCCAAGTTGACGTTTTCATTCGCATGGCCAACTCAACTAAATTTTCGATTGCTTAGTGTTGGAAAACTTTAAAAAGCCTACTGGCTAGAACTATTTGCTGTTATCGAATGAAAAAAGTCTCATAAAAATAATTAAATTCTTATTTTGTTCTTGGCCTGACTAACCACGTTATCTCTGGTGGAAAAATATTATCACCTAGTGTAATTAATGGAAACTAAAAAATTCTCAAATAGAACATTTCACATTTTTTGGGGTTGGCATTTTTAAAACAAATGGCGTCGCTAACAGTTGGCACATATCGACTATAATATACCTATACGCGGTCATATTTTTACCAAGTTTAAACTAAAATAATTTTAATAATAGATTCCAAGTGGTATGAGAGATGGACCTCCAAAGTTATTTCCAATAAATTCAGGACAAAAAAATTATATCGACTGCATGAACGCCTTGAAATTGGAAGTTATAAAAGCTACGATAACCAAACTATAAATTTAGATCCATTTATGTAAAAGCTTTATTCTTGTATATTATAATCGATAGTTTAAGCAAACTTCACTGCTACGTTTTATATGCGAATTAATCGAACTTTTTATTATGCATAAACTAGTACCCCTATGAGATGGTGACTTGAAATATTCAAAACTCTTATGCAAAAATGTCACCCTTTATTTATCTAACCTCAAGCTATTCGACTTTAAACCATCATTAATTTTTTTTTTTATTATTTCAAAATTTTTTATTTTAGTATATATTTAAAAAAGAACGGTTTTTGGCTATACTTTACCTTAGCGCAATAAGAGTCACTTTTACTGAATTTAGTTAAATCGAAATATTTTTTTTCACTTTTACTTAATTTTGTTAAAAAAAAATCTAAAATTTGAAACACTTTTTAATAATTTTTCTTCGAAATTGTTTTTTGTGGTCTGCACTGTTCGAACACCGGACTACAACTGACTGAAAATAAATTATAGCTCAAAAGGCTAAAAATTTGGCTTGACGTTTCCGTAAGCATGGCCAACTTTACTTATTTTTGGAATGCTTAGTGTTGCAAAGCATTAAAATAGTAGGCTAGAAATTTTCGCTTAATTCTTTTCGGTATTGTTGAGAGGATGGAAACAAAAATATTCTGCTGTTAATAATTTGCTTTTGATATAGTCTACCGATATTAAAAAATTTGCTTATTTCGATTGCCAAATTTGGTTACAAAATCTTTTCAAACAAACGAATTATCCACCTAAATTAATTTTTTTTACAGGATCATTATGCTGTCTTTATAATGTAAACGCGATATCGATAAAATAAAACAAATTTGTCTTCCCTGATATAGTAACGCATCTAATCTGAAAATTTGGTTGCTCTACCTCTTCCAATCTCCGATATCAAGAAGTTCATACAGACAGACGGAACTCATTGTGGGCTTAGTGAGTATTCTAAGATATTGTTTGAAACGGAACCTTATGGTAGGCTTGGATCTTATCATCCTACTTACCTAATTTACTCAAAATAGCTAGTAGTCCGGCGCAGACAACTACAACATCTGCTCTGGTTAGGTCCAAAAAAGTTATTCCAGCGGCAATCACTGGGAGGTCGACGATGACAGGGATGGGAGAATCAGGCGTCGGAGGATCTTTGTAGCCTTGGGATTGCCAATTGCTGCCAGCAAGCACAGAACAGAAACCGCTGGCGTAGGATAATTTCCGCGGCTAAAACCGATAACCGGTTTTAATGGCCAAAATAGTAGCAGTTAAATATGATTTGAAAAGGGACACGAGCTGCTTCCAAGCCAGAATCTCCAAGAAGTCACATTGTATCCATGGTTAAATTTTTTAATGTTTTGAGGCCAACTTGTTTGACTTTGTCAAAGCTGTCAATAAAAACACGCAAAAGACTTTTTGTTTTCACTATTTCCAAGTGCCTGGAAATACGCTGGAATAAGACAATCCAGCTGCTCTCCACTCACACATTGAATTGCTATCACACACACACACAACAAGACTTTGCACAGTTACTTGCTGCATGCGGAGGAAAAGCGAAAAGGAAATTTGAAGTTTATTGGAAATTATTTACTACATATGTATAGAAAATACATAAAAGCCGCTTATATTTTGAATGTATACATATGTAAATATGTTTATATGTACTATAATTATGCACTTCACTTATTAACCAAACGTTTTGTCTACTGCGTAGCTGGATACTGAAGCGACACCTACATTGTATTATCGATAGCTTGAATCGATTAAAATAATAACTTGAGTAAGCATTGCAACCCTGCGCAGTAAATAGCTACAGTCTGTTACATAAGAGCGTGGTCACTGTTAAATAATAACAACAATTGATTTTTCGAAAATTCGCAAATTTATTGATAATTTGGTCGTCAATACTCAATGCAAATACCTCAGTAGCAAGTCCAATCTCCTGCATTGTCAATTATGGCCTGGCACCGTTGGGGCATACTTTACACTAGTTTTTTGGCATATTCTACCGGAAAAGACCTCCAAATTTTCCGAATTTGTCGAGAAAGTTGATTTAAATTACATGGCTTGCGTCTGCGAAGCTGCATTTTCATCAGAGCCCACACATTTTCTATGGGATTTGCATCCGGTGACTGAGATGGGCAATCTAAAGTGAGAACTCCGTTTTGCGCCTTCCACTCGCTTCACGCGTTTTTCAACGTGTTTTGCACTCAACATTGGTTTTTCCAAAGTACTGCGATATTTCATTTTATTGGCAAGCAAGTGCCTGCGAATCGTTCCGTAAGATATGTCAACACCTTTTGCTTCCAATTTCACAGCAGCTTCACGTAAAGTCAAAGTTGGATCTTTCGAGAACAATGCGAGAATCTTTTTTTCGTCTTTTTTGAGACTTTGCTTGCACTTCCGCGATCAGGAAAATCCCAACCTAATATAAGACGTTGTCACGCAAACGAATTTTTCATGCCTAATTTAAACGAGAGCGTAAATTTTAATATGAAATTCGCAGCTGACTTATGACTAGTGTCTATGTATAGAAAAAGCATTAGCGATCTTTTATCGACGAACAGTGACACGTTTAAGAAAGTCTGTAGAAAATCAAATATTTCTCACTAATTGGTTTTATTAAATTTGATTTTAATCTCAAAAAAACGCGAACTACAGGCAAGATTTCGCGCCAACGTAAATAACGTCTTACAAAACTCATGTCACAGTTACTTCTAGTGACACAGCCCAATTTAGCGTTGTCACGTCAAATGAATTTTTCAATCCAATTGGTAAACATTGGTAAATATACAGAAATTCGCATTCTGAATTATTTTTCTGAAATAAAGTTTTGTTTATTTTAATTTATATTAATCCCATAAATTTATGACAAAGTGAGACTTTTAAGCCACTTAGAAATAAAATATTAGCCGAAAATGGATACATTTTGATAAATCTGTAGAAAAAAGAATACACGCAGTTAAGAACGATTTTAAAAATGTTCGTTACTTGTTACATTCATTATTTCCGTCAAATCGCATATATTCAAACAATTGAACTAGAAAAAATTGGAATTCGGGAAGAGGGATTTGTATTTTTAATGCATACATTTTGAACATTAACACAGTTGACTTCAAAAAAAAGTTTTTATCTTCCTTTTGGATCAAGCTGTGAAAAACGTTGGATACGCATTTAAAGAAGCTCTATGTAATATCTTTCGACAGCTGATTAAAAATGTTACTAGACAAGATCGGGCAGCAGTTTTTGTACTGTTATCCGACTTAAAAGCGATTTCAAAAAAACATACCTACAATTTACTGAGTCCACGCAAAACGACCAGCGCGCAATGGGTAGAACGAACTTGACCTCGATTTCAGATTGTTAAAGTTTCGACCTGTTAGCCATATAACACGAATTTTTGCAAAATTCCAAATATTTATCGAATTTCGATAACATGAAATCCAGTTTTTGCATTCAGTTTAACTATGTTTGGATAAGAATTTCAAAGCTCACTGTTGCGACATGTTTTCTGATGATAAAAATGTTAGTATACAAGATCGGTCAGTTAGATTTTTGGAAACGTTCACCCAACTCTAAAAACTTTAAAACATTTAAACAGGACTAACACTGCGCGAAATAAAAACTGCTGATGTCATGTTTATGCCGTGGATAGCTGGAAGAACACGCAAATAAAACATATGTACGAGTTATGAAACTGATGAGTGCAGTTAGACTATGGCTAAAATCTTACATAAGCTAAACACAATAGCAAAAAAAAACATTAAAACCTGATTTTTTTCCTTTATCTCAAAATTGTTTGCTAATTTTTTGCTGTGCTTTCTAATTAAAGACTTTGTTACTGAAAAAAATTGCTAAGCATTTTACAGCGCGTCCTGAAAAAGAAAAAAATGCTACGATTGTAAACCGTGTTGCAAGAATAGCGACGGCTGAACTTACAAAAAAACAAGCATAAAAGCACATAAAACCGCTTTGTAGCAATAGCTTTTTACAGCTTGCTGTTCCACATAAGCAGCTCAAAAAAATGCAGCACGTACAGCAGCCAACATATGAGCAAACTACAGTTGAAGGTAAAAGAGCTCATCGACTGAACTGCTCACAAGCATTAAGTGAGCCAATCACTCATTTGTAGCTCACTGACTCAGCTTGCTGTTACCATAAGTCTAAATGCCACTAACATAGCTATGTGACTTAGCTGCGTAAGACACTCATGACAAACTGGCCATTTCGGCTGTTCTTCGAAGTACCAATAATCATTTGGCTCAATCTCACTTAACGAACAACAGAGCCAAAGAACTGCACGTGACTTTGGTAGCTCATTGAGGAGAAGATAAATGGCCATAAGAGTGTTGCGACAAGCTGAACATGAGTCCAAATCGCTGTGCTCAAAATGATCATATTTAACGAACAGCCAGTGCACGTTCACTGAGCCATTTGAGCGCACGCATAATGAGCTAAAGTGAGTGAGAAACACTTGGCAAGCTCTCTGACACAAAACATCTTTTAGAGACAAACAAAAATTTCGCGGCAACATGTAAGTAATATTTGTAAATATTAACAAACAAAAAAATAATACACCTACTTATTATTTAGGGGCAAACATAAAACAGATGAGCAGGATGAAATCTTTGTTGCATTTATGAAAGAGCATACGGATTTGGCCAGAAATAAAATGGGAGAATACAGTGCTGCAGGGGCCGCTTGGGCAAAGTTGACACAGAAACTAAATGCCGCTGGACCTCCTATCAAGAATCCTATTGGGTGGCGTAGAGTAAGTTCAGGCTGCCAAGTGCTATATCCAAGCTGTTGTTAAGTTGAAAATCTGTTTTAGGCTTGGAAGGATTGGAAAGTTATAATTAAAAAAAAAATTGCATCTAACTCAAAAAAGCTTAAGCCTATAGAGGAAGCCGTGGCGCAAATTGCTAGCTTGTATGAGGCGGTAGAAAATAAAAGAGAGCGCTATATAGCTTACAAACAATGTTTTGAAGCAGGTTAGTATAAGTTCCGAACTGATGATTTATTTACTTACTGTATAAAATTCTTAATTCCATTTCCTTGGGATTTGTTTTAAAAAAAAATTTATAGCGGCAGAAGAGCGCAAAAAAAATTTGGTTACACGTAAGTATAAGTTCCAAACCGATGATTTATTTACTTATGATGTAAAATTCTAAACTCCTTTCGCAGATTATTCTACAGACAACTTTAGCGAATACAAGGGAAAACAACGAACAGCGCTACAAGATACCGTTTTTATTGAATTTATGCGACAACATCCTGATTTTGCCACAAATGTTCATGGAGACCGAAGTGCTAAAAGATCTACTTGGATGAAACTGGCACAAAAGTTGAATAACGCTGGTCCACCCTTAAAATCACCCAAAGAATGGAGAAATGTAAGTTTAAATTTGATATATTTACATACACCCATTAAGTTTCTGTACTCTTCAAAGATTTGGAAGCGTTGGAAAAGTGTTGTTAAAAAGAAAATCGCAGACCACGGCTATGATAAGCTTATACCTATTGATGCTGAGCTTGCGCAAGTTGCCAATTTGTGTGAAAATTTAAATGATGAAACCCAAATTATTAGTGATGATGAAGAACCAGTTTGCTCTCAAAATTTCATAAGAGAGGATGAGTTTCTTACAGATGATGATACAAGCAAGGATCCTTTCAGCGTCGAGTCTACAAATTCAACACAAGACTCCTACACAATGCCCTCTAATCAGACTAATAATAACGTAATCGTACTAAATGAAGCTGAGACTGAACCTGAGCATATAACTTTTCAGTACAGTTTTGAAGAACTCAAAGATGTCAAAACAACTGAACCCGAACATACAACTTTTCATTCCAGTTTGGAAGAACTCAAAGACGTTAAAACTATAGCCCACGAACTACAGGTATTAAATAAGCAATTAAAATCGGATTCAGAACAAAATCAGGCGAAAAATAATGCTTTTTTAGAAATCGGAAACCAAATGTGTCAGTTAATGTCGCAGCATATTAAAGAACAGCAACGTCTCAACGATGTTTTAGAAAAGTTGGCGAATAAAATTGCGAAATAAAACTGTCTTAACTATAAATTTAATATTTAAGGTAAAATCTTATTTAATTTATATATAAAGTTAATTTATATAAGCTGTCAGAATGATGAGAAACAAAAGAGCACAACAAATTTTTTAATAAACTTTTAATTTGTAAAAGATTTAAACAATTTTTGTTCGACTTTTAAACATTTCTTACAAAGTATTATTAAAATAAAAACCAAAGTAAAATGCTTTGATAGTTACTTATTTATTTAATAAACAAAAGTTTCCATTGACCGTTTTTAAGCAAAAGAATAAAAAAACTTAGCGATCAAAATCTTCTACATCGGTGGGCATAGGCCGGGTGGGTGCTACCGCAACTGTGGCTGCTGCAGCTTTTAGTATAAACTCCTCAGTCTCTTTAACTTTGCAGTGGCGCGGGTCATAATTTTGTTCTTTGGCATGGTCACGGACACAGCAAATGCATTTGTGCTTTCCTGAGTTTTAGCATCCAGCAGGACTATCTGTTGTAAGGTTTGCTTTTTGGGCACCTGCTTTGTATCCTCCTCACCTGCTGCTGGATGCAGCGTGACCTTAACATTGTTGGTGAGATTACCAAGCTCAGAGCGCTTTATTTTGTCGTTTTTGATAGGGCTATTATCGGCGTTTACGGCGTGGATCCATATTGGAGTTGGCACGATGCGTCAGCCCCTTGCGAGTGGCTCCAATGGCTGGATTGGCCACTAAAGCAGCCCGAGAATTACCTTTTATTGGTGCCATCTTGAAATGCGGTCCTCTGTTGTTGTTGCTGTTACAAGCGTAGCGTTGTTTGTTTTTGTTTATATGTACTTTAGCCCAATTTGAATTTGTATGGCAAATTGAGTTTTTTTTTTTTGGATACTTTTTGATTATCAATGCGTCAAACTAAAGATTCCACTTGAACTTATGGCGCTCCGATCTTAACGTGGCTGGCTGGAATAAAGATACAAAGATTAGATTCGTCGCTTTAACCAACTGAACACTTACATATACATACATATCATGTGCGCACGGGTGCAACAAAAAGATAACCAAATGTGTGTCTGTATTTGGTTAATTTTCTATATTGGATATAAACTTTTATGCATGTGTTCTGGAAAAAGGCATTCCAACATTTGCTCACACACGCTTTGACTTTTATGCGTAGACGCACACAGACTCAAAACTTTGCGCAGTTTTGTGCTGCTAACGAACGAAAAAGCCAAAAGGAAGCTGCAAACTGCGCGCGCTGCTCAACGAAAATGTACACCAACAAGCAACTGACAGGAGAGTAAAAATTGAGAACGTTCACTGAGGGCGACAACGGCACTTATTAGCTGGAAATTAACTGTGTGTGTGTGCACGCTTGCGTCTTGTGTCAACGTAGTTCATTTTGAACTCAGTAGTGAACGCTGGCTCCGTTCACTAGTTCATTTACTAACTATCAACAGTAGAATGCAATTGTACAAAGATTAGAGCTTTAACATTGATTTTAAGCGCTGCTGTTAAACGCTACTGTTAAGTTAAGTGTTCTCTGTTAAATAAATATTTTGCATAATAAGTTGCATCAACTGAGCAACAAAAAATCGTTCAGATGAACATATGATGCAGTCAAGTAATTTTGAGTCCGCTTGGCCGGCGATATAAAATCGCAACTTGCACAGCCTTTATCGGGGCTGCCTGCAATACAAACTCGGATTCTTTTTCTATATATTTATTAGAAGTTTGCCAAGAAGGTCAATAACCAATAAAAAAAGTTAACATTTAAGTGCATATTTATTTCATAAATTACTAATACAATAACTTTCGTAAAATGAAAGCTATTGAAAAAGCTCAGTAGCTCAACAGGTAAATATAATAAGCGATGGAGGAGCGATGGAGATCGTTTTGTATTTGGCTTTAGTGGATCCTTTTTGTCGTGTTCGTCATTTATACTCAAGTCATCCCACAGTCCAGTAATGGTTAAATAACGATTGATGAATTCAAAATTTCCATTGTGTCAAAATGTAGTCACCCACCAACCTTAGTGAACATTTTTAGAACTAAACCCTTTACCTGAATTATTATTTAAACGATGCTTGCTCGCTTTTGGTAAATATTAAAATAAACAAATTTTGAAATAAAAAAAAAAAAAAAATAAATTAATGAAGGTTTAAAGTCGAATAGCCCGAGGTTACATAATAGAGGAGTGACATTTTTGCATATTAGTTTTTAATATTTCAAGCAACTTACAAGACTTTGAGCAACCCTGAAGCACCATCTCATAGGGGTACTAGTTTACGCATATATATCTGTTTTGCATAATAAAAAGTTCGATTGATTCGCATATGGGACGTAGCAGTCAAGTTTGCTTAAACTATGTATCTATTATAATATCCAAGAATCGGACTTTTACATAAATTGATCTACATTCTTAGTTTGCTTATCGTAGCTTTTCTAATCTTCAAAATCAAGGCATTCATACAGACGCAATAATTTTTCTCGTCGTGAACTTATTGGAAATAACTTTGGAAGTCCTCCTCTCATACCACAACTTAATATCCCCATTGAAGTGGGAACAGAATTATTATGGGCCGTCAAAGTCAAGCGATATCCACGTGGAATCTATTATTAAAATTATTTTAGTTCAAAATCCTTTTTAACTTGGTAAAAAATATGACCGCGTATAGGTTATATTATAGTCGATATGTGCCATCTGTTAGCGACGTCACGACGAAATGCCAACCGCAAAAAATGTCACCCATGTTCTATTGGAAAATATTTTAGTTTCGGTTATAATATTTTTCCACCAGAAATTCTCTGGTTAGTCAGGCCAAGAACGTAAAAGAAATTTTCAAATATTTTTATGAGACGGTTTTTATTTGATAAGAGCTAAAAGTTGTAGCTATACTATTTGAATGTTTTGCAACACTACAAATTCGAAAAAGGTAAAAGGTGGCCATGCTTATGAAACGTCAAGTCAAATTTTGAACCTTTTCAACTAAAATTTATTTTCAGTCAGTTGTAGTCCGACGTTCTAACAGTTCGGACCTAAAAAAACATTTTCGGAGCAAAATTATTTAAACAAAATTAAGTAAAAAAGTAAAAAAATTGTATTTCGATAAATCTAAAATTCAATAAAAGTGATTTTATTTGTCATGCTGTTATTTATTGTTGCCGTGCAGATTGCTACAAGTTGACCTATACCAGATAACTCTCGATCGTCGTCCTGCAATGGGAACCGGTGAAGCCTCAGGATATGATGCCAAATAATTCGAACTTTAATATGCGCCCGGATATGATGCCAGATAATTCGAACTTTAATATGCGCCCGGATATGATGCCAGATAATTCGAACTTTAATATGCGCCCGGATATGATATTGAGTGAAGAATTCTAATTTAATGGTTTGCAACACTAAGCATTCCAAAAATAGGTAAAAGGTGGCCATGCTTATGAAACGTCAAGTCGAATTTTTAAACCATTTAAAGTAAAATTTATTTTCAGTCAGTTGTAGTCCGGCAGACCTAAAACTTCATTTTCGGAGCAAAATTATTAAAAAGTTTTATCAATTTTCGGATTTTTTTCTTGTAAAAAAAATTATTTCGGTTCAATTAAAAATTATTTCGTTAATATTGGAAGCATGAGAGAGTCATTTGTGTCAGTCAAGCGCGTTCAACTCTGTGGAGGATTGGCGTAGAAAGAGGCTTTTTGGATTCCCGGTAGGTTAAGTTGAATTAAATTTTATGCGATTAAATTAAATACTTACGTACATGTATGTACAAGTTCTATTTATGTAGCTTCCTTAATACTGTCTTGATTGCTCTACAAGAACAAATCTGGACTGGATACACTGTGGACAATTTTTGTGTCAAAAGTTCAATCCGGCGTTTTGGCGCATCCGTAACTCAATAACCCAATACAAAAAAACAATACAATTCAGCTGCAAACTAGGCAACTGATTTTTGAAGCTGTTCAACGATGTCCTCCGTATCCCTAAAAACGTCATGTTTGGAATGCAGCAAAACTTCCAATGCCTTTCCAACGTGACGTTCCACGTCTTTATCGCTATCCACTTTATCAAAATCCATTGTAAGACTAAAAACTATATAAATTTTAAAAAGTAGAAAAGTAGTTTATATAACTGACAATGACATCAACTAAACACGAGTTTTGGTCAGAAATATAGGAGGTGGCGGTACTTCTGGAATTCTGTAATGGTACCGATCTATCAATTGGCCCAAAAATTGTGGATACGATTCGGAAATAAAAAAAGTAAATCGAAATAAAATAAAATATTTAAGCTTCATTTTGACGAAAATTATGTAGAGCAAATAATTTTTAGTCGTTGATAAGTTGCTTTTGAATAAATAAATAAAAACTTTGTTATAAAATTAAGTGATATGATAGCTGGGTAGTTCTCTTTAATTTTAAGAAATACTAATCGAAGATGTGTTTTTTTGTTGCTGCTAACGTCAAATCGTATCTTGTTTTATGGCTGCGAAACTTGGAAAGCACGAGAGGAATAGACGAAGGCTTACAAGCCTTTTGCAACAAGTGCTTGAGCCAGATTCTATCTATATGGTGGTCCAACCGTATTGGTAATGTAGATCCCTGGAACGTCACTAATCAGAAACCTGCGGCATACCCTCGAAGATCCAATGGGAGCCTTGCTCGAAAGGCACTTCATTGGAACCCTCAGGGAGTGGTCGTCACGTTGGTGCGCCAGCAAAAACATGGAGCAATCTATTGATCATGAACTGCAAGCCGCCAGCTACTCATGGAATGATATCTAGCAGTGTACGTAATAAAAGTTCGCTACAAGAGGATGGTCGAGCCCTATGCTCCACTGGGAGTCGAGGATGACGGAGAGAGAGACAGAAAGCTTGGATAAGATGGAGGAAACTTTTGATAGCCTAAGAGCTGGCAGAGAAGATGATCCACGATGATGTAAGCGACGATGGTGGCACCACATTGAAGAGAGGTTGAGAGAATGAGAGGGCGAAGTGACATTATTTTGATTTCGTGAATTATCCACCGGAACTTTTAAACTTGCCGCATCACAATCTTCAATTAAAGGTTGGATCTGTAGTTATAATGTTGCAATAGAAGCAATCATATTGCAAGGAAAGTAATATAAAGGAGCTTTGAATACCCCGCATCCCAAGTTTAAACGGCTACAGTTTCCAGTACGGATTGCTTTTCCTATGGCTATAAGCAAATCCCAGGAGCGGTATCAAGTGTATCTAAATAAAAAGTCTCAAAAAAATATTCCGACTTTTTATTTTCGCTCTTGGCCTGACTAACCAACCATCATCTCTAGTGGAAAATATTATAACCTAGATGTAATTAATGAAAACTAGAAAATTTCGAATAGAACATGTGACATGTTTAAGCGATATTTGAGCAAATAAGTTATATGAAGGGTTTCTGAGCATAAAATTTATTATGATTGTAGTGTGCAGAAAGAATAACTAGGTAATGTAAAAGTCTATGAAGAATCTGGAGAGACATCCCGCATCGAGAATCCTAAACTTTTCGAAGTCTTGGACAGACCCAGATTGTCATCCGTGTATAATATTCTTCAGCTCTTGCGGTGCACTTAAGTTATTCATTTAGATATATTACGAATACCAAAGGCCATTCCTAGACTTGTGGATCGAATCTGCCATCTTGGAAATAATTTTAGTTTTTACAATGCGGCATATATGTTTGTAACAAGTAATTAGTATTTATTTCAAAACTGACATTTGTAAAATATATTGCAATTATTTAAAATTTAAAAAATCTGTGTGTAACGATTAAGTACAAGATGGGCTACGACATAACGCGTTTCACAGGAGCGGTAGATGAGGATCTTATTTGTTGCATATGAAGGACGTGCAGAAAAATACCTCCATTTGTTCTATCGTGAGCACGTTTATTGCAATTAATGAATGCATCACGCGTTGGATAACTTATATACCAATCTGTCCAATAAGTGGCCACCCGATGCAAATGGAAAACTTATCTCGGGCATCCCGGCTTATGCGCAATCTCTTGGGTCGCTTGAAAATAAAATGCACTTTTGCAGCGAACGACTGCCAAATGGAGATGCAACTGGACAACCTAGAAGTTCTGGCTGATGTGAAGATCCCAATGTAATGGTAGCCGCATGCAGCATGTTGGTTCACCGTGAATCTGAGTCAATTCAAAATAGATTTCTGACCCGTCTGTGCAATAAGAAGAGAAGCAGCGAGAGGAGATATAGCAGCTGCAGTCTAGACGAGACGAGCAAGGCCAGATCGTCATTATTCATTATGACTGCTACGATGTCCTATTCCAGTAATCGCCGGAACTGGTGAAAATTGTGATAGCGTCTACTTGATAAATTGGGGCCATAAGCTTCCTTTGGCAATTGTGCATAATTAGATCCACTTCATCTTCGCTACTGACCGCAATATGCTGGTGGATCTTGATAATTCGCTGCGTTCTCAGAGCTGCCTCATGGAATAGATTCATCAAATGGTTAACAGCAGTCATATGGCGACTTCGCCACTGGTTCAATATAATTTTGGTCCTCAACTTGATGGTAAATTTCGGCTACTCCAGACTTTAAGCACGGGAGAGCACTGCTTATTGGTCTTAAGGGAGGAGAATATCCAATTGCCAGCAAATTTTATGCAACAGGGCTTGATAATGTTGATTGGAGATGGCGTTGAGAGGGCTGCAGCAAATGGCCATTCAGATGTTGCTGGAACAGGTAGTAATGAATTCGTGCCAAAGTTGATCGTTTACCAGCAGCCTCAAGGTTGGTTAATGTGCCGATAGGAGAGGAACTTGAATCGGTTTCTCCACTATCTTCCCCACGAGCGCCAAATAATAGTGGTGGAAATTCGGAATACTTAAGTCTTACTGCAGATGACGATGAAAACGAAGTCCAGAAACAAACTCTTCAGGGGAAACAATGAAACCGTGTCCAGGCACATTTGATGTTGCTACTTAACTTGGTTCGTATTCGTCAGCTTGTCTGGATAGCTTAACTAACAGTTGGTGGTGGGCTAATGGTGCGACAAATACGGATATCAATGGAGGAACTGCAACACTGAGACTTCAAATGCAGTTTAATGTGGAGGACAAGATGATGGTGGTGCCACCTGGCTACCTCAAATATCTGTCCCTGGCGAGGAAACTATAATATCTGCAGACAACGGTACAATGCACAATGTTCCTAGCATCCGATGAACTAAGGGATTCGCCAGCAAACGTTCCGATAGTGTCTCTGTAAGGCAAAAAAAGTTTTGATAAATCGTTTAGTTTGAATTAAAGAAAAGAATATTGGCTATATTTTACCTTAGTTATAGGATATTCACTTCAGAAAATTATCGAAATCGTCCGAGTTGACGTTTTCGAGATCGGTGTCCATATGCACAGGAATTATGTTGTCCAAAATATCTTTATAAAAGTTGAAAGCTGCTTTAAAAGAAAATAAAATAATTAATACAGTCGAGGCGGTGCCCGACAGAGTAATCCCCTGCACCTTTTTTCTAAAAAAAAACGTATTCCTCCTAAGAAATTTCCAATTGGAACATAGTTTTTTTTGTTGCAAGGCAGGAAATATGCCCATCAGGTGGTCATATAGTCTCCGAGATGTAGGTGTTCACACAGACGGATGGATGGACAGACGGACATGGCTCAATCGCTACCCGACGCTATAAGCATTTTGGTATAAAGGACATGGGGTCTACCACGCCTCATTGGACAAATCAACTACACCCTTTGTACCTATAGGTACAGGGTGTAATGATTTAAGACCAATTTGTTATCTTTATGTTTGCCAGAAAGTTCATGATTTGGGTGCTCCACTGCAGCGAATTTGAGGGTGGTCAGAGATTTGCCTTTATAGGCAAACAAAAAATAATTCGATGTGGTGGATTAAAAGCTCCAGTGAAGACGTGTCTTAAACATCTATTGAGGAAGTTTCTCTCAAATCAAAACTGGGAATATTTCCAACAGTTGAACATCGCGGGTACTGAGCATGAACCTTATTATACAAAGAATTGAAGCTCACCGTTGTCTGCAGATTTTATGATTTTCACGCGATGCAGATATTGAGGTTGCCAGGTGGCACCAGTAGTCATCTGGCCCTTCCTATTACTCTGCACTTGAAGTCCAGTTCCTCCATTGATATCAGTATTTGTCGCACCATTGGCTGGCTCTCCGTCACCACCAACTACAAGTGAAGCTATCCAGGCAAGTTGACGATTAGGAACCAAACTAAGTAGCGACATCAAATGTGCACACAAGTTGTTTCCCCTTGAAGAGTTTGTTTCTGGAGATTCCTTTTCATCATCATCTGCAGTGAGTCTTAAGTATTCCGAATTTCTACCACAATTATTTGACGCTCGTGGGGAAGATAGTGGAGAAACCGATTCAAGTTCCTCTTCTATCGGCACATTCACCAACCTTGAGGCTGCTGGTAAACGATCAACTTTGGCACGAATTCATTACAACCTGTTCCAGCAACATCTGAATGGCCATTTGCTGTAGCCCTCTCAACGCCATCCTCAATCAACATTATCAAATCCTGTCGCATAAAATTTGCAGGCAATTGCATATTCTCCTCCCTCAAGACCAATAAGCCGTGCTCTCCCGTGCTTAAAGTCTGCAGTAGCCGAAATTACCATCAAGTAGAGAACGAAAATTATATATAACCAGTGTCGAAGTCGCCATATGACTGCTGTTAACCATTTGCTGAATCTATTCCATGAGGCAGCCATGAGAACGCAGCGAATTATGAAGATCCACCAGCATATTGCGGTCAATGGTGAAGGTTAAGTGGTTCCAAATATGCACAATTGCCAAAGGAAACTTATGGCCCAAATTTATCATAGACGCTATCACAATTTTCACCAGTTCCGGCGATAACTGGAATAGGATATCGTAGCAATGGTAACGAATAATGACGATCTGGTCTTGCTCGTCTCGTCTAGACTGCTGCTGCGGTATCTCCTCTCGCTGCTTTTCCTTCTTATTGCACAGACGGGTCAGAAGGCTATTTTGGACTGACTCGAGGCTGACGGTGAACCAACATGCTGCATGCGGCTACCATTACATTGGGATTCTTCTCACATCTGCGCTCAAGAACTTCTAGGTTGTCCAGTTGCATCTCCATTTGGCAGTCGTTCGCTGCAAAAGTGCATTTTAATTTCAAGCGACCCAAGAGATTGCTCATAAGCCGGGATACCCAAGATAAGTTTTCCATTCGCATGGGGTAGCCACCTATTGGACATGTTGGCCTATAAGTTTTATCCAAAGCGTGATGCATTCATTGCAATAAACGTTCTCACAATCAGAACACTGTGAGGGATTTTTCAGCACGTCCTTATATATGCAACTAAGAAGATCCATCTATTGCTCCAATGGAACGCGTTATAGCCCATCTTGTACTTATTTGTTACACATGAACATTTGTTCGATGAACTGAGGATTCGCCAGCATAAGTTCAGGTATAAAATTTGCATCGTAGCTGCAAGTCCGGTAATGTCTCTAAACAAGATTTAGCTGTAAGGCAAAAAAGTTTTGATGAGTCATTTAGCTTACTTTAAAAAAAATGGATATTGGCTATATTTTACCTTAGCCATAGATTTGTGTGTCACTTTTACTGAATTTTGATTAAATCTAAATATTTATTTTCACTTTTACTTAATTTTGTTAAAAAAAATTCTAAAATTTGAAACACTTTTTAATAATTTTTCTTCGAAATTGTTTTTTGTGGTCTGCACTGTTCGAACACCGGACTACAACTGACTGAAAATAAATTTTAGCTCAAAAGGCTAAAAATTTGAGCTTGACGTTTCCGTAAGCATGGCCAACTTTACTTATTTTTGGAATGCTTAGTGTTGCAAAACTTTAAAAAGCCTACTGGCTACAACTATTTGCTCTTATCGAATGAAAACAGTCTCATAAAAATAATTAAAATCTTATTTTAACTAACCACGTATCTCTGGTGGAAAATTATTATAACCTAGTGTAATTAATGGAAACTAAAAAATTTCGAATAGAACATATGCGACATTTTTTGCACATATCGACAAATAATATACACTGTACGCGGTCATATTTTTACCAAGTTTAAATGAATTTTAAACAAAAATAATTTTACGACTACAAGCTTTATAACTTAATAGATTCCAAGTCGATATCCCTTGATATTGATGGTCCCAAAATTCTGTTCCCAATTAGGCGAGAAACCCTGCCAGGAGCAACTCTAAGATTTGCTCCTGTTTCTAGTTATCTGATTTAAAAAAAATTCTTATATAGCCTAATCAATAAAAAGAGCTGACTTTTAAGATTACCAACTTTTATGCACAGGACTGCCAATATATCACAAAACACTTTTATTTTCTATTTATTTTATTTTGGAAGCTTTTATAAAAGTAGGTGAAACTAGATGAAAGTCATTTACAGTTTGTTAACTTGGCTGGCTTCTGATTCCCCCTTAGGTAAGTACTTATGTCTGTTATGTGCTAATAAGTTTAATAAGTAACTTGGCTTATACAATTTTAAGTTTTCTATTGTATATGCACACATGTATGCATACATATGTACTTAGAAGCAGGGCACGTACGCCCTGAACCAAGATAGTTGACAGACAGTTACAGTCAGACCAAAAACTATGCACACACTTTGAAATTTTAAGTGTTTCATTAGGCTTAAGTAGCTTCGGTTTTAAGGTCTTTAGTTCAAATGTTTCTTAATTATTTAAATAATTAGATAAAAACAGTTAAACTTTGAAATGTAAGAGAACATTATGTCACACTGTAAATACACCTTACAGAAGCGGCTAGACTTCAGCGAGTCTTGGCCAAAAAGTTCTCAAACGGGTTGGGTCTGTTGAGCAGAAGTGATGGCTCTTTAACTTCAACCGTAGGGAAACATTGGAGCTTTTACCCCAAACTCACTTTCCTAGCTCTTTAATCTGCACGCGGAGATGCCCAACTCTCAAATTGGATCGGGACAAACTTCCGAGGGGCTGCCAGAATATCTGGCATTATATTCGATGCCGACAAAGTAAGATGAGCAATCGGCTCCTCTGAACCTTTTAAGGCACCTGGTGGGGACGGAATTTCCTAGGAGTAGGTCTTCTGTTGGTATTGACATAAGATGGAAAGAAATCCGTTCCTTTTCCATGTGACAGGCTCTCTACCATACCAGCGTTGGGCAATCACAGAGAATATGTCTGGTGGTTTCATCGACTTCAAGACAGAGTCTGCATTCTGAAGAGTCCGATAGGCCAATTTTCTGTAGATGGTATCTAACAGTGTGGTGGCCGCTCTGCCAAGACCTTTCATCCAATATCCAGAGGTTTGACCAGCACTTTTGCTTACCGCTTACCCCGGTAAGGAGAACTTGTATCTCTTATGTTCCATTTGTTTATCATGGTCTTGATTGTGGACCAATACCAATACCACAGAACGGCGCAGGAGATGTAGTCAGGGTGGAGGCACCCTGTCGTGCTAGATCGTCAGCGATCGTGTTACCATCCACTCCTGAGTGTCCAGGAACCCAACTTAGCACGACATGGTTCCAGGAGGACAGGGTTTAGAGGTAATTGGAGGAGATGCTTCAAGATGATAAATCCCTAATAGCAGATGTTTACTCTCCTAGTTTCCCTGTAAAGGATACTAAGGGCTAATCTCTGCTCGAAAGACGCTGGGCCAGTTGTCCATTGCTGTAGACATTCTGTTGTTGGGTCCAACGACTCCTACACCTACACCCTGCTCAGTTTTGGACCCATCCGTGAACTTTTGTTGCCACCGTAGGTTTCCACAGGGCAGAGATCTAAATTATCTTCTACCATGTAAATAAGTTTATTTATTTTCTTCTAACAAAAAATATGCTCCAACATTAACACTAACTGCTTTAAGAAGCTCAAGGTGTGCGCAAACTTTTTGCTATGACTATTTAAAGATACATAGATATGGATGGTATATACATAATTTGCAACATTGTTAAGGTTGAGCTTCTTGTGCTGCATGTGTGAACAGTTCCTAGCTGGAGGAGCTGTTGCACGTTTTCCAAAAGCTGCACGGTGCTGCCAACCTGTCCTGCTGTCCCCCTGTCTGCCTGCCTGTTTGGCTGTCGGTTGTCGCTTTGTAGCTACAATCTGACTCTGCCATGTGTGTAGTGCCTTTTGGGTATTTACAAATTTTAACGGATTTAATATGAAAATTAACAGACCTCCCCTCACCCGCCCATTGACGCCCCCGCCCAGTCGCTTAATTGTGCGTATGTGTTTGAGTAATTTGCGTTCATAATAATGAATCCTGGCGCTGGCGGCGCGTGTTGAATGTGGCGCGTGCTGCCAACAGCTGCAGTTAGTTGAAAAAGTTCTTAAAATGGCATCAAGAATCAACATTGCCTTTCCTGCCACAATTCTCCCGAAAAACACCCATCGACCCCATCTCGCCCCCAGACCCACACATGTTGTGACATCGCGGTAAGCATCCAGCAAGTTAAGCAATCATTCGAGACGTGACTTTTTGGCATTCGCGTATTAATATCCGTAGTTTTCATATGAAGCAGTGCAATAAGACGTCTAGCTGAATGCTCTATTAAGCTCAATAATAATAATATTATATGGAAAGTTTGGCAGTGAGTCTAAGGTACTTTTGTGGTTGTCTACTAGCCCTAGAGCTGCTCAGCTAGTTCCACTCCTGGAAATAAGCTTCAATATATTTGGAATGATTTTCCGACCACCAAACAAGCATGTCCTTCAAGAACGTCAGGCTAAGTACGTTTGTAGACGATTCTAGCTCTATTAAGTCTAAGGAACTTTTCTGGTTCCCTACTAGCACTAGAGCTGCTCAGCTAGCTCAATTCCCGAAAATAGCTTCAATATACTCCTAAAATGATTTTCCAATCATCAAAGAAGCATTTTCTTTCTTTGACAAAAACTTCAGGGTAAGCACGTTCTTAGATGATCATATATAATAGGTCAATAATTGTAATATAATATGGAAAACTGCTCAGCGAGTCTAAGGAACTTTTCTAGTTTCCTACTAGCCCTAAAGCTGCTTAGTTAGCTCAGTTCCCGAAAAAAACTTCAATTTATTTGGAATGATTTTACGACTACCATAGAAATTCGCAATTAAAGCAGTCAGCCTAAAGGGAATACCATCTCAATTTGAAGATTTTCTTGAAGTTATTAAACGGGTAACACCAGTATGGAATTTTCAGAAACCCAATTTTAATTTTTAAAAATCCCATTATTTTTTATACCCTGTACCGTATGGTACTAAGGGTATATTAAGTTTGTGCAAGCCGAAAATGTATGTAACATATAGAAGGAGACGTCGGAGACACCCAAAGTTACCTAAAATATGATCAGGGTGAATAGAGAAGTCGATATACCCATGTCCGTCTGTCCGTCTGTCCGTCCGTGTGAACGCCTAGATATCAGAGATGGTAAGAGCTAGAGTTACCAAACTTTCACATTAGATCCCATATTATTCCATAGGAGCAAGTTTATTTATTTTTTTGATATCGGGGATAAATTATATAGCTCCCATGGGGGTGTTTGAGACGACCTCGACAAAAAAAAGCGTCTTAGATGGATAAGCTCGTTTGTTATATGAATTATATCATAATGAGGTTCGAGTAATTCAATAAGTATTTATTATGGATTCCCAATCACTGTACCAAATTGCGAGATCGGTAATCGGACAACTTTTCATAGTTCCCAATCACTAGCACCAAATTTGATCGAAATCGGCTGACTATATCAAAGTCCATAGCTCCCATTCCCGAAAAAACTGCAATTTATTTGGGCTGATTTGTTCGACTGACCATATGAAATTATTTTGATGATTCAGACTTCTGTAGCAACTGCAATAAAAGCAGTCAGCTCTAATAGGGATCGTTGAATATTCACATAGCTCCGATTGGAAGATTGGTCCTTGAAGCTATTAAACTTGGCGTAACATTCTTCAGTTGTGGTAATTTGCGAAGAAACTCGGACTTTATTACAAGCTAGTGGTACAGGGTATCCTAAAGTCGTCCGCTCCAACTTTACGTACGCCATTTTTTATACGAAGCTATTGTCGCTCAGTAAGAAAGTTTAAATTTTAATTAGGTCAAGTTGCTTGGGTTTGGCCCCCGTGCTACAAATAATATCCCAAAAACAATTTTTTTTTCGAATAGCTTCACTAATAATTAAATAAATATTTATTCGATCGATTTAAAATTTTAACACAATCTTTATAACACCATTTTCTAGTGAATCATGTGGGATTTTCCACATTGATAGCAACTTTTTATTTTACTATTCATTTTTCTGCTGAAAAAATAGTTTTTAAGCATATACCATTTTTTTAAATATATATTTTTAAAATCCCCAGCCGCCGAGTAGGAATTAATTTTATCGTATTTCGATCATTGGCTACGTCAAAAAGCTGCAGTCCTCCACCCTCTCCGAAAATTAGTTATACGAGTATACTCGTAGCCTCTCTATAGGCACAATTTTGTTTTTTATCAATTTGGAAAAAATAATTTTTGCAGCTCAAAATATGTATAATATTGTTACATAATTGGATTTTGAATATAAAATAGTTTCTTTAAAATAAAAATAAAAGGCGTAACCCCTTAAATCGTAGGAAGCCAGGAGTCTGCGTCTTGTCTGGATCTCTTGCCGCAGCAAGGCTCAGGCCCAATTGGTAGTTTTCAAAATACTGCTGGAGCTCAAGAACCCAATGGCCAGCAAAAATTCCAGATCTCAACTCAATACAAAACCTTTGGGGCATACTTTCCAGCAAAGTTTACATGCACGGAAGACAATTTTGTAAATACATTGAAAGTGTTAAAGAAGGCTTTTGTGAAGGAGTGACCGAAATTGGATGTATCCTTACTCCAAAAGTTAATAGATTCAATGCCAGGGCGTATATTTAATACTTTAAATAGCAAGGGAGGGCACATTTAAGTAATTAAAGTCTTGTGGAGTGAATGCAATTGTTTTGATTGAAAAAATTATGAAAATTAACAAATCCATTGTTTTCGAGCAATATTTAAACCAAAAATGGGAAAAGCTACTGTTATGTGCTTATTATACTCGCAAGGACTATCCAATCGAAACTTAGTCAAAGAGATAAAGCGCAGTTCAGAACTGTTAGATATTTAAAGGATCTAGAGGCATATGGAACACAATTAAAAGGGGGAAAAAAGCACTTATTAAGCAAGCAGGACGCAAAATTATTAGAATTGCTACCAATTCGACTAAGTCAGCAGCTCAGATTAAGGAATTAGCCGGAGTAAAATCAAGCCAACTGAAGCGTCTAAAAATCAAAAAAAAAAACCACCTCTGAATGGTATACGCAAAGAAAATCAGCTTCAATTTGCGAAAGAAAATATGACGTGGACTGTTCAATCTGACACTCGACTTTGGTTGTTTTTACTGATGAAAAACGTTTTAATTTAGATGGCAATGATGGTTTTAAAAATTATTTTCACGATTTACGAAAAAATTAATTAAATGAAAGCCGCCATCACAGCCAAGAAGGTGAAGTCACGGTGTGGGGTGCCATCAAGTTTTATGGAACAATTACCTTAAGTTTTATTGATCAGAAGATGAACGCCGAGCGCTTCAAAACATTGTTAGAGCGTATTTCCAAAATGAAGTGATCAATTCGGACCAATTCCATAGGTTTTTCAACAAAATAATGTTCCTATTCATAACACTCGTGTAGTAAAGCCGTTTTTTTCCGATTCAAAACGTAAATATCATGACTTGGACACCTTATTCTTCAGATCTTTACGTAATTGAAATTTTTTGGGGCTGGCTCACATGGAAGGTTTACGAAGGGGGAAAGCAATTCGAAGATAAGGAAACATTAACTGCAGCTATTAAGCGTGCTTGGAGCAAGATTTCCCCGACCTACAGAGATTCCCTGTATCAATTTATGAATGACCGGATATATGAAGTTATTACAGGGTCCGGCACTCGAAGTGTAACCAATTAAAAAGGCCATAAATTCATTTTGGAAAATTACCTTTACTCAATTCAAGGTACAAAATGTGTAAAAATAATACGAAATTTAGAAGCAATTTACTTTCGCTCAATATGGCCACCTTTTGCCTTCACTATGGCCTTGAGACGGTCCAAAAATGAATCGCAAGCTGCCCGAATGTGACTTGCAGGTATTTTGGCCCACTCGTGGACAATGGCTTTTTTCAGCGCCTCGAGACTGTTGTATCTTTTAGTTCGGACCTTGCTCTCCAAAATGGCCCAAAGAGAATAATCCATCGGATTCGCCTCTGGTGAATTCGAGAGCCATTGTGTGGACGTTATGAAGTTCGGAACGTTGTTTTTCAGCCATTCTTGGTTCACTCGAGCTTTGTGAGACGGTGCCGAGCCCTGTTGAAACGTCCATGGTCTGCCACCGATAATATTGCGCATTAACCTTGACGCCAGGCTCGATGAAATCGATTGGAGAGCGCCCATCTGCGGTTACAGCGGCCCAAACCATTATCTGTGGCGGGTGCTGCCTCCTGGTGGCCAATCGATGACTCAAATTCTCGTATGAACGGTCCCTCAAGTAAACCCTATCGTTTTGAGAGTTTACGAATTGCTCAATTGTAAAAATTTTCGTCAGAAAACACAATGTTCGGCAATTGACCGCTTTCGGCCAAGCGAAGCAACTCCTTCGCTCTCTCAAGTCTGACTTGTTGCTGCTTCGGTGTGAGATCATGTGCCTTTTGGATCTTGTAAGGCTTGACCTTGAGATCATTTTTCAGTATGCGACGGATGCTACGGTCAGATATTTTCAGTTCTTTCGCCATTTGATTGGCACTTCGTCGGGGATTTCGCTCAAGTCGCTTCTTCACTTTTTGAACCATCTCACGTGACGTTGCAGTCTTTTGATGACCACCTCCATGACGTTTTGCGATGCTACCAGTATCATTGTAACGAGTTATGGTGCGATAAACGAAAACTTTATTTACTTTAAGGTGTTCGAGCTCACGAACAATCGCTGGTTGTGATTTTCCAGCTAAATATAATGCAACTACACTATTACGTTTGAAATCCATTACTGATTTTTTTTTCGCGTTTACTCACGGCAAAATGCTTTCGTGCGCTTGTAAACAATACTCTAAACTGTCATTTAGCTAACTTACAGACAGCTGATGCCCGTGCGTCAGCTGCACGAGCGGTCTGAATTTGGTTACACTTCGAGTTCCGGACCCTGTAGTAATAATAAGGAGGCAGTACTCATTACCGAATTTTATTTTTCTTTATTACTAATAAGTCAAATAATTACTCCAACTATAATGTGAAGTTA
This sequence comes from Chymomyza amoena, assembly GCA_037043745.1. Lineage (NCBI taxonomy): Eukaryota > Metazoa > Arthropoda > Insecta > Diptera > Drosophilidae > Chymomyza > Chymomyza amoena. The sequence goes on from JBAMAX010000485.1 coordinate 24,828, forward strand.
GAAATAAGTTATTCTCTTCCAAAAAATTAATGATTCTAGGTGCGTCTATTCTATTGACCAAGAAAAAAGTGCCTTATTTTAAGTAGCAATAGAAAATGTTTGAAAAACTAAATTTTTTTAACTTTTTATGATTATTTCAATATTATACTTGAAGTATCATTCAATAACCAAGGTTTTTGCATATCAACTTTTTTTCAATCATCATTAAAATTAGAGATAATAAACACATTTTAATTCATGTAAGCGTGCGTCTAACCTATGAGCAGCAGGTATAAATCAAAATCTGTTAAATTCGTAAACATTAATACTAAGCTAAACATAAATGTTAATTAACATAGAATTTTCTCTTAAGAATGTTAACATAAGATACACAAAATGTTAAAGTAACATAAGCTTATAACAGCTCAGTGCTAGCCGGCAAAAAGCCTTCTTTTTAGCTTGTACTTTAAAACATATACACTAACATACATATATAAAATTTAAACCTAAAAGTTTTTTGGAAAAACCATATCTATTGTGAACGAATCATAACCCTTCAGCGAAAACAGGACACAAAAACTTTACTTTGAATATAACCAGCTACAGTCATAGAACTTTATTTTAAAATTAAGTATCGATCTGGAACCAACTGTTTTTATATTTCAAGCAAAAAATAATTTATTTGGTCAAAAATATAGTCGACTTTTTTTTATATAAGTAACTGCGCACACAACTATGTACACAGTTTGATACAAAAATTGCTGTCCTACATTATATATCTTTCATACATACCGATAAAGAATGTAATCAGTTAGTTTTTAAAATCCTTTGCAAAATGCACTAAAAAACACATATGATTTTTTTCCCCCTTTACTTAATAGCTTGACACTTTTGCGCCATCTACAATGCGTTTCTGGCAGCTGGAATGAGTAAAAAATATAAAGTGTGTACACACTGTAGAAACACTGTAGAAATAAGTATGGTAACCCTGCGCAGTAGCACATCCGTCATTTACAGTTGGTGATTAGCGTTAGCAAAGTGAGTTAAATTTGCGCTGATTTCATTTGGTTGAGAAAAATATTAATTTCAAGTATAAAAGAATAAAAATTATAAGGTAAGTTTTTGTTTTAAGTGAAATATAATATATATAATATATAGTGGTATGCAAAAATATATGAAAAATATTAGAAGCTGTTGGCAACGGAGTTTGTGAGTTATGTACATGAATACATAAATGTATATATTATATATGTATGTATGAACAAGTTCGTGTCTACCCAAGATTCTGATCTAAGACAAAAAAAGTCGCCTTAAAAAATGTGATATATACATAGTATATATGTGAAATCAAGGAACAAGTTATATTTATAAAGTAATATTTTGGGTCCAGAGCAGCTCCCTAAAAAACTGCAACAAAGTTTCTCATAGCTTCATCTGCCAACCAGCTAGAGCGACTAATTCCACGAAATACACATAAAAATATTTCCCCTTACCCCTTGAACCGATTTCCTAGAAAATGACACAAAGTATGCATGCAAAATTTGTCGCAACTTATTTATTTCTTTGGTTCCTCAAACCAAGAGTATCCCATAGTTGTGCAACGTCTCTTTTTTATTTTTATGCATATTTCAATGCGTATGAATTTGTAAAATATATTACGAAAAATTGTTTTAATGGAATATTTGGCCAACTTTCCAAACAACTTATAAATAACAAAAAAAAAAATTTATTAACGCAAATTGAGCAAATTACGAATTTAAATAATTTTGGTAAAACTAATAAAAAGGTTGAATGGAAACTTTAATTTTGACTGTTGTTATCTAGAATTTTAGCAACTATTTTTATTACAATAATATTATCTGCCAAACTAAACTAAAAAATGTTTATTTTCTACATTACAGGGTCCCCATAATGGATATTATGAAGCTGAGATCTGCGGAGGGACAAGTTTTTGCGGTTGAATTTGAAGTCATAAAGTGTTCGGCCTGGTTAAGTCATTTGCACGCCGCAAAGGTGGTTTTTGTGCCACTGGACACGATAAAGACTGACACCTTGATTAAAATCATAGAATGGGCAAAATTACATAAGAACGAGCCCAAGATTGAAGATTTTGAGCAGTTGCGTAACGACATTGATCTTAGCCCTGAGGACCACGCGTTTTTAATAGGAATCCCGCTCGAAATGCTTTATGATATATCCTTGGCAGCAACTAAATTGGACATCAAAAAATTAATATTTCAAACAGCAACGCTCATCTGCATTCTAATGGCAGCCATGGAGCCTGAGCAGTTGCGCCGCTTTATGAGAAGCCATGGATATGTCGTACCATAACATCCCATATGCTATACAAAATAAAAGTAAAAATGCAAATTATAATTTATGACAATTTTAGTTTTAATGATTTCAGTTTGTGGGATTCTGTAGCTAAAGTGCACACATTGTGTCCATGGAGCATGCTTGGTTTGGCCAAAGGTAATAGCCCTCTGGTATGGAAAGGTTTCTTTTTGGCCACTCCGTTGACGAGTTGTAGCTTAGCCGGGAATCATTCCTAAGTATCAACGGATAATAATTGGGCTGCTTGCAATGGCTCCGATCTTGTCGCCTTGTTTTTAAATTATCAAATTTGCCTCTATTCCATTACGGGTGGGCCTTTTTGGTTTCTTACAAGTTGGAACATAATATTTGGTTGCAATTGATATAGACCACCAAGTTCAGTCTGGACAAATTTGCTGCATGTCACCGGAGTTCGTTAATGGCGTCTGTAAGGCGCTGGTGTCTGAAGTATCAGTTAATGGAGAAAAAATAGATCAGATATTTTGGTAGTTAACAAGTTCTATCGTCTCTCATATCCCTACATATCACAAAGACCTATGTGCACTTGGAATTTTGTCGACTTGTAATCGCCCTTACAGGATTGGATCACCATAGACAACTTCGCATCCGAGTCGGTTTTTACCAATAGCATATGACTTATAAACTTTATAATTTGAATCTCACATATCTTTGTTCTGACTGCTTGTATGCCAATGTTTCGATTCTGTCCACGCATAGAGTAGTTCCACTGGATGTTGTTTGCAGATCCCATCCAAACCAACTTCTTAAAGACATAGCTAATTCTCCCAGTTGCAGCGGGCGTATTTTCAATAATTGCTTCAAAGCGCTTCTGTAATTTTGGCTTCACAGACAAATCCACAATGGCGGCATCTAATCAACTTTTCTTGGTGGAAGTCTCCTCCAGGTGCGCGCGCTTGTGGACAATATTTGCATATTTCGGATGTGGAAAAGTTACATTTAGTCTTAAGTTAAAATGAAATCCAGTTGCTATTGGTTACCATCATTATCGTGCATAGATAGTCGCTCTGTATATCGCCTTGAATTCACATTGTCCAGTTGTTCATCCTCTCCTAAGAGTCTTTTAGCTTTACTGCAATCCAGTGGATTTTGGTCAGTTGTTTATTTCATGCACGATGATGGCCAAGAACAAGGCTTTACTATTTAATTACTTAAAGACGGAAGCTTGTATTTGGCTGTGTCTTGCATAGATGAGTCATGAGCTGGCCCGTCGAGAGGGAGAGGGGAAGATTGAGATTCCTCCCGGGCCCGTAGTTTTCTCAGCGGCCCAGTGAAATTATTGACATATTGTCGTATTTAAATTTAAAGGCGTAATAGAGGAGCCGGAACAATTTTCCACGGGCCCGCATTTTATCTGGTGCATCTGTTCAGGGAAAGATTAAAGATTAGATATTTGTGCATTTAATAGGTTTTTTCGTTTCTCTGCTGTCTACTTACCATAGTTTATGTGTAAAGATTTAATGACTCCTTAAGGTTTGTGATATGGCGCATTTATTGACGATATATTGTCACGCGGCAGTACAAGACAGCCAGGGCAGGATTGGACAAGTTGATCAAAGCACTATGTAGCTTCGCGATGGTTATTAGTCAGATGCTTGGATTAGGCCATGAATTCAATATACATCATAATCTATTGCCAATAAGATGAGAGTCATAAGATTCTACTTCTGTTCTTTTTGTTGGCGTGATTGTTGACCTTCGCACCTATGGCATCCAGCTTCTTGCAGCCCTGGACCTCTCAGTCTTTTTGTAAAGCGGCCGCCGCGAAGGCACGTTCCTGTCCATGCCTGGAAGAGACACACCGAATCGAAGTTCATTTGAATATCTAAACGCTGAACTGGCAGACATGAACCCTTTAAAGAGTTCCTGCCATTTATGGTACTTACCAGACCAGTTGGAGTTTGCAACTATTCTTTTGGGAGTGAGCGCATTTAAGTTGGACCTTTAGATTTGGGATCTAGAGTGAGGCACTCCTGGAGCGGTATATATTATTTCCGCTGGTTATGCTGTGCTTTTGCGGCAGCAAGTTGGAAGTTAAGGGCAACACATTTTGGACGCAAGATGCTGGTACAATATCATTGTCCGGAATGATGTACATATGTATGTATATACATATACATATGTAGGTATGTATACTGCCAAAACTCAACCAAACCTAAACAAACTTGAAGTTAGTAACACTTTAATTCTTTTAGAGTTAGAGTAGTTAGGAATTTCGGACGGAAAACAAAGAAAAGTCAATTGCGCACAATTTCAAGGTTGCAAAAGTTGGTATAATACAATTACTTATATGCTTATATACATATGTACATATATAATAATATATAAGGTTGGCAGCTATGTATGTACATACGTATGTACATATGTATTCACGTACATATGTATGTATGTATGTACATAAATAGGTATCCGCGTACACAACAAAAACTAAGCAAAATGCGTGCAAGTGTTTGGTTTATTTCCCCTTTTGACATTTGCCTGGAAATTTGCTGGAACGTGGTGGAGCACACCCTCCCCACTCCAACACTCTTTAGCAATACATTAAAATGCTTTGTTGCTTGCAAATACACACAAAGAGTCACACAGACACGACTTGCGCAGGTTTTTGCTGCGTGCGAAAGAAAGAGCCAAAAGGAAGCTGAAAAAATGCGCGCGCTGCTCAAAAAAAATTGCAACAATAATAATGTTGTTGCTTAACAGGCTAACGGAAAGAGATAGAATATTTTCTCGCGTGGAAACAGTTTATAACGTAACTTATTAGCTGGAAAGTAGCGGCGTTTGTATGGGCGTGTGTGTGTGTGTGTGTGTGTATAAATATACAAAAGCATGAATGTATGCAGCGAGTTCAAACAAAATGAGCTTGAAAAAAAGGTAAATATAAGAAAACTCGTGCATTTTATTTAAGTTAATTATTTATTAAATGGTTTCCACGATTAAAAGCGCATTTCACAATACAAAAAAAAAACAAGCAATTGGGTGTTAACAATTATTTGTAAGGCTGGAATCAAAGAGTGTAAATTAAAGAGAGGCGTAAGAACGGCCAAATGGTATATTGCGCAAAAGTGAACAGCTGTTCTTACGCCTCTCTCTAATATATACCATTTGGACTGGAATACTCTCGAATATGCTGCATCCACATTACAGGGTGACAGGATACATTTTGCCTTGAATCATTTGCTTTTGCGGATTAATTTTTTTCAACATTTTGGACATGTTAGCCAAGAAGCATTCGTTGGAGAGGTTACGATTCTTATTTTTAAATTTGGCCAGCAATTCCGCAGCCGTGGTTGGCTTGCGTTTGAGAAAGCGACGCACTGCTTCCTCGGTTACTTCACCAAAGTCCAGGCATCTGAAAGGAGCATTCAAGTAAATGAAAAACTTTTGAACTTATTGTAAAAAAAAGGCCACAACAAAAGCAATTCGTTTTTCATGAGCGTAAAAATTGAGAGCAATTAATTGGAAGATTTTTTTCAAAATTTATAACGTAACTTATGAGCTGGAAGTGAGTGATATATGTACATATGTATGTATGTACAGTTGCGGTGAAAAAAATAGCACCAAAATAAGCAGCTCACTTTATTTTACAGTAAAACTTAACTAAAAGAATTTTGGTTTGCAGTTTCTTTTCTCTTGCCTTACTGACAGTCTCTCTGATTTGGGAGAGCAAGAAAAAGAACAAAAATGATAACGGTTCTTCTCAGAAGATGCAAAATCGAAAGAAGAATGCAAAATAGCGCGGTGAAAAAAATAGCACCAAGTACATGTTGTCATAGAAAAAAAGCATTTGCGCGAAAATTATTATTGCGAAACCCTCGTGTTTATTAGAAAAAGTTATTTTTTAAAGGAAAACATAGTTTAAAAACAAAATTAATAGCTATTTTTTTAATATGGGTCGCGGAAAGCATTGCAGTGATGAAAAAAGGAAAGTTATCCAAAAAATGCTAAAAGAAGGCAAAACATTCGCCGAAATAGGTCGTATACTGGGCTGTTCCAACAAAATGATCAGTAACGCCAAGAAATTTGTCCCAAAAGTGGAGTCTCGTGGGCGAAAATCCGTAATGTCGCCATTGCTCGTCAAGCGTCTGGTAAGACAGAGCAAGAAAGAGCCATTTAATCCAGCAACAGAGCTTAAAAAAGATTTAAAAATTGCTGCATCTGTTGAAACTATACGTACTAGGCTAGGGGAAAATAATTTAAATGCTTGTAGTCCGAGAAAAGTGCCACTATTGACCAGTAATCACGTAGCTAAACGCATGAAGTTTGCCAAGCAACACTCCAAATGGCCAGTGGAAAAGTGGAGGAATATATTGTGGACAGACGAGAGCAAAATCGTCTTATATGGAGGAACAGGATCTCGTACTTTCGTTCGGAGACCACCAAATAAGGAGTACAGACCAATGTACACGAAAAAAACGGTGAAGCACGGGGGTTCCAATATTATGATATGGGCGTGCTTTTCGTATTATGGAGTAGGTCCGATTCATTGGATTAAGACGATCATGGATCAGCACGTCTACGTTGATATCCTGCAAAATGTAATGCTACCACATGCAGAGGATGAAATGCCATTAGTTTGGGTCCTCCAGCAGGACAATGACCCCAAGCACACGAGCAAGAAAGCTAAAAAGTGGTTTGCGGACAAAACCATCAACGTCATGGAATGGACTCCACAGTCCCCGGATCTCAATCCAATTGAGAATTTGTGGACTGATATCAAAAAGGCAGTTCACACCTGCAACCCAACATCAAATGAAGCACTTTGGATGGTTGTGAAAGAAAGTTGGGAAAGGATTTCTATTTCTATATGCCAGGATTTAGTGGATTCCATGCAAAGGCGCTGTGCGGCCGTAATAGCCAATAAAGGGTACTCAACCAAATATTAACACACTAGTTAAATATCATAGTTTTGAATTAAAAGTATTTTTGTTTTACATTTTTAAGTTAATTTGTCGTTTTCGCCATTGTGACTGGATAGTGCTATTTTTGTTACCGCCTTATTTTGACCTAACCTATCATAATAAGTGAATATATTTTGAAATACTCAAGAAATATGGAGTCCTTTCTTTTTAAAAATATATTAATAGATTGATTAATTGAATAACATCATTTTATGTTCAAAAAATTCAGTTATTTTCAAAATTTTACAACTTTGAATTTCGCAACATACTATGGTGCTATTATTTTCACCGCAGCTGTATGTATATAGATTTGTGTATGAACATATACATATGTATGTATGTATATGCCTATGTTCATACACAAGTCTATGTCACTGAACGGCTACAGCTGAGTTGTACATACATATGTATGTATCTATGCACATTCGCCAATTTGCATGCATATCTATATACATACATATATACTATATATACCTGTATGTAGCTTATACATAAATCGTAGCCAAAAGGTACGCGCGTGCGACTTTTGCTTGCCCGCTGCCGGAAAAGCTGATAAAATCGTCGTTTCGTTTTGGGAAATGCTTAAATTATGTTAGTAGTCAACGTCAGCGTCACCTTCGTCGTCATCCGCATCATTGTCGTCGTCCACGTCGTCGTCGTCGTCGAATCTGCATGGGAATCTGGCGCACATTGTTTTCAAGTGCAGTGGTTGGTATGGGATTGGGTGGAATGGTAAAGGGACGGACGCTAAGTAGTAGCTGCTGTCAGGCAGCCAAATAAAGTGCAACAATTTACATTGTTCAACACTAAAAATTACATAGTGCATACATACATACATACATATGTATGTATGTGTGCAGGTGTATGCGTGTCTGCATACCCATTTGATGCATGTTGCAGAGAATTTCTCATAGTTGCCCCAAACATTGTCAACTTTTGCTTTGGGTAGAATTTGGTTTTTTTACATAACCATAAAAAACACAACAATTTTCCTGATCAATAATTAAGCTATTAAAATATATATGTATTTGTTTATGCATCATCTTTACAAAAATAATCGTCATCTAGCAAAAATAGTGTGACCAACTGGCCCGGAAAGACAGCCACATAGTTTGGTTTTGGAATCAACGTCTCCGTGTCCTTATGAGAGGGATACTGTGTGGCCCGGATATACATAGTACAAACTCGTTGAATATTAAAATTTTTTGAAAGAATTCCTCCAATATTGTTCAAGCAAATATTATCAAAAGGCAATTACGATTTTAAACAAAAAGCAACTGAAAATTTTTAGAAATTATCTATATAATAATACATTTAAATAAATAAATAATAAATTTAAATTAAATTTTTATTAAATAATCTTTCCTAAAAAAAATTACCCAGTTTTGAGTTCAAGAGTTGCGGATTTACGTGCTTTTTTCAGAAAATGAACCGGTTCGCTCAAAATTGAGTTGGTCACACTAAGCAAACGTCAAGTTTTGACAGCCTAACAGTACTAGAATAGTTCCGATAGGTCGGTGTGCATACTTGCCATCCCTTTTATGCTTCTTGTGTCAATAAGACATTAGCTACTTGTCTGGATAGAGAGATAGCAAGAGTATTACGTAAATTAATATAAAGCCAGTGTGTGTGTTTTTTTTTATACGATACGATATTTTATCAGGAAACCATAAATCAAAAGCGTTCATAATAAATCTAAAGATTTGAATAGGTTGCAGACACATGAAATAAAAAGTGCGTACAATTTTCTTATAAAAAGTAACTTATAAGTCACAAGCAGTTGAAGAACGAAGTGCATAAAGCTGTGGTTTTCATGTGGTTTAGTTCTTTTCCTGTGGTCGATTAGAAGCTAGAACAAGGTAAGTTCAATTTGTTTTTTCCTTTTTTTTTTTTGCTTTCTTCCTCACTTTTTTCTCCTTTTTTTCTTTCTTCCTCACTTGTTTCTCTTTCTTTTTTCTTTCTTCCCCACTTGTTTCTCTTCCTTTTTTTCTTCCTCACTTGTTTCTTTTTCTTTCTTGATCAAAAAAAGAGAAGAGTCTTTTTTTACTTTCTTCCTTACTTTTTCTCTTTTTTTTTGCTTTTCTGTTATTTTCCTTCCCTATTTTTTAAAATTTCTTTTGATAAAGTGAAATAAATAATATTGTCACATTAGATTTAACTTATTTTTTAAGGGTTTTCTTTTAGTGAATTCCACAGCAGTAAATACTCTTTTATATTTACAGAAACAAATGTAGGCTTAGAAAATTTTCAGGATTTTCATCATGTTTTTCTCGAAAAAGACGGTAAGAAAGTAAAATGCATCGCCATATTTGTTGGTTAATCTTAATATTTGGAGTGCATGCATTTTTGTATTAACATCTCGTTTGGTATCATTTATTCTTATATCAAATACTAACATGTGTATACGGGTCGTTTTGGGAAATGTGTACATCATCTATAATTCTTAGAAATATCATGTAGAAACTAACGGCATGGCATCGACTAAACATTTATTACAATGATTAATTTACGAAAATTTTTACTTTTACAGCCCTGCACGCAAAGATTGTATCGGATAAGAAAATGGCAGACACATCAAAATCGATGGTAATTGGAATTGTATACAGTATAGGTATACATATTAATAATATTACTAACCAGCTAATTTTTTTTTAATAGGACATTGATGGCAGAGCATCCGAAACATCAGGTGCCTCGACATCGCGTGCTGGAGAAGCTTCTATATCAGGACCCTCGACACCATGCACTGGAGGGGCTTCTATATCAGGACCCTCTATGTCACACGCTGGAGCAGCCTCTATGTCAGGTCCCTCGACATCATGCACAGGAGAAACTTCTATGCCAGGTCCCTCGATATCACGCGCTGAAGCAGCCTCTATGTCAGGTCCCTCGACATCATGCACTGGAGCAGGCTATCAAACAGGTCCCTCGACATCATGCACAGGAGAAACTTCTATACCAGGTCCCTCGATATCACACGCTGGAGCAGCCTCTATGTCAGGTCCCTCGATATCACACGCTGGAGCAGCCTCTATGTCAGGTCCCCCAATATCACGCACCGAAGCACCTTCTATACCAGGACCCTCAACACCATGCACTGGAGGGGCTTCTATATCAGGACCCTCTATGTCACACGCTGGAGCAGCCTCTATGTCAGGTCCCTCGACATCATGCACAGGAGAAACTTCTATGCCAGGTCCCTCGATATCACGCGCTGAAGCAGCCTCTATGTCAGGTCCCTCGACATCATGCACTGGAGCAGGCTATCAAACAGGTCCCTCGACATCATGCACAGGAGAAACTTCTATAACAGGTCCCTCGATATCACACGCTGGAGCAGCCTCTATGTCAGGTCCCTCGATATCACACGCTGGAGCAGCCTCTATGTCAGGTCCCCCAATATCACGCACCGAATCACCTTCTATACCAGGACACTCAACACCATGCACTGGAGGGGCTTCTATATCAGGACCCTCTATGTCACACGCTGGAGCAGCCTCTATGTCAGGTCCCTCGACATCATGCACAGGAGAAACTTCTATGCCAGGTCCCTCGATATCACGCGCTGAAGCAGCCTCTATGTCAGGTCCCTCGATATCACGCGCTGAAGCAGCCTCTATGTCAGGTCCCTCGACATCATGCGCTGGAGCAGGCTATCAAACAGGTCCCTCGACATCATGCACAGGAGAAACTTCTCTACCAGGTCCCTCGATATCACACGCTGGAGCAGCCTCTATGTCAGGTCCCTCGATATCACACGCTGGAGCAGCCTCTATGTCAGGTCCCCCAATATCACGCACCGAAGCACCTTCTATACCAGGACCCTCAACACCATGCACTGGAGGGGCTTCTATATCAGGACCCTCTATGTCACACGCTGGAGCAGCCTCTATGTCAGGTCCCTCGACATCATGCACAGGAGAAACTTCTATGCCAGGTCCCTCGATATCACGCGCTGAAGCAGCCTCTATGTCAGGTCCCTCGATATCACGCGCTGAAGCAGCCTCTATGTCAGGTCCCTCGACATCATGCGCTGGAGCAGGCTATCAAACAGGTCCCTCGACATCATGCACAGGAGAAACTTCTCTACCAGGTCCCTCGATATCACACGCTGGAGCAGCCTCTATGTCAGGTCCCTCGATATCACACGCTGGAGCAGCCTCTATGTCAGGTCCCCCAATATCACGCACCGAAGCACCTTCTATACCAGGACCCTCAACACCATGCACTGGAGGGGCTTCTATATCAGGACCCTCTATGTCACACGCTGAAGCAGCCTCTATGTCAGGTCCCTCGACATCATGCACAGGAGAAACTTCTACGCCAGGTCCCTCGATATCACGCGCTGAAGCAGCCTCTATGTCAGGTCCCTCGACATCATGCGCTGGAGCAGGCTATCAAACAGGTCCCTCGCCATCATGCACAGGACCAGGACCCTCGACATCATGCGCTGTAGCAGCCTCTAGATCAGGACCCCCTTTATCACACGCTAGAGCAGCCTCTCTGTCAGATCCCTCGACATTCCGCGCTGGAACAGCCTCTATGTCAGGTCCCTCGACATCACACGCTGGAGCAGCTTCTATATCAAGACCCTCGTCATCATGCACAGGAGCAGCTTCTATGTCAGGTCCCTCGACATCTCGCGCTGGAGCAGCCTCTATATCAGGTCCCTCGATATCACGCATTGAAGCTGCTTCTATGTCAGGTCCCTCGACATCACGCGTTGGAGTAACCTCTATGCTAGGTCCACCGACACTACGCGCTGGAGCAGCCTCTATAACAGGTCCCTCGATATCACGCATTGAAGCTGCTTCTATGTCAAGTCCCTCGACATCACGCGTTGGAGTAACCTCTAAGCCAGGTCCACCGACACTACGCGCTGGAGCAGCCTCTATGTCAGGTCCCTCGACATCACGCGCCGGAGCAGTCTCTATGTCAGATCCCTCGGCATCACGCACTGGAGCAGCTTCTATGTCAAGTCCCTCGACATCACACGCTGGAGCAGCATCTATGTCAGGTCCCTCGACATCACGCGCTGGAGCAGCCTCAATGTCAGGTCCCTCGACATCACGCGCTGGAGCAGCATCTAGATCAGGTCCCTCGGCATCACGCGATGGAGCGACCTCTATGCCAGGTCCACCGACATTACGGGATGGAGCAACCTCTATGCCAGGTCCACCGACATTACGCGCAGGAGCAGCCTCAATGACAGGTCCCTCGATATCACGTATTGGAGCAGCTTCTATATCAGGACCATCAACATTACGCACAGGAGCAGCTTCTATGTCAGGTCCCTCGACATCACGCGCTGGAGCAGCATCTATGTCAGGTCCCTCGACATCACGCGCCGGAGTAGCCTCTATGTCAGCTCCCTTGACATCACACGCTGGAGCAGCATCTAAATCAGGTCCCTCGACATCACGCGATGGAGCAACCTCTATGCCAGGTCCACCGACATTACGCGCAGGAGCAGCTTCAATGACAGGTCCCTCGATATCACGCATTGGAGCAGCTTCTATATCAGGACCATCGACGTTACGCACAGGAGCAGCTTCTATGTCAGGACTTTCGACATCACGCGCTGGCGCAACCTCTATGTCAAGTCCCTCGACATCACGCGCTGGAGCAGCCTCTATGTCAGGACTTTCGACATCACGCGCTGGCGCAACCTCTATGTCAGGTCCCTCGACATCACGCGCTGGAGCAGCCTCTATGTCAGGTCCCTCGACATCACGCGCCGGAGCAGCCTCTATGTCAGCTCCCTCGACATCACGCGCCGGAGCAGCCTCTATGTCAGGTCCCTCGACATCACGCGCTGGCGCCACCTCTATGTCAGGTCCCTCGACATCACGCGCTGGAGCAGCCCCTATGTCAGGACTTTCGACATCACGCGCTGGCGCAACCTCTATGTCAGGTCCCTCGACATCACGCGCTGGAGCATCCTCTATGTCAGGTCCCTCGACATCACGCGCCGGAGCAGCCTCTATGTCAGCTCCCTCGACATCACGCGCCGGAGCAGCCTCTATGTCAGGTCCCTCGACATCACGCACTGGAGCAGCTTCTATGTCAGATCCCTCGACATCACACGCCGGAGCAGCCTCTATGTCAGGTCCCTCGACATCACGCTCTGGAGCAGTTTCTATGTCAGGTCCCTCGACATCACGCGCCGGAGCAGCCTCTATGTCAGCTCCCTCGACATCACGCGCCGGAGCAGCCTCTATGCCAGGTCCCTCGACATCACGCGCTGGAGCAGCCTCATTGTTAGGTCCCTCGACATCACGTGCCGGAGCAGCCTATCAAGCAGGTTCCTTGAAATCACGCATTGCAGCAGCCTATCAAACAGTTCCCTTGACATCACGCGCTGGAGCAGCCTATCAAACAGGTTCCTTGAAATCACGCATTGGAGCAGCCTATCAAACAGTTCCCTCGACATCACGCGCTGTAGCAGCCTGTAGATCAGGTCCGTCGACATCACGTGTTGAAGCAGCCTCTATGCCATGTCCCTCGACATCAAGCGCTGGAACAGACTCACTGTCAGATCTCTCGACATCAAGCAGAGATGTAAAGCAGTTACGTATTCGTATTCCAAACATCCAAAAAACTTACAACGTTATGCGTTTTAACACCGACTTAGATTTTAAACAATGGCGTGATGTGAAAATGCAACGCGAGAAAAGCCTTGACGAACCTGATCCCTCTCCCAAATGGGGCCGTAAAAGGTACTTTAAACCAAAGAAGCCAGTGGAACAACCATGGATCATAAGAGACAGTGGCGGAAAAAAGAAAAAGTTCAAGGGCATAAAAGCTGGCGGTATTAGCGATAATTGCGTTTATTATGCGTTTTCCCAACAAAAGGATGGCAACGTAAAGGCCTATCCCATTAAGGATTGGTACAATTTCCAACCTGTGCAATGCTACAAAACTTTATCAGCCGAAGAGGCTGAGCACGAATTTGGACGTAAGGAAAAGGTAATGAATTTCTTTTCGCTTATGGTGCAAAAGCGTTTAGTGGCTGCAGATGAAGAAGCAGAGGAGCAGGCTAAGAAAGAAAAACAAAAAAAATCGCTGAAGGCGTCTAATAAGCTGAAAATAACTGAGGAGTGTGAGTGGATGGATTCCGCGGACGACTCCTCTGCCTCTGAAGAGAACGAGGATAAAAAACCCAAGAAAAAAGAAAAAGCCGGTGCACAACGCGGAAAAAAGTTGCCAAATAAGAAGAAATCAAAGAAGCCAACTGCTTACGGAGATGACTCCGATGATGCTAATTATTATGATGATACGGACTACTATGACACTTCCAGTGAAGAGTAAGTTGTAATTAAAAAAACCAAAATAACGTTTTTTAATTGAATTTTTTTTAATGCATTATCTAGGGAACCGGATGTAGACACCAAGCTTAATAAGGACACAAAAAGCGTGGCTGATACTACAAGCTCTGACGAAGACGATTCTACAACAGACTCCGATGACTCTGAGAAAGAAAGTGCCGAAGTCCACTGGAC
>JBAMAX010000486.1:0-12807 GCA_037043745.1 Chymomyza amoena
TGGCTGTGCGTCAACTTGCAATCATTTGAGACAGAGATCGCTCTGGCAGTCGACAGGTTGGCCGCAATCAGAAACTTTCTTCTTATGTGGCCATACCAACCCGATTACCGGGTTACGGCCTGCCTTAAAACGTCTCTCCAGGCGCCTCTGCATTGCGCGCGCCTTCTCCAGTTGGTCACACCGAGCAAAGACAGGGCCCCTTCCACTTGGTCTTTCCAACGGTCGTCCTCTCCGCCGACGGCCGCTGACTACCGCATCGAACACACGTTTAACTGGAGCATCCTCGTCCATCCTAACGACATGTCCGAGCCAGCGAAGCCGCTGGATGTTGATACGCTGAGCAACGTCCATGTCGTTGAAGAGCTCATACAGCTCCTGGTTGGTGCGGGCGGTAGTCATCGCCAACTCGAATCGGACCAAAGATTTTGCGCAGTACTTTCCTCTCGAAAACTCCCAAGGCAGCTGCATCAGTTAGCGACACGGTCCAGGCTTCCGCGCCGTAAAGAAGCACTGGAAGGATGAGTGCCTTGTAGAGTGATATTTTTGTCGCGCGAGAGAGGTCTCTACTACTCAATTGCCTATTGAGACCGAAATAGCACCTGTTGGCAAGAGTGATTCTGCGCTTGATCTCCAGGCTGACATCGTTGTCGGTGGTATTTGATTTCTTTCGATATTTGTTGTGTACTAACTACTTAAAATCCAAAGAAACACCTGGGGCACTCAAAATCATGGAATGGCCACCCCAGTCGCCGGACGCGAATCCCATTGAGCTGTTGTGGGATGAACTGGATAGAGAGGTGCGAATCACCTGTGGGAGTGTCTGAAGAGGGCTTGGGAACAAATACAAGTTCAAACGCTTCAAAAATTAGTCGAACGAATGCCGAGAGTCTGTGCAGCCATTATCAAATCTAAAGGAAACCATATTGATGAAAACCACCTGATTTGATGTTTTTCATTCTTCTTTTTTTTTTCGAAGAAAAATCGCAATTTTTGGCGATTATTATTTGTAGTTCATTTATATATAATGTTTTTTCAATGTATCATTTAAAATAAAACGGTCCAAGACCGACAAATAAGGCGACAAATACAAAAAACATGAGATTTTTCAACTGACCCCAAACTTTTGCAGGGTAGTGTATAGTATATATACATACATACATATGTACATATAATATGCATGCAAATTGGCGAATGTGCATAGATACATACATATGTACAACTCAGCTGTAGCCGTTCAGTGACATAGACTTGTGTATGAACATATACATACATATGTATGTATTTATGTACATATGTATATGTTCATACACAAATCTATGTACATACATACATACATACATATATCACTCACTTCCAGCTCATAAGTTACGTTATAAATTTTGAAAAAAAATCTTCCAATTAATTGCTCTCAATGTTTACGCTCATGAAAAACGAATTGCTTTTGTTGTGGCCATTTTTTTACAATAAGTTCAAAAGTCTTTCATTTGCTTGAATGCTCCTTTCAGATGGCTGGACTTTGGTGCAGGCACCGAGGAGGCAGTGCGTCGCTATCTCAAACGCAAGCAAACCACTGCAACTGAGTTGCTAGCCAAATTTAAAAATAAGACGTAACCTGTCCAACGAATGCTTCTTGGCTAACATGCCCAAAATGTTGAAAAAAATTAATCCGCAAAAGCAAATGATTCAAGGCAAAATGTACATACATATGTATGTATGTCACCCTGTAATGTGGATGCAGCATATTCGAGAGTATTCCAGTCCAAATGGTATATATTAGAGAGAGGCGTCAGAACGGCTGTTCACTTTTGCGCAATATACCATTTTGCCGTTCTTACGCCTCTCTTTAATTTACACTCTTTGATTCCAGCCTTACAAATAATTGTTAACACCCAATTGCTTGTTTTTTTGTATTGTGAAATGCGCTTTTAATCGTGGAAACCATTTAATAAATAATTAACTTAAATAAAATACACGAGTTTTCTTATATTTACCTTTTTTTCAAGCTCATTTTGTTTGAACTCGCTGCATACATTCATGCTTTTGTATATTTATACACACACACACACACACACACGCCCATGCAATCGCCGCTACTTTCCAGCTAATAAGTTACGTTATAAACTGTTTCCACGCGAGAAAATATTCAATCTCTTTCCGTTAGCCTGTTGTTGCCTTTATTGTTGTAATTTTTTTGAGCAGCGCGCGCATTTTTTTAGTTTCCTTTTGGCTTTTTCTTTCGCACGCAGCAAAAATCTGCGCAAGTCGTGTCTATGTGACTCTGTGTGTGTATGTGCAAGCAACAAAGCATTTTAATGTATTGCTAAAGAGTGTTGGAGTGGGGCGGGTGTGCTGCACCACGTTCCAGCAAATTTCCAGGCAAATGTCAAAAGGGGATATAAACCAAACACTAGCACGCATTTGGCTTAGTTTTTGTTGTGTACGCGGATGATCTATTTGTGTACATAAATACATACATATGTACGTGAATACATATGTACATACATACATACATATGTACATCATTCCGGACAAGGATATTGTACCAGCATCTTGCGTCCAAAATGTGTTGCCATTAACTTGCATCTTGCTGCCGCAAAAGCACAGCATAACCAAGCGGAAATAATAGATACCGCTCCAGGAGTGCCTCACTCTAGATCCCAAATCTAAAGGTCCAACTTAAATGCGCTCACTCCCACAAGAATAGTTGCAAACTCCAACTGGTCTGGTAAGTACCATAAATGGCAGGAACTCTTCAAAGGGTTCATGTCTGCCAGTTCAGCGTTTAGATTAGATATTCAAATAAACTTTGATACGGTGTGTCTCTTCCAGGCATGGACAGGAACGTGCCGCCGCGGCGGCCAATTTATAAAAAGACTGAGAAATCCACGGCTGCTAAAGGCACAAAGGTCAATAATAGCGCCAACAAAAATCGAGAACTGGAAAGCAACTCAAAGGGCGCCTATGGAATCCAACGACTATCATCTGATGGGCAATAGATTATGATGTATATTGAATTCATGGCCTAATCCAAGCATCTGACTAATAACCATCGCGAAGCTATGTACATAGTGCTTTGATCAACTTGTCCAATCCTGCCCTGGCTGTCTTGTACTGCCACGTGAAAATATATCGTCAATAAATGCGCCATATCACAAACTTTAAGGAGTCATTAAATCTTTATATATGTATAAACATATGGTAAGTAGACAGCAGAGAAACGAAAAAACCTATGCACAAATATCTAATCTTTATTCTTTCCCTGAACAGATAAAATGCGATCCCGGTGAAAAATGTTTACGCCTTTCAATTCAAACACGACAGTATGTCAATAATTTCACTGGGCCGCTGAGAAAACTACGGGCCCGGGAGGAATCTCAATCTTCCCCTCTCCCTCTCGACGGGCCAGCTCATGACTCATCTATGCAAGACACAGCCAAATAAAGTTTCCGTCTTTAAGTAATTAAAAAGTAAAGCCTTGTTCTTGGCCATCATCGTGCATGAAATAAACAACTGACCAAAATCCACAGGATTCCAGTAAAGCTAAAAGACTCTTAGGAGAGGATGAACAACTGGACAATGTGAATTCAAGGCGATATACAGAGCGACTATCTAGGCACGATAATGATGGTAACCAATAGCAACTTGATTTCATTTTAACTTAAGACTAAATGTAACTTTTCCACATCCAAAATATGCAAATATTGTCCACAAGCGCGCGCACCTGCAGGAGACTTCCACCAAGAAAAGTAGATTAGATGCCGCCATTGAGGATTTGTCTGTGAAGCCAAAATTCCAGAAGCGCTTTGAAGCAATTATTGAAAATACGCCCACTGCAACTAGGAGGATTAGCTATGTCTTTGAGAAGTTAGTTTGGATGGGATTCGCAAACAACATCCAGTGGAACTACTCTATGCGTGGACAGAATCGAAACATTGGTATACAAGCAGTCAGAACAAAGATATTTGAGATTCAAATTATAAAGTTTATAAGTCATATGCTATTGGTAAAAATCGGCTCGGATGCAAAGTTGCCTTATGGTGATCCAAGCCTGTAAGGGCGATTACAAGTCGTGTTTATCGACAAAATTCCAAGTTCACATAGGTCTTTGTGATATGTAGGGATATGAGAGACGATAGAACTTGTTAACTACCAAAATATCTGATCTATTTTTTCTCCATTAACAGATACATCAGACACCAGCGCCGTACAGACGTCATTAACGAACTCCGGTGACATGCAGCATTTTTGTCCAGAATGAGCTTGGTGGTCTATATCAATTGCAACCAAATATTATGTACCAACTTGTAAGAAACCAAAAAGGCCCACCCGTAATGGAATAGAGGCAAATTTGATAATTTAAAAACAAGGCGACAAAATCGGAGCCATTGCAAGCAGACCAATTACACAGGTCAACATGGTTCAGTTGTTGGAAAGCTAAGAGTCATTTCCGAAGTAATTTGGTGCGTAGAATCCAAATCCGGCGTCAGAACTGGCCCATCACGTCAGGATTTTGAGATATTTGAGGTTATGTAACCAAAAAATGGCGTTTTTTCCTACATTTGAGGTTATGTACAGGGCACAAAAATTTTTGCGGTCTTTCTCTCCAATTACATCATTTAGTACAACTCTTACCCTTTAATTTAAGGGTTCAAGAGATCAACTACGATTTTTTACGCAAAGTTATGGATTTTCGAAGTTACGAGATATATCCCTTTGACGTCATTAGCATTTCACAGGTCTACAAATACAGGGGTCATGTGAGATGTTGGAAAGCTAAGGGTTATTTCCAAAGTAATTTGGTGCGTAGAATCCGAATCCGGCGTCAGAACTGGCCCATCACGTCAGGATTTTGAGATATTTGAGGTTATGTACCCAAAAAATAACAAAACCTCAAATATCTTAAAATCCTGACGTGATGGGCCAGTTCTGACGCCGGATTCTGATTCTACGCACCAAATTACTTCGGAAATGACTCTTAGCTTTCCAACAACTGAACCATGTTGACCTGTGTTATCTCAAAGGCTTATTTCAAATGCTAATGACGTCGAAGGGCTATATCTCGTAACTTCGAAGCCATAACTTTGCGAAAAAAAATCGTAGTTGATCTCTTGAACCCTTAAATTAAAGGGTAAGATTGTACTGAATGATGTAACTGGAGAGAAAGACCGCAAAAATTTTTGCGTCCTGTACATAACCTCAAAAGTAGGAAAAACGCCATTTTTGGTTACATAACCTCAAATTCAAAATCCTGACGTGGTGGGCCACTTCTGACTCGGATTCGGATTCTACGCACCAAATTACTTCGGAAATAACCCTTGGCTTTCAACAACTCACATGACCCCTGTATTTGTAGACCTGTGTTATTATCCGTTGATACTTAGGAATGATTCCCGGCTAAGCTACAACTCGTCAACGGAGTGGCCAAAAAGAAACCTTTCCATACCAGAGGGCTATTACCTTTGGCCAAACTAAGCATGCTCCATGGACACAATGTGTGCACTTTAGCTACAGAATCCCACAAACTGAAATCATTAAAACTAAAATTGTCATAAATTATAATTTGCATTTTTATTTTTATTTTGTATAGCATATGGGATGTTATGGTACGACATATCCATGGCTTCTCATAAAGCGGCGCAACTGCTCAGGCTCCATGGCTGCCATTAGAATGCAGATGAGCGTTGCTGTTTGAAATATTAATTTTTTGATGTCCAATTTAGTTGCTGCAAAGGATATATCATAAAGCATTTCGAGTGGTATTCCTATTAAAAACGCGTGGTCCTCAGGGCTAAGATCAATGTCGTTACGCAACTGCTCAAAATTTTCAATCTTGGGTTCGTTCTTGTGTAATTTGGCCCATTCTATGATTTTAATCAAAGTGTCAGTCTTTATCGTGTCCAGTGGCACAAAAACCACCTTTGCGGCGTGCAAATGACTTAACCAGGCCGAACACTTTATGACTTCCCATTCAACTGCAAAAACTTGTCCCTCCGCAGATCTCAGCTTCATAATATCCATTATGGGGACCCTGTAATGTAGAAAATAAACATTTTTTAGTTTAGTTTGGCAGATAATATTAGTTGCTAAAATTCTAGATAACAACAGTCAAAATTGCAGTTTCCATTCAACCGTTTTATTAGTTTAACCAAAATTATTTAAATTCGTAATTTGCTCAATTTGCGTTAATACATTTTTTTTTTGTTATTTATAAGTTGTTTGGAAAGTTGGCCAAATATTCAATTAAAACAATTTTTCGTAATATATTTTACAAATTCATACGCATTGAAATATGCATAAAAATAAAAAGTGACGTTGCACAACTATGGGATACTCTTGGTTTGAGGAACCAAAGAAATAAATAAGTTGCGACAAATTTTGCATGCATACTTTGTGTCATTTTCTAGGAAATCGGTTTAAGGGGTAAGGGGAAATATTTTTATGTGTATTTCGTGGAATTAGTCGCTCTAGCTGGTTGGCAGATGAAGCTATGAGAAATTTTGTTGCAGTTTTTTAGGGAGCTGCTCTGGACCCAAAATATTACTTTATAAATATAACTTGTTCCTTGATTTCACATATATACTATGTATATATCACATTTTTTAAGGCGACTTTTTTTGTCTTAGATCAGAATCTTGGGTAGACACGAACTTGTTCATACATACATATATAATATATACATTTATGTATTCATGTACATAACTCACAAACTCCGTTGCCAACAGCTTCTAATATTTTTCATACATTTTTGCATACCACTTTATATTATATATATTATATTACACTTAAAACAAAAACTTACCTTATAATTTTTATTCTTTTATGCTTGAAATTAATATTTTTCTCAACCAAATTAAAGCAGCTCAAATCGAAGTCACGTTGCTAACGCAAATCACCAACTGTAAATGACGGATGTGCTACTGCGCAGGGTTGCCATACTTAGTTATTCAGTATTACTACAGTGTGTACACACTTTATATTTTTTACTCATTCCAGCTGCCAGAAACGCATTATAGATGGCGCAAAAGTGTCAAGCTGTGCAGTAAGAGGGGGAAAAAAATGTGTTTTTTAGTGCATTTTGCAAAGGATTTTAAAAACTTATTTATTATATTTTTCATATATTTTTGCATACCACTTTATATTACACTTAAAACAAAAACTTACCTTATAATTTTTATTCTTCTATACTTGAAATTAATATTTTTCTCAACCAAATGAAATCAGCGCAAATTTAACTCACTTTGCTAACGCTAAGCACCAACTGTAAATGACGGATGTGCTACTGCGCAGGGTTGCCATACTTAGTTATTCAGTATTACTACAGTGTGTACACACTTTATATTTTTTACTCATTCCAGCTGCCAGAAACGCATTGTAGATGGCGCAAAAGTGTCAGGCTATGTAGTAAAGGGGGAAAAAAATCATATGTGTTTTTTAGTGCATTTTGCAAAGGATTTTAAAAACTTATTTGTAATATTTTTCGTTGTTATGTATGAAAGATATATAATGTAGGATAGCAATTTTTATTGGACTCTGTAAATAGTTTTAAAATTAACTATTTTTTGCTTGAAATATAAAAACAGTTGGTTCCAGATCGATACTTAATTTTAAAATAAAGTTCTATGACTGTAGCTGGTTATATTCAAAGTAAAGTTTTTGTGCCCTGTTTTCGCTGAAGGGTTATGATTCGTTCACAATAGATATGGTTTTTCCAAAAAACTTTAAGGTTTAAATTTTATATATGTATGTTAGTGTATATGTTTTAAAGTACAAGCTAAAAAGAAGGCTTTTTGCCGGCTAGCACTGAGCTGTTATAAGCTTATGTTACTTTAACATTTTGTGTATCTTATGTTAACATTCTTAAGAGAAAATTCTATGTTAATTAACATTTATGTTTAGCTTGGTATTAATGTTTACGAATTTAACAGATTTTGATTTAGACGCACGCTTACATGAATTAAAATGTGTTTATCAGGGGTGCCACAGAAAACCAATTCGATTCAATTTCGATACAATTCCAATTCTTGGTGCCAAGAATCGAATTGGTTTTCTGTGGCACCCCTGTATTATCTCTAATTTTAATGATGATTGAAAAAAAGTTGATATGCAAAAACCTTGGTTATTGAATGATACTTCAAGTATAATATTGAAATAATCAAAAAAAGTTAAAAAAATTTAGTTTAATAAGGCACTTTTTTCTTGGTCAATAGAATAGACGCACCTAGAATCATTAATTTTTTGAAAGAGAATAACTTATTTCTAACTTCACATTATAGTTGGAGTAATTATTTGACTTATTAGTAATAAAGAAAGGCCGGCGTACATCGCACTGCCACTATCTTCTACAAGAGTGTCCAGCTCCTTGCGTACGCCGACGACATCGACACTGCGAAAATGGGTCTGGCGGTAAATGAGGGCAAAACAAAGTATATGCTGTCGACAAGTAGGGACGTGCGGCGGCTTGGGTCCCAGATTACGGCCGACAGCTATACTTTCGATGTTGTCAAGGAATTTATCTACCTTGGCACCGCAGTTACCACCGACAAAGATGTCAGCCTGGAGATCAAGCGCAGAATCACTCTTGCCAACAGGTGCTATTTCGGTCTCAATAGGCAATTGAGTAGTAGAGACCTCTCTCGCGCGACAAAACTATCACTCTACAAGGCACTCATCCTTCCAGTGCTTCTTTACGGCGCGGAAGCCTGGACCATGTCGCTAACTGATGCAGCTGCCTTGGGAGTTTTCGAGAGGAAAGTACTGCGCAAGATCTTTGGTCTTATTCGAGTTGGCGATGACTACCGCATCCGCACCAACCAGGAGCTGTATGAGCTCTTCAACGACATGGACGTTGCTCGTATCAACATCCAGCGGCTTCGCTGGATCGGACATGTCGTTAGGATGGACGAGGATGCTCCAGTTAAACGTGTGTTCGATGCGGTAGTCAGCGGCCGTCGGCGGAGAGGACGACCGTGTCTCCGTTGGAAAGACCAAGTGGAAGGGGCCCTGTCTTCGCTCGGTGTGACCAACTGGAGAAGGCGCGCGCAATGCAGAGGCGCCTGGAGAGACGTTTTAAGGCAGGCCGTAACCCGGTAATCGGGTTGGTATGGCCACATAAGAAGAAAGTTTCTGATTGCGGCCAACCTGTCGACTGCCAGAGCGATCTCTGTCTCAAATGATTGCAAGTTGACGCACAGCCTCCTCGCGTCGCCTCACAGGTAGCTTCCTTTGCATCCGCTAAATAGTGAGCTAATGTGTGCAGCGAGTCACCCGGATGTTAATCGGTTGAGCGCACGGTTTGGCAGCCGCCTTGTTAAACAGCAAACCTATGAAAACCACAACCAAAGGCTCCGATAAAATCCCCCCCTTGTGTTGACGAATATCTGAAATATCCGGACCCTCAATAGGAAAGCTGTCTCTACCGCCAGCTAGAGCCCTCGAAAAAATTAAGGCTGATATAACCGCCATCCAGGAAATGATATGGATAGGACAAGGCTGGTAAAACCAAACAAACTGCGATATCTACTATAGCTGCAATGCGGAGAGGCGCAAATTTGGATGCGTATTCGTCAGGCGGTAACTTCGTCACCACGTCTCCAGATTCACTCATGGCATGGGAGCGTGAGGAACTCAAGGTGTTACGGGGCAGAAATGACGCTCAAAAACTCTACCAACAAGTCAACCGTCTGACGCCCGGAGCATCAAACTGCTGAGATGGAGATGGGAATATGGTTACAGATACGCAGTGTACGCCGAGGCTATGGAGGGAACATTTCTGCAAGCTGCTTGCAGGCGACGCCACAAAACCCTCCATTGGACAAAACAACCCTATACCACCGTCTAACGACAATGAAGAAGCCCGAGTTGCAATAATGCGCCCGAGTTGTAAGTTGAAACTCTGCATTTTCCGCAATCGAAAAAGACTCAGCAAAATTGTGTCTAATGGCAAGACAATGTATATGCTGTCTACGAACAGGACGGCGCCCCAATCTTCCATGTTGTAGCAAACAGCTTTACTTTTGAAGGAGTCAAGGAATTCACGTACTTTGGCACCGCCGTTAAAACCGAAAATGATATCAGCCTGGAGATAAAACGAAGAATCACACCTGCCAATAGGTGTCGCTATGGTCCCAGTAAGCAGATGTGTAGCAGAGACCTCTCTCCACCAACAAAATTAACACTCTTCAAGACCCTCATCTTGCCCGTGCTCTTATATAGCGCAGAAGCATGGGTTGTGTCGCGGACTATGCAAAAGCCGAAGAAGGAAGACAAAGGGGACGACAACGACTCCGATGGAAAGATCAAGTAGAGAGCCTTTCCTCCCTTGGGATTTTAAATTGGAGAAGGTGCGCGCAAAGCAGAGGCGCCTGACGAGACCTGTTGAGGGGTCGGCGGTAACCCGATAATGAAGTGGCCACGACGCCAACTGGATCCTGCTCATGATTCGCGATAAGGTGACGAATTTTAGTGACCCCCAAATTTTTCGCTTCTTTGGTTTATCCAATTCGTTTTCTTTCTTCGCCAACGAAGATCTCTCGGTTGCCGTATATACGGAACCCAATGTTCTTTTCTTTCTTAGATTTTAGTCAATGGCCAAGTTCTTCTTATTCGGGACGCTTTTTGACTTTCGTTTGCAAAGTATACCTGCCTTTATTTACTAACAAATCTTCTACTGCTAATCTGTGGGCGTTACACTCTTAAAACAGAGATATATGAGATATATATATAACGCTCTTAAATATAAATGTTGTGTATTTGACTTTGCTTGGAATTATCGACATATGTACACTCTACCAAAATGTAAAAAAAAAAAATTTAGTACAATTCTTTGTATACTAAGGTTCATTCTCAGTACCCGCGACGTTCAGCTGCTTGAAATATTACCAATATAATAACCAATGATATCAGAATAGGTAATAGAGATCATGTCTTCTGTTCCGCTGGTTTTCAATCGTGGAAAACAGCATTGATTGCAGTAAAAGGTTTTAAAAAACATCAGGCCAGTCTTACTCATATTGTTTCTTCGGGATTGTGGGAGGAAAACAAAGAAAGGATAAACTACAATAAAGAAGTATCGACTCTGCTGAATGAAAAGATTTTCGAGAAAAGAAGATATTACTTCAAAGCTATTGTTGAAATGGTTCTTTTTTTGATTCTTATGATCTCGAAGGTAATGCTGAGCTCTGTCTGTTTCAAAATTTTTTCAAGGAATAGACCATACTAAGATCGTGTGCCAGTATTATGATGGTGCATCTGTGATGAGCGGCTCTCAAGGAGGAGGCCAGAAATTGATACAAAACCATTACAAGCGACAGATACCCTACGTTCATTGTTTCAACCATCGACTTCATTTAGTTGTTATCTCACAAAATAATTCTTGTAGCCTCTTTATCGGCCAGATAAAACTACTGCATAATTTTGTTGTTCGATTCAAAGTGCGCAAGGAGTATTCTGGAACAAATATTCCACATTTGATTGAAACTTGATGGTCTGATCTTTTTCGAGCGATCCAATCTATTCGTAAAAACTATCACGAATTGCTCAAAGCACTTTTCAAAATCAAAGAAGGTGAATGCCAGAGTTTCAATGCAGAAGACATGGCACTGGCAACTGGACTCGCCAATTCTGTAATAGAAAAGATTCTTCAAAAACGGGATGTTGGATTCAGATGTGCAATGGACGTCATCGAAGCTGTATCAATCTCGATCGACCAATTAAAAACAGATGAACAATTCTGTAAATTCAACAAGTCAACTGAGGAGACAATAAAGTCTTTCGGACATCAAGCAACATCAGCCAAACGGCAACGTCAACGATCATCGCGTTTGAACGATTCGATTGTCATGGAAACTATAGGGGAAGGAACTATGGATAACGGTCTAATGGTCTAAGGTTTAGAAAACCTTTGTGCTTAAGAACAAAATGCCCCTCGTCGTTATTAGAATCCTGAAAATTACATAGAAACAACTTTTGGAAGACCGTTAAGCCATTTTTTTTTGGAAAATCAGTTCGTAGCGAATATGGCCAGCTTGAAAAATTTTTGCATGAGACGATCTCAACATAGATGCAAATCAAAGGCTTCACTATCATCACAATATTCTTGTACCTATCCTCTCAACAATACCTAAAATTCAATGAGCAACAAATTTTAATGTTTTGCAACACTAAACATCTGGGAAATAATTAAAGTTGGCCATGCTTATGAGAACGTCAACTCAAATTTGGAACCTTTTGAAGTAAAATTTATTTTCATTCAGTTGTAGTCCGGCTTTCTAACAGTTCGGACCTAAAACTTCATCGGCGTAGAAAGAGGCTTCTTGGATTCCCGGTAGGTGAAGTTGAATTACATTTTATGCGAGTAAATACTTACGTACATATATGTAAAAGTTCTATTTATGTAGCTCCATTAATACTGTCTTGATTGCTCTTTAAATACAAGAACAAATCTGGACTGGATACACTGTGGGCAATTTTTGTTTCAAAAGTTCAATCCGGCGTTTTGGCGCATCCGTAACACAATAACCCAATACACAAACAATACAATACAATACAATAACAGAAATATAGGAGGTGGCGGTACTTCTGGACTTTTGTAATGGTACCCAATCAATTGGCCCAAAATAAAAAAGTAAATCGGAAAAATAATGTGAAACAGAATATTACATTTTTAAGCTTCATTTTGACGAAAATTATGTAGAGCAAATAATTTTTTGAAGTGCACGAATAAATAAATAAAAACTTTGTTATAAAATTAGGTGATATGATAGCTGGGTAGTTCTCTTTAATTTTAAGAAATATAATCGAAGTGGTATT
>JBAMAX010000487.1:0-100311 GCA_037043745.1 Chymomyza amoena
TTCGTAACATGGTGTAATGTGATTTGTATATAAAAAAGTATCCCAAGTTAGAAAAACCCCCAACCAAAATTTATGCTAATCAGATTATAAGTTACATAATGATGAAATTTTCTTTTGAACGCATAAAACATAAAGATTCCATTAAAATATTATCCACATTATAGTTAAGATTGGGTTTGACTTATGGAGTTTGCATTTAATTATTATATTATATAAGGTCCTTACGAGCGTACTGTGTGAAAGACTGAACACACTCGTCAAGGCACTGATTGGACCTTATCAGTGTGGCTTCAGACCTGGCAAGTCCACCGTCGACCAGATATTCACACTACGCCAAATCCTGGAAAAGACCCATGAACATTAAGTCGACACTCACCACCTGTTCAGGATCGCGTATATGCCGCAATGTCTGAGCTCGGTATCCCTGCGAAGCTAATAAGGCTTTGCAGAATGACGTTGAGTAATTCCTGCAGCTCCGTCAAGGTAGGAAGGGACCTCTCCGAGCCTTTTGATACCGTGCGAGGTTTCAGACAAGGCGATCCCTTATCATGCGACCTCTTCAACTTCGTCATGGAGAGCGTTCTGCGGAAGGCAGGCGTACATCGCACTGGCACTATTTTCTACAAGAGTGTCCAGCTCTTGCGTACGCCGACGACATCGACATCATTGGGCGTACCAAGCGAGATGTCACCGCCGCCTTCAGTGCTATCGAACGGGAGTCTGCGAAAGTGGGTCTGGCGGTAAATGAGGGCAAAACGAAGTATATGCTGTCGACAAGTAGGGACGTGCGGCGGCTTGGGTCGCAGATTACGGCCGACAGCTATACTTTCGATGCTGTCAAGGAATTCATCTACCTTGGCACCGCCGTTACCACCGACAATGATGTCAGCCTGGAGATCAAGCGCAGAATCACTCTTGCCAACCGGTGCTATTTCGGTCTCAATAGGCAATTGAGTAGTAGAGACCTCTCTCGCGCGACAAAACTTTCACTCTACAAGGCACTCATCCTTCCAGTGCTTCTTTACGGCGCGGAAGCCTGGACCGTGCCGCTAACTGATGCAGCTGCCTTGGGAGTTTTCGAGAGGAAAGTACTGCACAAGATCTTTGGTCCTATTCGAGTTGGCGATGACTACCGCATCCGCACCAACCAGGAGCTGCATGAGCTCTTCAACGACATGGACGTTGCTCAGCGTATCAACATCCAGCGGCTTCGCTGGCTCGGACATGTCATTAGGATGGACGAGGATGCTCCAGCTAGACGTGTGTTCGATGCGGTAGTCAGCGGCCGTCGGTGGAGAGGACGACCGTGTTTGCGTTGGAAAGACCAAGTGGAAGGGGCCCTGTCTTCGCTCGGTGTGACCAACTGGAGAAGGCGCGCGCAATGCAGAGGCGCCTGGAGAGAAGTTTTAAGGCAGGCCGTAACCCGGTGAACGGGTTGTTATGGCCACATAAGAAGAAGAATTTAATTATTATGCTCCAGTAAGGAGCAGGAGTTATTACATGGATCACATTACGTCACCTTATAGAAGTAGTAAAAATGAAAAAACAATTTTGGTGGAATGATAATCAAACCAGGAACTAAAGTCGACTCTAAAGCATAGCTAATTATATTACGTGACGAGTTTTCTATAATTTCACCCTAATCTACTTTAAAGAACTTTGTTCGAATAATATAAAGTCTTTGTCCCTTCTATTTAGATGACCTAAGCGTAGTTAGCATATCTATTTTTTAGCTGGAATCTTGTTTGGTAAGCTTATTTTAAAAAATTATTAAATAAATTCCTATAGTATTCCAAGTCCACCACAAAAATATATTGACCCCATTTAAAATCTTTCCGTTCGAGGTGTCAACTAAAACTAACACAATCGTTGTAATTTTTGACAGCCGCACGAAACCCTCCAAAATATTTACAAATTCACTTTCACACAAATCGATCTTAAGTCTAAAGACCTTTTAGAGACAAATTTTTAAGGCCTATCGTATATGCATATTCATGGATACGAAACTCGTATTTTATCCATTGGCTAATACAGATTGACAGCTAAATGTTGAAATGAAATTGTGCATAAAAAACTAAATTGTTGTTAACTTGTTTTACATATAAGGCTATGTAATACTTGAGCGTTATTAATGCAATTATGTTCCAATATGTTCTTGTAATGATTGAAGAAGTTGTTCCAACAAGTTGTATAATTACTTGCAACAACCTTCAGCGGCTTCTCAATCAGTTCTCATCGATGATTAAACGCTTGTATGCCCTTATCGTAACAAATTACAATTACTTTCGGAATTTGATGGAATAGTTACATAGATTGTACAGAGGCGTCGATACAAAGTTGTTAAGAGGGGTCACCAAAATTTAAATGGAAAATAAGTTATGAGCTTTCAGGCGGAACATCGCGACAATATTATTTTCTGTAGTTTCATTAATTTTCCTAGTAGTGATCCGATTTAAAACGTTTTGAGCATATATATATACTGAAAACAATTATTTTATTGTTAGAGATATGTTTAATTTTTGTATCTAAAAGGTGCTGACAGGAGACGTAGAAATAAAAACAATTTTGTATTTTGGTCTGCCTTCTGATTTTAGTGCATGCATATTTTTTCAAATATCTTACTTTTCATAGGCTTTTTAGGCAAAATTCAAATATATTTGATATTTTTTGGCTATGAATCCTAAAGTTCCCAACCGATTTACATAAAGTTACCCAAAATAAAATTTTACACAATCATAAAAAAATATTATAAAATCCTAAACTTTTAAAGCAGACGCGTTTTCATTTAAAGTTGCATGCTCCTAGCTGAGTCTTCTAAGGTTTCTACTCTAAATTTTAACCTTCTAATTGTAACGAGATCTCTCGGTAAGCTTTTTGTACATTGTATCGATTGCAGTGGGATTTTTCATGTATCATTCTCATTCAATGACACAGGAGCAGAAAAAATAGTCCTAGAATTTGAAATCTTTGACATAAAATCGGTACATTGAAAATTCGCATCAAATACATCAAAAGAGTAGATCGTACAGTTAATCCCCAGATCTTTATGTCGCATCTTTAATTAATGTAATTGCTTACAGCAAAGTGGATCCTCAATATGTTTTATTCGTTTTCGTAATAAAATGACACGCTAAAACCGAAAATTAAGTCCGAAAATTTTTTAATGGAATCCGTTTGATATTTAAAAAAAAAAAATTTCGTAGTAGTAGATCACGATAATGTGTTTCAAAATTGTCTAACATCCCCAAAATCTCAAGTTATTGCTTAAAAACCGTTTTTCGGGTACTGCGATCACTCCCACAATCACAATCGCCATTTTTCAACCGATTTTCGATTTCACTGTTGTACAGTGTTATTTTTGGAACATATTTACGTCAGATTTTGTGTTTGGACGTTATTTATGTATTCATAAAGTTTTTTGTCTATTTAGCAATTTTGAGAAAAATTCTGTTTCGAAGGTTTAATTAAAAATTTTCAAAAAATTGTTCATACAGTTTTACTTATGGCTCGTAATGTTCGATTGATTACGAAGAAAATGATGGAAATATAGTTAATTTTACAACCAATAACTCCTAAAATAGAGTAATTTTTATAAAAATTGCATATGAATCGATAAATATTGACCAAATCCAAAATTTCAAGAAAATATGTTCCAGATATAGTTGATGAGTTTTTCGAATTTACCGTAGATGTACGGTATTTTCTTGAAATTTAGGATTTGGTCTATAGTTATCCATTCATATGCAATTTTTCGTAATTTTTAGTGAAGTTTTAAAAAACATTAATTTAAAAATTAATAAAAAACGTTTTTATACAGTTTTATTCATTGCTCGTGAAGTTCAATCGATTTTGAAGTAAGTAGTATAAGTAACTGTTTATCAAAATCAGAGGATAATTATGGAAATAACGCAAATATTTGTTAAAGTTTAGATGTTTAAAATTTTACAATTTTAGAGATTTTTTTAAATGTTTATTTTGTAAATCATGATTTGGTTATGTTCATTTTATAAAGAATATATGCCAATTATTTTTTGAACACTTCAGTTTTGTGGAGTGCTTGAAAAATTTAAAAAAATAAAACGAGTTTTGAGACCTTTGGCCTTCAATATCTTCAGACCCTGTTTTGATACTTATTCTTACGTTAAATATCTGTCATTAAATATCAAAATGATTACGGATACTAAGTTTATTATTATTATCTTTTCATTCCGTTGAATTATCACGGTACTCTGACCACCATTGGAGTTTCTAATACTAAAATAAGTATAAGATTCTTAAATATTGGACTTACCCATTTTTTTGTATTTACATTATAATAGTAGAAAGTGTGACCATTCTGAAATAAGCAGAGTTGAGATTGCTTTTAAAATAAAAACAATAAAAAGAAAAAACATAAAACATAAAACAAAACAAAAATGTTTAAATATTTGAAAAAATGTTTTAAGAAAATTGGAAAAATTTCTTAAAAATACAAAATTTTACGTTCATTAATAAAATTATTTCTCTAATATCTGTATTTCGAGATATACCTCGTCAAAGAAAAGTCTTCCTTCATAAATAATCGGAATTTCGAATAAAAAATTAATATACCTATATATACAATATATATCGGCGAAAATATGTGCAGCGGGCCACTTTTTTGGCGACCTTCTCCGATTTTGATGATTTTTACACGCCCAATTGTATTGCAAAATTCAGATTATTTTTCGAGCTATCGATAACTGAATATCGGGTTTTTCATTTTTAGACTATTTTTTGATAAGCCATATCTTTTAAACACATAAAGATATTGACACGAATTTTTTTTACTATGACAGATAAAAAATTAAATTTAAAAAAAATTAATTTTTTAATTTTTAAGATTTTTTTAAATTTTTTATTATTTTTAATTTTAAAATCTAAAAGTGATCTACCACTTTTGAAAAAAAAGTGTGAATGTCATTATATGCGTGGAAATTCGCTGAAAAAGACGAAATAAATAAAAATGCGGTAACTCTTAGAACTGCAGAAGTTATGCTTATATTAGTGATGGTAATTTTTTAAGAACTTTTTTTTAATCAAATGCGTTACATTAAAAAAAATAAAGATGTTTTTAAAAAGTGTCTTGTTGCCAGCTCTAAGTAATGGAAATTAAATTACTATTATTTATTATAAACATTCAAACGTGCAACATTTAATTCCATGGCATTAAATTATAAAGTTTAATTTTTTTTGGAAATTTGTTAGTTGTATTTTTCGAAATTTCTGTTTACTTTAATTGATTTTTTTTTTGACAACGCAAACAAGCCAGAAACCACAAACCCCAACAAAATGGTGGACTTCTTTTGTGGCGACCATAATAAACTGGTCAAAGGGAACCCACATAAAGCGTTTGCAGTAAGCGGAGTTGGACCCATTAACTCCGATCTCTGATATATTGGATCGCTTACTGCAAACGCTTTATGGGGTTCCTTTGACCAGTTTATTATGGTCGCTACGATTGCATGGACGAGGAAGAGCTTGCTGATGGCGATGGTGCACGGAAGAAGAAGCGGGGTGGCTTGCATGTATCCATATGTGAAGAATTAAATACGTACATTCCTGCACGTACAGAAGTCTCGGAACATGAAATGTCGCCATCTGCAATGTCAGCTAATCCGACATACCCATGTCCTGCACATGCCGTAAAGCCGGAAGATCCCCATGTACCGGATCCAACAGTCCGACCTGAAATGGTACCTCAAATACCAAGCATTCCTAAACAGCTTTTTGAGTTTGGTAAAAAGTACATATGGCCAGTGTTGGGCGTATGCGTAGTCGTAAATACGGCTTTTATGATGTACCAGCTGTGCTCCTGTAGTTGCTGCACCACGTGTTATGTGCCCGTGGAATGTCCACCTCCTCCTCCGCCAGCAGTTGAGGAACCAAAACTGTTGCGGCAAATACTGCGAAGGTTTTGGAGCCTGCTTAAGGTTAATGGTTATGCAGGACTTTACGGGGTCCCATGCACATTGTCCGTAACAAACGTTTCACGTTTTTTTTTGTTGCGTTTCAAAGCCCCTCAACTTCGTGTAGTGTTTCTTATTGTTGCCCTAGATAATAGCGTGATTTTTTATATTGGATTCCCCAGATTTGGTCTTGGCAATAGGATGA
The DNA here is from genome assembly GCA_037043745.1 of Chymomyza amoena. Classification (NCBI taxonomy): domain Eukaryota; kingdom Metazoa; phylum Arthropoda; class Insecta; order Diptera; family Drosophilidae; genus Chymomyza; species Chymomyza amoena. The sequence continues at coordinate 6,133 of JBAMAX010000487.1, forward strand.
GCTCAATTTCTTTCGATTTTTTTTATCCATGTTCTTTTCGCTTGTTTCCTACGGATTTTGTTGGTTGTCACCACTCAAAACGGGTGTCACTGGACTCCTGGTTGTTGGTGGGACTCTCGTAGCACGCTATCGTATTCCCGGTTTTTTTTTGCACTCTTGGTGACCCCTAACCTTCTCTTCTTGGTGTCCCCTCTTATTGGAAGTATGTATCTTTATTAACGTTATGCGCCTGCAAAAGCGCTTTCGGCTATCCCGATCACATGTTGAGCCAGCGCCTTCTAAGAAGTTGCCATATTGGCCATTAAGAACCATTCGTTTCTCAATTAGTTCCAGGTACTCACCTGGGAAAGGGGGCTCTAGACGCATTTAATCGACATGCAATATTTCGTAAACAAGCCAATCCATTATACCTTGAAACCGTATTTTAAATTTAGAATTTTGAAATATTATCCGCAATTTACATTTTGCCTTGCACAAACCAAAAATAAAAAACTACAATAAAATTTAGTAAAAATTTTTTAAGAAAATTTCATATTTTCTAAGAAAATGTGTTGCTTAAAAAAAGACAATAATAAAACTTAATTTTTAAGAGCCTTTTTGACAACTTTAGCAAATGCGTTGCTTCAAAAACTAAAATATATATTTTTTAAAAGTCTTGCTGCCAAATTAAATAAAAAATGGATGGGGGTAAGAAAATGTAGATTTATTAAAAAAAAATTGTTGTTTAAAAAATATATATAAAAAAATTTTAATAGCAATATAAATAAAAAAATTACTAAAATATACAGAAGAAAATATATTAAGAAAATGTGACAATGATAAAAAATAAAATAGTGTTGAAAAGTCATTTAGCATAACTTTAAAAAAATATGTTGACTTAAAAAATTAAAATATATTTTTTTTATCACTTTTTTACTAAATATTGAGCAAAAATTTTTTAAAGAACAATTTGGCACATCAATTTTAGTGAACAAATATTTTTCATAATAAATTTAATGAAATATGAATATTTTTTTACAACTATTAAATGACACTTTAATTTATTTTTCTAAATATATAAATTATTGTATGAAATTAATATTATATATTTTATATTAGCTTTTAGATGATTGTTTTGTACACAATTTGTAGTAAATAAATATTTTTCATAAAAAATTATTTTAAAGTTACATTATTATTATTTTTCTTTTTATATATTATTAAATATTTAGCAATAATTTTGTTAAAGAGTGCCGAAGGCCATTGCAGCCAGCATAGTTATTAGTTAAGTTAGTTTTTAAATTTACTTAACGTTATTAAATAAATAAATAATTAAAATTAAAAATTAAAAATGATAAAAAATTAAAAAAAAAAATCTTAAAAATAAAAAAAATTATTTTTTTTTTAAATGTAATATTTTATCTGTCATGCTAAAAAAATAATCGTGTCAATATCTTTATGTGTTTAGAAGATATGGCTTATCAAAAAATAGTCTAAAAATGAAAAACCCGATATTCAGTTATCGATAACACGATAAATAATCTGAAATTTGCAATAAAATTAGGCGTGGTTACTATTGGCTAGCAGCTCTACCAACTGTGTAAAAATCATCAAAATCGGAGAAGATCGCCAAAAAAGTGGCCCGCTTCACTTATTTTCGCCGATATATACCTATATACATATATTAATTTTAATATTTCAATAAAATACTTATTTGGGTGTCTAAACAAGATTGAATTCAAGCTAAACAAATATAACTAAATAAAATTAATCTCATTAGCAAATTAATATTTTTTTAAAGGTTTACAATTTTTTTTTTTATGTTATACAGAAACTTATATATTGCATAAATATAATCTAAGAATATTTAACAAATTATTTCAGTATAAAATAAATACCTTTAAGTTTAAAAAAAAAATTATTTGATAATGATATTAATTTTATTTTAGTTATATTTGTTTAGCATTAATCCAATCTAATTTGTACAGCCATTTGCATGCCAATTTGGAATTTTTTCGGCAAAAGCTGACGAGAAGTTCTGAAATATTTTGTACAGCGCATCTATAAATAAATGTTACTTATAGCACACTCCCACTGTTCCACCGTGCAATACAAAAGAATAAAGTAGAAGTTTTTTAAATTAGTTTTAACACTTAACAAATTATATAATTTAAGTAATTTTGGAAATATTATAAATTTTTTCCAAATTTATTTTTGTACAAAAAAAATCCCAAATAAACCACTGTACATTGTCAGCAAAGTAAGTAACCTTGGCAACGTCATTATTAAATGGTAAAACCCCCCCGTAAAACTTAACCCCTGTTGCGACGCCTCTGCGACTGCACTAGAAAATCTTTTCAAAACTGTTATTAAATTTGAACTGAACATTTTTAGTCTCAAAAATATAGACATTTTATTAATGCGCTGACAGCAGACATAAAGTTAATGAATAGTCTCAGTCTCAGTCTGTTCCATGGAATCTTTTGTACTATATCTTAAAGTTTTTATATCTTACAGTTTTTGTCTGGTTTATTTATGTTTACATATGTATTGAATTTGAGTTGAGTTTTGCATTGTATTGCGCTTTGTTCATTGTGTGAACCATTGAACCTTTTGAACCTCTTCACATGAGCTATGAGGTAATTTATGCACATTCTTATACACTATATAGTAGTATGTTGGATAGTCATAATAGAATAACAATTAAGAACTGATGATGATGATGATGACGATGGGATGGCCTGAGTCAACAGCAAACAGTTGACTTTTGTCTAGGCGAGTGGGTTGTCGTTGTTGTCGACGTATCGCCGAATCATGCCGCTTGACCTTCTTTTCATATTTCCTAACGATTCGAAATACATATTTGATGATATATAGTAATATACAGTAAGCAGTCTTACCGCAAACCTTTTAGCGACTCCTAATTTGGTAAGTCCCTATCTAAAAAGTGCGCTGAAGCGCAGAGCCCCCCACATTAAGCATTCGCTTGGGTCGTAAATTCTAGATTTCAGATTCATAAAAACTCCAAAGGGGCAACAACAACAATAGTGACGAGTTTAAGTCAACAAGTTACAACTTTTTTTTTTTTTGTTATAGTAGTTTTTTGGTAAAAACCCGAAACTCACATCCGTCTCCAACGCTAGACATGACTGGCTCATCAACTCATTTGCACACATTTTGTTTAAACTAATTGAGAGCAACTTTTAGCGGTTTTAACACATGGCTGGCAAAGGCGTTTAATAAGTTTGTTTAAATAAAAGTTTACCAAAAACAAAAAAATGCTGTTAATGGTAACAAAAGTTTTTGGAGTAAGCTATAAAAAAAAGTTTATTGAAGTTGGGTAGTAAATAGTATGCAAATATTAGTAAGTAAGTAAATATTAATTAGCATATTTTACAATGATACAATTTTCTAATTAATTAATGTGGACTGTTTGTTAGGCGATTCAAGGTCGTTTGAAATCTACAGAAGTTACCGAGTCTCAAGAATAGATAAATGCATAGCCTAAAAATAATTGTTCTCATTATTTAAAATTTTTTGTTTTTTACCCGCTTTTGGATTTTGAAATTTCCGCTTTTCCCCCTTTTGTGACTGAATATTCCGATTTTTTAAATAAAACTTTTTTTTTGTTTATTTAAAAGATTGTAATATCCGTGGATAAGAGGCAAATCATTTGACATAAATAATTTACATAACTGGATTGATTGAGATTCAATAAATTCAGCCAATATATTGTAAAAACAGGAAAATAAACGTTATTTTAGAAAGCATGCCATCTTGGATTTCTAAAATTTTTTAAGATAAAATAATTATTTAAAAGCCCTACAAAATGGCGTAAATTTCGATCAAATGTTACAGAATTTTGTCAAAAATCATTTTCAACGATAAAACTCATTCTACTTTGAGTGAGGACAGGTAGCATTTGGGCCAAAGAGATCCAGATGAATGTTTAGAGAATTTAATGCATCCTCAATGGCCCTATGCTCCACTAGGAGCAACAGGACATAAGAATAATGCATCCTTAAAAAGTTATGTTCCGAAATTATTTCTTGAGAGTGAATCTGAAGAGAATGTTCACTTCAATTTGGACCAAGCTGTTAACTGATTGTTTTTCCCAGAGTTTAATGGAATTGACTTGGATAAAATGGATGCTATTCTTACTTTGCGTTTTTTACATTATGTTTTTTATATTATGGATTTTCCCGATAATTCCCCTGCATTTACCATGATACATGTTGCTTCATTTATTTTAATATTTATCAATATTACTTAAGAAAAAAAATTGAGTTGTAACCAGGGGCGGTCCCAGGATTTTGGTATGGGGGGGGGTCCAGAGAAATCTGTCCAGAGAAATCCATCTTTTATAATTTTTATTATTATTATTAAGCCCGGATATGTGAGCGCGCGCCTTGAAACTCGGTTCGCGCGGAAACGAGCGACAAGTTTCAATCTATTCCTTTCCTTGTATAAAAAAAGCATTCCACGTACTGCTAAAATACAATTTTCTCTGGTTTTAGTGCACCGATTTGTAAACTGGTACGAAAATAAAAGATAACAAAATTATTTCTTAAAAAAATTACAGTTGTTTAAAATCCAATCATAAATGACGAAGTTATGGCACTTCAAAGTTGAATTTTTGTAAAAATTTTGATGATTTTTCAAGTTTTTTCTGACTTTTACTAAGTTTTTTTCGATCTTTCCATAAAAATTGTTTCGGTTACAGACAATTAAATGAAAGGATAATATCTTACAAAATTTTTTTGCCCTTGGTCATCAAAATCGGATAAAATTCGCTACATTCACAATTAGGTAAATATACCTCTTTTTGAGAGTATTACTAATTGTTGTTTTGCATGCTCTCTGACCCGTAACTCTACGCTATTTGTTGAATAAGTAATATATGAGTATCTAAACAAAGCAAAATCACATCAGTGAGGAATTTGAGATACAGCCATTTGGAGAATTCCTCTCTGACATTGATATATAAAGTTTTTGTTTGTTTGTCTCGTGTGGCCAAAAGAAAGAACTTCCCTCATTTCAAAAAGTGTTGCCATAGCTTTGAGCGTGGGTTTTCGCTTTTTTCCCTATCCCTTTTATTGCTTCGCAAAGCTTTCAAGCTGAGAAATTGCGTTAACGTAGGATTAAATTTGGAAATATTTAAAGTAACCGTCCGACTTTTCAAAAATGTTAAGTAAAATTTGAATTCGGAGGCAAATTTTGGATAAAAATTGCATATTTGGTGCGACCAATGCAAAACTTTTGACCTTGTGAGAGCAATAGAATTCATGTGCTTTCAGAGTTATAAAAAATAAAATTTGAGTTATTATATTGATGAAATGTTAGTAAAAGATTACGCCATCATGTCAATATTTAAAACCGGAGCAATTTTTATGGTAAGGCTAAATGAAACTTAATAAAAGGCAGCAAAAACCGGAAAAATCATCACAATTTTTACAAATATCCGAATTTGAAGTGCCACAACTTCGTCATTTCTGATTGGATTCTTATCAACAGGCATTTTTTGTAAAGATAATTTTATTATCTTTAATTTTTGTCCCAGTTTATTAACTTCAGTGGACTAAAACCAGAGAAAATGCCATTTTAGTAGACCTACCTTTTTTCAAAACACCAAAAATGAAAATCTGACGATATCTCAAAAACCGTTCTACTTTCCACATATTTCTATTTGAATTCAGCGTGAAATTTTGCATAGGGATCAACTATTTTGAAGCCGGGATCAAAAAAATTTTGAAATTTTGTGACATAGTGTTATGGAATGAAACTATTCTGTAATGAAATTTTCAATGTTTTAAACCTTAATCAACATGAATTATTGATATTTTGTAGACATAAGATCAAATAAACGAGATTATTTTCGTTGTCTTGTCTTTTTATCCTTGAATTAATTGTAAGTGTAAAGCAAAAAAAAAATTGTGAGTTTTCGGATCCCGAAAGGGGGGTTCCGAACCCGACAACCCCCCGTGGGACCGCCACTGGTTGTAACACTTTTTGCTTTCAAATATATTCGAGTAGTTATAAAGATTATGTTAATATTTTTATCATTCGGATACTTTGTTTTAAGGGTACCTCCGACTACTTCTTCATATAAAGGAAAAAAATTATAAATAAATTTATTTTACAAGAAAATTAAATTCTTCCCGATTTTCACAAATCGTCTTTCTAAAAGTTGGATTTCACAAAATGATCCAAATAAAAATTTAAAAAATTTTTTAATTTTATAGGTTTAAAGTTGTACCTTTTAGATGTACAATTTCTAAAATTATATAGCATAGATGCAGATCAAAAAATGTTAAAATTAACAATTTTGACGAAAAAATCTTGAAATTTAAATATGAATTTTTGATTTTTTTTTCGGAATCTAAAAGAGCATGCCAAAAAAATAATAACATTTAAAAGCCAGATTGATTGGGGTTGTCGCCTTTTTGTAATTGACTTGAAAATGGGAAACTGTTTGGGGCTCCAAAACCATTCAATATTTTGGGTATAAACTATTTTTTCAATGTATGTGAAGCTCATATTCAACGTTTGTGTGAAATATGCTCCAATTCCAAAAAATAGATTTTTTTTTCAATTGAGCTAAAAATTTTTGGGGGTTTTTTAAAATTTTTTCTGGTTTTGGTCTGGATTATCTATATCTTAAAAAAATTTAAAGAAGCTTTTACTTCCCAAAAAAAAAAAAGTTCCATCCTTTATGAACACTTTGTAGAACTCCATCACTCTAAAAAAATTATTATGGGAATGCCAGATTTTTCGCCAACATATGAGAATCTGGGCCCACAGTGTTAAAGTTTAAGTTTTTTTTTTTTAAATTAATTTAATCATATTTTTGTGGATTTTATTTTATTTATAAAGCCTGGATTACTTATATTTTGAAAAATCTGAGGAGGCTCAAACTTCGAAAAAAAAAAATTAGTTCAATCCCTTACGAATACGCCAGAGTTTTGGCCAAAATATGAGAATCTGGGCCCACAGTTCATCGGGTGGACGTCTTAAAAGCTGCCATGATATTTTTGTTGAATAACTTTTTTAGAAGATAAATGCCATAGATGAAGTTTCGAAACAAAGAACTCAAACTGACATTAAAATTAATTTTTCTCTTTTAAACAGGGCTTAATTTCCTGCCACTTTATTGGGAAATATCTCGAAATATCGCGCAATGAAACGATTAAGAGCATAATTCGTCTGCTCATTTAAAAGATTTTTAGAATCCAATCCCTTCACCCACAAAGCTGCCAAGGACTTATTGAGTGAACAAATTTTAGAAGCATAATTTTTTTTTTTTTTGCAGATATCGCAAATTTTTCCTAATGGGCTCTAAAATTTACAGTATCGGTCTAACTGAGCAAAGTTTATTTTCCCCAAGTCTTAGCGAAGGGCCAGATAGGCGCTCTGTATATTATTATATAGCGTTATTGGAGCGTTTAAAGGATGAAATTGCTATAAAACGACCCCATTTAAAGAAGAAAATAGTGATGTGTCATCAAGACAACGCACCGTGTCACAAATCAATGAAAACGATAGCGAAATTGAATGAAACCACCGTATTCCCCAGATCTGGCCCTCAGCGACTTTTTGCTTTTCAGAGACTACAAGAGAATAATCGCTGGAAAAAGATTTGGCTCCAATGAAGAGGTGATTGCCGAATCGGAGGCTACTTTGAGGCTCCAGAGAAATCTTATTATAAAAATGGTATCGAAAAGTTGGAAGATCGCTATAATCGGTTTATCGCCCTAGATGGAAACTAGGTTGAATAAAATAATCGAATTATGCCAAAAAAAAATCTATTTTTATACGTTAGCCTACGAACTTTTCAGTCCATCTGTTTTGTAAAAAGGTTCTTTCAAAAAATACACCGAGTCTTGCGTACATATTAGCCCCAATACCAAACATCGTTAAGATATCAACTTATTCTGACTTTTTTACCGAACGTTCAAATATTCAACTAACTTTTCCATAGCTCCGACATCCGAGTCAATTCTCTGTTCCCGTTTTTTTCATTTTCTAATTTTAATCAGAAGCTAGAGTCCTTTGAAGCCTTCAAATTACCAAAACATCCACGCAGCGATCATGGATTCTGTGGAAACGGGTGATAGCTTTTTGCAGTTCTATTGGGAACAACAAGAGTGATATTCATCTCTATCTTATCCAAGTTGGGAAGTATTTTAAACTGATGTCGAAAAAGACGTCTTCAAAACGTTCAAAAATACCCAAAAACCAAATGCAATTGCCAACTATTTATTGCTCAATTTTATATATCTAAATATAAATCAAATATTCGATACTTTATCACAGTCTATTACATATATTAATTTTGCTCAACATTTAATTTAAAGTATACAAAAAATTGATAGGGGGAAATGACTTAAAATAAAAATTGATAATGTGTTTCTTGCTAACTATAAATACGTTTCTAATCTTAATTTCAAAATACTGTCGTCAATAAAGCCAATTGTTGGCTTGGAATTGTAAAAAATTTGTTAGAACAGCTTGTGAATTATAAGCATTTACAAAAAAAAGTGTAAAAGTTGTAACAAATATATGTATATTTAGGGGGTTTAGGCTTAGAACAAGGTTCCTAACGATGCCTAAAAGTTTCATTTATTAAGTATTTTTTTCAGATAAAATTCTTCGTTTACTGTACTATAATTGGACTTTGATCTCATATATGACTACAGAAGTCTTTTCCGGTAGGTGTTTAGGTACCGGGCTAAAACGCTAAAGTGAGTCATTCCTATAGTTCCATATCAAAAACACACCACTAAGGAAAATTATGTCATCTTTTCGCCAGCACAAACCATTTTTCAAGTTTAGCATTTGCAATCAGGAATGCTTTTCCAGCAGGCTGGGTAAAGTAGCACTCCAGAAGACAAATTGTTCAGCAGACCGTGCTTAGGAAGTTCCAGAGCATCTCAATTTCTTCACCATTCCGCCTGTATAAATCATCTTAAGGTACAAATTTCCCAACGTTTAACTTACATGTTCCTAATGAAGTTTACACAATCCCCACGAGACCCAAGGAGTTCAAGCTGGAATCATTTGTCTTGTGCTCGCTCCCGTTGCAGTTGAACTATAATTATACAACACATTGCCGTCAAATATGATTTTAATTGTCTGCTGTCGGCCAAGTTGGACATATCGGCCATGAGGACCGCCCCATTGCAATGCGCCTTGCTTCATTTGTTGGCCATTTGCTGGCCATTTGTTGGCCATTTGCCATTTAACACATGCAATTAATGTTGAGCTTTGAGTGCACAGCGGGCACAGACAGTGTGCCCAGTTGTTGCCCGATTGCTGGCCATTGGCCATGTCATCTTGGCTAAAAACTTTAAATGCAAGCCATGCCTAACACAAAGTGACGTAGTGATGTGCAGCTGTCCAAGTGCTCCACTGCAGTTGTCAGTGGCTGTCAAATGCCAAGTAGCAAGTATGAGGAGTATCATCCAAGTGCAATTTGGACGTGGATGTGGACGGATAGGTGGCTGTGGCTGCTGTATTTGTTTTCGTGGCAACCTTTTGTTCTACGAAACTCTTTCAAAATGCTCCATTAAGTTTTATGCTTTCATAGATCAAGATGAACAAATAAATTTGAGCTTGTGAATCCACCAAAAGATTTCTATGTTGTAAATATTTTTGCAGCAGTTGGAGAAGGTCTTCTTCTGGTTGTTGCTACTAAAACTGCTGCCCAACCAGCCGTTGAAATGAACTTGAAGTGGCAGCTACTGTTGTGGGTTGGATCTTGGTTGGTTGTGCTTGGAACTTGGTTTCGGTGTCTTTTGGTCCATGGTTTGTTTATATGCCGCCCTAGATTCATTGTGGTAAGGTTTCTTAGTCTTTCTGTCTAACGATTCTTCTGAACGGAAGCGCTTTGTTTAACGCACCTCAGACATTGCAAATTTTTCTTGGACTCTTTTGGTTTCAGTTTTGGAGTCAGTTTTCTGAGCTTCGTTTTCGTTTGCCATTTTGTTGTAGTTTTTTGCTGTTGTTGTTTTCATCGGAAGCCGGGCTGCTTCTTCTTCTTCTATTGAGCAACTCTTGCAAAATAAACGAATTTTGTGGATTTATGATAGAACGATTTGGCTTTAGTGGCTTCATTTGTTGGTTCCATTGGGTTCCCTAGCCTTTCTAATTGTCGTCTATGACAGTTGATAAACTGTGAACAATTTTGCATGGGCAATCAAGAAATCCCAGCAGGTGAATGTGAATTAATAAAAATCTTTTTTGGTTTCGTGTCTTGAATGCTCTTCTTGATATTTGTATAACTTAAGCAATTTATTCCGATTGAATTATCCGATTAACTTTTAGAGTTTATCGTAAAGCTGCTTTTCTAAAACCCACATAATGACCACTATCTATATACAGTATGTGCGGAACCAATCGTTCTGATATTTTTATGTATATTCCGGAATGAATTTACCGAGCTAAGCTTTCAAAGCTTCTCATGTCAGCCAGCTCTATAACATATACACTTTTAACAAATCTTGTTAAACTTTAAGAGAAATTTCAACGAATGGGTAGCTCTGAGGCTAGTTGATAGTCGAGCATCTTTTAGAAATTTTCAGAAAAAATTAAAAAAAGCAGATCTATGCATACTGGCATCCAGATTTCTCAAAAGAACAATTGAATATTAACCAAAAAAGGTTTATTTTTTTAAATAAAGCCGCAACGCGTTAAGTTGAAAAACTAAAATTTCGAGAACCTTTTTTTTGCATTCGCCTCAAACTGGAGCATTAATTTTTAAAAATGTCTTGGGGCAGTTTGCAGTACCTTATTCCTGGACCCTTTTTTTTATTTATTGTTTCTTTTTTCATTCTATACTAATATATATATTATATATGCAAATCAAAATGAATTTAATTTTTTTTTAAATGTTGAAAAAAAATTTCGAAAAATTTTGTTTAAAATACTTAAAAAAAAATTAAATAAATATATTTAAAATAAAAAAAGATCAACAAGCTGGTAATTAAATCAAGATTCTGTTTATAAATATTTAACAATATTTTTAAAATTAAATACTACTCTTAAAAAATTACAAAAACTTAACACTTTTCTTCGTAAAATTAAGAAGAAAAATTGTTCAGCAGAATTGGTATATGGGTAAACGCGTGACGTTATTTTGGAAGGACAAAGGAAAAAATTGCGTACGTAAAGTCGGGCGCGGACGACTTTAGGATACCCTGTACCACTAGCTTGTAATAAAGTCCGATTTCTTCACAAAAAACCAAAACCAGAAGAATTTTTAAGCAAACATTTTTTTGACCGATCGTTCCTATGGGAGCTATATGATATAGTCAACCGATTTCAATAAAATTTGATACAATGCTTAAATACCTTAAAAAAGATCTGAATGCCAAATTTATTCAAATATCTTTACAAACAAACAAAACACATCGAATTTTGTATAAAAAACGTGTTTTTTGGACCGATTGGTCCTATGGGAGCTATATGATATAGTAAACCGATTTGGATTAAATTTAGTACAGTGCTTAAGAACTATAAAAAACTCACGAATATCAAATTTGGTCCCAATATCTTAACAAACAAACGAAACACAACAAATTTTGTTAAAAAATCGATTTTTTGGAAGATCGGACCTATGGGAGCTATATGAGTCAACCGATTTTGTTAAAATCTGGCATATTGCTTAAGTGGTCTAAAAAATTTCCAAACGCCAAATCTGGTTACGATATCTTTATTAAAAAACGAAATATAGGGAATTTTCTTTAAAAAAGTTATTTTGGCCGATCGGTCCTATGGGAGCTGTATGATATAGTCAACCGATTTCGATCAAATTTGGTACAGTGATTGGGAACTATAAAAATATAAACAAACGAATTATTCATCTAAAACGTTTTTTTTTTCGAGGTCGTCTCAAACACCCCCATGGGAGCTATATAATTTATCCCCGATATCAAAAAAATAAAATAAACTTGCCTCCAATGGAATAATATGGGATCTAATGTGAAAGTTTGGTAACTCTAGCTCTTACCATCTCTGAGATCTAGGCGTTCACACGGACGGACGGACGGACAGACGGACATGGGTATATCGACTTCTCTATTCACCCTGATCATATTTTAGGTAACTTTGGGGTGTCTCCGACGTCTCCTTCTATATGTTACATACATTTTCGGCTTGCACAAACTTAATATACCCTTGGTACCATACGGTACACGGTACAGAAATAGTTTTAAAATAATTTTTGCATATAATTTTAATAAGTCGGTAAAGTAAAGTATTTAAATACTTCCAAACAAAAATTTTACCTAGGCCTTCAATTATCAATATGAAATAAAAGCCTTAAATTTAATAAAACGTTCAAGAATAATAAAATGTTATTGGAAAACATTTACTTCCCAATAACTTTCCATTCACAAAACTTGAATTATGTTAAAAAATTATATTTTGTAAGCTCATCTTTCAAAGCGCAATTTTCCATCATAATAACAAAAGCTCTTCAACAGCAAAATATTTAAAAAACTTTTATTAATATGCTCTCTTCTTTCAAAAAACTTTTTTTTTTACGATTTTTAAACGAGGTGTCTTACTACATATAGGACATTGGGCATATCAGGGCCAATTAAAAAATTGCTATATAAGTAAATAGAACTGTCAAAAAATGTTTTTGTCTTAATCCCGAACCATGAAAATATTTTCCTTCGTTAAATTTGTAATTTCAGTCACAATATATCTGCGCATGAATAATACATATTAGCGTGACGTTACATGTTCCAAGTTAATGAGCTTAAGGGGGGAGACCGGTTTAGGAGGCCGAGATTTTGTTACTTTTTGTGAATTTTTGACATAGGGAATGAATAAAAAGATTTTATTTTTATTATAATTTGGGAGTATTTTAATCATGTTTTGAAGTAGACTTAAAAATTTTTCCAATTAATTTGCTGTCCATGGACGATTGCCATCGAAGTATTTTGCTGGTGGCATTCCTGTGGTAGCAATTTTCATCTGAAATCATCAACATTTTTTTTTTTCGTTAGCAACACATTCCTTAAGAATATGAACCTGATTGTAAAAAAAATTGAAAATATGATTTTTTGAGATGTTTGAAGACAATGTTATGATTTTATACCATATTTTCCACCTTTTTTGCATAAAAACAATATATTTTTAATAATCATATAATCCCAGAATTCGGTTCATCTTGATTTGAATTAAATAAAGAATCATTATTCCAAATTTTAGAACGATGAGTCAATAGCTTTTCAAGCTAGAATGCCCACAAGTTAAAAAATAGTCGTTTCGAGAAAAGCGCGTTTAAAACTACCGCGTGCTTCGACTCCGGACCGACGGTTGGTCACTTAGGTCCTCATAGCATTGGCAATAATTCGAATTTTGCTTTCAAATTTTGACCAGATATTCTTGACTAGTTATACTAATAGATTATGCAATAAAAAAAGGCGATACTCATTTTTTTGTTTTATAATTTTTTTAGTTTAATAATATCCGAATTATTTGCTCAATAAAGCAAGTCAGGACTTATTTTTTTAATTTTGCAAGCTATTCAATTTAGAAATACTTTTTAATACCCGCAATAAAAAACGAGTACTTTTGCAAAAGCTGCTAGATTAGATTATAAGACCAGGAAGTCCAGCCCGTAAAATTCCTAGAAAAAAACGCATTGCAATATATATTGAGCCAAGACTATCAAAAAGAAGCACGTTCGTAAAAAATTAAAAAACAAACATACCTATAAGCAAAATAAATACTCCTAAAATAATATCAATTTTTAAAAGTATTATTTTGTTACCTCAGTGACTCAATTAATTGAATTAATCTTAAGCAACTTTTAATAAGTTGTATAAAAAAAAGACTTAGCTTTGCCATTTAAATAAATGAGCATGCAAAATTGAAAATTATTAAAAATTTGACTTTTATTATTTTAATTCCTGCTTATGAGTGTATTTAGCTGGTCATTTAGTTTTTATGACAGCTTTTGTGAAAGTCGTAATGAGTTTATTTTTATTTTTAGTTTTTGTTTTGGCATCAAAAACAATTCATTTTTCAATTAACATTTTAATAAAATAAAATTAAAAGTTAATTGTTTTGTGCGCTTGTCACTTAATTTTCACTCTCTGTGTTTAACTTCGTTTTCAGTTTGTTTCATTTTCATTTATCACTTTTATTATTTCTGTTTTGTTTTATTTTGATCTCGTTTTTATTGTTTTTCAGTTTGGTTTGTTACCAAAAAGAAGCGTCAAGGTCAAGCGTGACATGAACAGCAACTCGAGCGCCACTCGGCCCCAAGACACAACATGAGACTGGAGACTCGACTCCAGTGCCCGGAATCATTGGCAACTCATTCAGAAACATTCAACGTCACAGTTCCACTCAGTCTTGGAGTGACCAACACAATCGGACACAATCACCAACGCGTAAGCAGACGAAGACTCAGACGCCGAATCAGACGCAGATATTGACGCAAAGTGAGCAATGTCTTGACCAGATCTGAGACACTTGGGGCAACAGTTAAGAAAAAACAAGTGTGTTGATTAGAGTTGAGCCGTATAGACTTCAAAATACACTGCAGATCAGATGCTGGTTATAATTCTCTAGATTACATCGAAATTTGCAGAGTTTTTATGGTTGATTTTAGGATAAATAGTGAGAAATTGTTGTAATGGACATGGAAAGAAAAAAAAATGTATTTGAGTCCACAAGAATCTGTGAATGTCTGAACTGAAGCTAGTTTGCCAAAAAAAAATGTAAACAGATTTAATTTAACAGAATTCGAGAAAATCGATTTTTGTTTTTTTACAATTAATTAAAGCTATATTCACGAAATTTATGTACGAGAGGATTTTTCTATGCGTTCGATATTTATAAAGAGAGTCTTGAACGCTACTAAAACGCGCGCGCGATTTAAACGCGACTTAAAACGAGTTTTTCTCGGAACCATGCTTTTCATCAAAATTTGAAGCACAGATCTTGATCTCTTGTTCCGATTCCCTTTATTTAAAGCATGTTTAAAAAGACATAATTTTTTGTATTGCTTTTCCTTAAAATATACATGTAAAATTATTAGATTGTTATTTTTAAGTAAGGTCAAATCACAAATACAGGGAAAAGCAATGTTTTTTTTAGTTAATTTTTCTTCGAAACTCATTCTGATTTAGAATTAGCCATAGTTTTTTTAATTATTTAATTATTATAAACAAAAAATATTTCATCTCATTTCACTACAAGAGTCTGGAGAAGTGAAATTCAGGGATGATGTTTTGCTTGCAGAGGCTGACAAAACCCGACATTTTTCAGAAGCTATGATGAATTTCGTCGAAATAAAAATATTTAATTATCGTACAATCATAATGGTTTTACAATTTGATCGTTAAATATCAAAGCAGAAAGTTTGTACGTCCTTTCATAATGCCACAAATAAGTCCCAAACTTTGCCTTATTTTAGGCCTAGTTAGAAGAACTTCCCCTTAAATGGAAAATGGACTCCCAGGGGCTTGTAAAAAGTATTATTTTTTTCTTTGCTAAAAGTTTTCATAGCCAAGTAAACGCAGGGAACGAATGTACTCAGTTTACTGAGATGAAAATAGAGTCAACACCTTGAACTGCAGATTTGCTCCTCTTGATGCCATTTTTCCAAAGTCTGCTCCAATTTTTAAATTCGTGGAGATTTCTCTGATTTTTCCGTCTGACTCTAAGCGGCAGGAAACATCTTTTCCTCAGTAATACCCATATCGCTTCTGGTAATAATGAAGCTAGGACCCTTTCCTCCTCTACCCCAGCTAGTTCTCAGTTTTAGTTCCTCAACTAATTGAAAGAATTTTTGAACTCTTTCGGGAGGAAATTATGCAAACCTGTTACAAAAGAGCCGCATTCCAAAAAGTCACCGATTCTATCGATGGCATAGTCACTCTTTTAAATTGCTTTAGTGGAACAGAAAACCATTACTATAAATTGAATAGACAATACACAAAAATTATGTACTTCAATACAATTGAAGAAAGTTTGTAGGGATCGCAAATACGAGACAGGGCGTTGAAAAAAATCAAAGCAAAAAAAAAACTTTGGATAAAAGTGCAAGATACTAGTAATATAAAATATTTTTGAAAGGACTATTCGGAATAAGAGTATCTTATAAAACATATATAATTTTTTTTAAATTTAATGTTTTATCTATCATGTTAAAACAAATTCGGGTCAATATCTTTATTTGTTTACAAAGTATTGCTTGTCAGAAAAAATTCTAAAAATTAAATACCAAATTTTCAGTTATTGATTGGATAAATAATCGGAATTTTAAAATAAAATTTGACGAAATCGTAGAAAGTTGGGAAAAAGGGCTTCGCTTATTTTCGCCGATATGAATTAAAAATAAAAATTATTGGTCAATTTTTATTTTATAAACTGACAATAAGAGCTATTCCGCGATCTGTTTCTCCGACGAAGAACAAATTTTTCAAATCCACTTATATTGCCGTCCCGATTATTTTTGTACTTTCTTTTGTCTCCTTTTCCATATTCCCCTTACACTTTAAATACAGTGTATTACAAAAAAAAAAAACAACAACTCCAACAAAAACAAACACCTTCATATGGAGCACACTTTTGACTGGATTGTAAATAATGCCAAGTTGGCTGGCACGAAAATGTGCATGTTGCACCCAATTCCGATCTTTATCAACAAATTGACCCTCATTGACGGCGAGAGTGGCAAAAACAAAAGCCACAAAATCGTTTAAACAGTGCAACACTTTTTTTATTTTATTTATTTTTAAACTTATAGCGTAGTATTTTTATTTTAATTGATTTCTTATGCAGTTTTATTTGGACTGCAGCTTTAGATGGCGGCACTTAAAGACGTACCACGCGACGTATGCGCAATATGTAAATTTTTGTGCATCATTTATAGGCAATTATTATAACTGCTGCAATATGCAGATATACTCTATATATATATTTTTTAGGTGCTCATATATTAGAGCATTTTACATATATATTTATAAAATATTTTTTATATTAAAAATGTTGTTGAGTTCTTATCTTTATGTCTATTTGGTTTTACTTTTGTTATGCTAGAGGCGTAAAAAGTTATGTCTTATGCCAGCTTTAAGATTATTGACTTATAAAATATATATATTTAATTTAATTTAAATTTATGGACTTCAATAAGTTTACTGATATTAAAAATCCTCTACTGTAATATATTATCTATTAACGTTCAAATAAAACTAAATAACACAGCTTTGCTCTTATCATTAAATTTGATGATCCACAAAAGCAATAGTTAAATATATTCTCATATATTTTTATGCGCTTAACTCTTAACTTCATCGATCGTGTTCCGTCATGAGGTCAGATTCTCGAGATTTCTCGTATGTTATTACTTTTCTATTGTTTTTAAGATTAACTGACAGCTCTTTAAGCCAATTCCGGGTTCGTTTCATTTGCAGCCAAAGGGGTTTTGTTTCAAAAAGTAATAAATACGAATGTCAAGAAAGTAATGCATTGTGAGTAATCTGTATTTAAGCTCTGAAGTTTGATGTATTTATTGTTTCAAAAAAAGGAAAGGTTAAAACAAGTGCGTTAAAGAATAACAAAGAGTTTGTAGCAAAACAGATTTCTATTTCTGAATATTGCTTTGGAAACTAATTAGTTTTATAATCTATAGCTACATAAAGACTTTTAAAGAGTGACCATAAAATTAATTTATTTTATTTACTCATAGTATAAATGAAAGAATCGCATGCAAAAATAAATGTCTTAAAGTTGTGGCTAAGAATCTGTTATACTATATATCAGTGTAAGTTGTCCAAATAATCGATGGCTTTAAATATTTGAAATATTTTATAAGATTTAAAATAGTTATTTTTTGAACCAACTTTTATCTATCAAAGCTATCGCTTAGCTAAGTTCACATTCCAAAAGACACCCATAAAATATTTTGTAGTCCATTACCGAACATTTGGCACTGAAAATTCAGATTGAACTACTTTGATATTTAATTTAAATTATTTAAACTAGACTAGTCTACCAATTTAAAGGTTATCGAGGTCATCGAACCTTCCTAATAAAATGAAAATAGGAACTTTGGCACATCTGCAGTTCCCATCCGATTTCGAAGATTATAGACTCAAAATATTCTTAAAAGAAGTCTGTATCAGTCTAAAGCTAAACATAACTAAAAAAAAAATTCCGTAATAAGAAGCATAACAAAAATGTGGAATTTTGAAAAATGTTCCAAAATTACTTTTTTTTGACTTTGGTTACCAGTAACTTTGATACTATCTTTACATGTATATACTTCACTGGAATGAGCACATCAATACCTATCGATCTAATCGCCTTTTATGTTGATACATGAGATATTAACGCAAAGCTAAAACAATTGCCACAAAACATTTTTCAAAAATATCTCAAAAACGTTGGTTAAGAAAAAGGTTCCCTTTTTAGTGTTTCTCGACCCCAAATTAGTCTTTATGCGAAGGTTAATTTTTCGTGTAAACCAATGTTTGTAAACCTATTTTTCATGGGTCTTTTGTTAATTTTTAAAATTTTTTAAATATTTAATCTATTTTTGTTCGCATAATGTTAATACTATTTAAGTAAAAGAGACTAGAAGCCTAAACTCTTTATTTTTCGCATATTATCTAATTTCCCTGTCACAATGTTAGTTACCGTACTCCTCCAAAACGTCTTTACCGATCTTTACTAAATTTTATATGCGTATTCAGTAGGTCTGAGAATCGGCTAACATATATTTTTTATACCCAGGTTGCCACCCTAACATTTTTTTTAAATTTTTACCAAATCGGCTGTACTGATTCTCATGAAATTTTTGTATGCCTATTAGATAGGTCTCAAAATCGGCCAACATCTACTTTTCACCCCTAAGTAATTAGGGTTGCCACGCCTCAAATTTTTTTTAATTGTTGGACAAATTTTTTTATATATTTTTATAGTGTGGCATTATGTACATTTTCAGATTAACTAAATAGCTCACCTGACTTTGCTAGAACTTTAGACACTTTATAATTTAATTCTTTCTAATTGCTAATTATTTATTTAAGTTACTTGGTCAAATCATTTAATATAGAGGAAACACGAAATATACTTATAAACAGGGAAGTTGAAAAATGCGTACTAAAATCAACCTTAACATTTCTGTTTTATATTTTAATTTTAAACTAATCTATATATATAAAAAAAGCTTATGTTATTCGTGTTACGGATGTTTTTAAGAACGTGTCGAGTAATTTCAAATTTGATTTTTGCGTGTTTTAGAGGTTGTCAATACGAAGATTTCAAGCCTATTGCAATTTGTGTGTTTGTATTGGTTCGTGAGATATACGCATTTTTGTGAATATCGTGAATATAGCATCGAAGAAGGTTTTTATAAACTCTATAACAGATACGAAAAATGTATTCAAGTCGAAGGTGAGTATGTAGAAAAATAGTTTGTGAGTCAAATAATTAATAAATATTCATTTTGTAACCTAAAAATTTTTTTGTACTTCATTTTAAAATTAGGGAAACTTCCTTTTCCCCTCATATAAAAATGTATTGGTTATTGAATATTGACATACACTGGGACGGGTCAATTTTTAACGAGTTTCTGTGGCTCTTATCCATTTTGATTCTTTGCTTCATTTTATGCAATTTTACCCAAGCAACTATGGGTCTAAAATAATCTTCGATCCACCCACTTTTCCAAAATAGGTTTTGTTTCAAATATTAAAAAACTTACAAGGCCAAAAAATGAATTTTTTCTCTTGCTAAATTCGTATTTGAAGGTTTTTGGGGTCGAGAATCCATTTTAAAAATGGATCTAAAATATATATTTATACCCTGTAAAGGGTATATTAAGTTTGTGCAAGCCGAAAATGTATGTAACATATAGAAGGAGACGTCGGAACTCCCCAAAGTTACCTAAAATATGATCAGGGTGAATAGAGAAGTCGATATACCCATGTTCGTCTGTCCGTCCGTCCGTGTGAACGCCTAGATCTCAGAGATGGTAAGAGCTAGAGTTACCAAACTTTCACATTAGATCCTATATTAATCCATAGGAGACAAGTTTATTTTATTTTTTTGATATCGGGAATAAATTATATAGCTCCCATGGGGGTGTTTGAGACGACCTCGACAAAAAAAAGCGTTTTAGATGAATAATTCGTTTGTTTATGAAGTTATCGTAACCAAGTTTTTTATAGTTCCCAATCACTGTACCAAATTTGATCGAAATCGGTTGACTATATCATATAGCTCCCATAGGACCGATTGGCCAAAATAACTTTTTTAAAGAAAAATTCGCTATATTTCGTTTTTTAATAAAGATATCGTAACCAGATTTGGCGTTTGGAAATTTTTTAGAGCACTTAAGCAATGTGCCAAATTTGAACAATCGGTTGACTATATCATATAGCTCTCATAGGTCCGATCTTCAAAAAATCGATTTTTTATCAAAATTTGTTGTGTTTCGTTTGTTTGTTAAGATATTGGGACCAAATTTGACATTTGTGAGTATTTTATAGTTCATAGGCACTGTACTCAATTTAATCCAAATCGTTTCACTAGATCATATAGCTCCCATAGCTCTCGATGTGTTTTGTTTGTTTGTAAAGATATTTGAAATAAATTTGGCGTTCAGATCTTTTTTAAGGTATTTAAGCACTGCGTCAAATTTTATTGAAATCGGTTGACTATATCATATAGCTCCCATAGGAACGATCGGTCAATAAAAAATATCAAATATCTTCCAAAAGCCCAATTGGTGCAAAAAAACCTAATTTTGTGCAGAGGGTTTCCAAAGACTATCAAATATTCCACATAGCTCCCATACGGACGATCTGGCGAAAAAAAATTGTTCTTCGAACTTCATAGTCTTTCGTTCTTTTATAAAGATATTGTAAATTAATTTGATATTCGTCCGTATTTCCCAGCACTGCAACAAATTGAATCAAAATCAGTTGATTATACCATATAGCCCCCATTGAATCGATTGATCCAAAAAAAGTGTTTGGTGCAAAATTCGACTAATTTTTGTGAAATGCAAAGCCCACACATTTTTATTGATACTTCTTTCTTTCCTATAATTACGTTGTGCAATACTTATTTATCGATAATGAGTCGATTACAATTAAGTGTCAATATTCAATATTCCTCACTAAGTAGCTTTTGCTTCTTATATAAAATATATAAAGTAAGCTTTGCTTCGTTTGTCTAGACTATACAGAAATCTCAGTTAGTCTAGTCTATTTAGAAAGCAAAATGGAGCAGCAAGGCTTTATACTTTTTCAGTAAGTTAATATTTTATTTATTATTCCAAGAAAAAATAAAAATGGTCTATTGTTTTCTGATAACTAGTGATGCAGCCGGAATACTCCTCGCGTCACTAAATCAACCCGACAATCAACGCGACAATCGACGCGACAATCGACGCATTCTTTCCCAAATAGAATTTTGTATGATGGAAGGCGATTTGGAGACCGCTGTGACAATGATTACAACGGATGAGCAATCTGACGTACCGGAGCTGACTCCGCTAGAGTGCAGTGTTCTCAAGAGAATCGTGCGGCGTTTGCAGAATCCAACTGAAAACGCAGACGATTTGGCTGAAGTAGACTTGGATGCGCGCCACCTGACGACCATGGTTGGTGACGATATGTCCACGGAGCAACTGCGGAATCTCTATTTACACATGGTCAATGTAAATTATCGTCATATCTATGAAGCATTGAAGCGCCACCTGTTAGCTGTCATATATTGTAAATCCCTAGAGCATAGGAATTTGGAGGAAAGATTTAGAGCCCTAAACATTTTCACACCATATTTAAACAGGGAAGTCCAAACGGTTGTAATTTTTTTCGTTATATTGTTGATTTTAATATTATTTAACCGAGATTAGAAGCACTGTAAGTATGTAATGAGTAAATCCATTTTTGCGGAAATAATATTTTTATTTTTTCATTTAAGAGCCTTACATTTTACACTAAACGGATTACACAACAAAATGTGTCACAAGGTTTCAAGTTATTTAAGTTTATGGAAACATTATTTTCTGTTTGAGTTAGAGTGTTTTAGCAGACGTGGCCCAAACTAAGATGTAGCTACAAGATGTACAATAAATACCTTATTCCAACCAATTTTGTTAAACATGAAAAAATTCAAAAATTACATGTGAAATATACTCCAACCTGTCTTAGAATTTTTATTTTCTTCCATTGTTTACGCTTACATTGAAGATTCACAGCTTGGTTCTTCTGCTTATTGGCTGGTTTCCCCATATGCGGAATAAGCGTCCAAATGCTGATTGCGCTTTGTTGAGACGATTCTTTATATCCTCATCCACCCCACCACTAATGGAAATTGTGATACTAAGGTACGAGATGCTATCGCCAAAGTCGATAGTGTTTCCGCAGATGGTTATGCTACCTTGGCTTGTGTGGTTGAGGCGCATCGCTTTGGTTTTGGATGCGCTTCTTGAGAGTCCAACTTTGCTGGCAAGGATCTCGAGATCATTCGCTTTGGCTTGAATAACACTAGCTTTATGGGAGAAGAGACAAATGTCGTCCGTGACGGGTGAGACTCCAAGATAGGAGACTTCACTAATACCGGTGCCATAGTTCCGCGTTTGAGTATAATAGATATTTACAACTTACGACGCAAATCTATACTAACATGTTTAATCTACATATTATTATTTAAATAAAAGTATAATACTTATCATAGGGAAAGGTTATTTTCGATAAAGTGAGTAAATTATTGATTTTATTAATTATAGGGGTATTTGAACAATACTTGGGTAACTATTATCAGTCCAGTCTAAAATTCGATAATAACTATTTGTTTTTTTCCAAATAAACTTAAAAGTTAGCACAGTGGTATATGGCTGAAAGTAAAAAGCTGTAATTTAAAACTTTTTTCAAGATCGTAGCCAATTTTTCCGAAAGGGGAGTCCAAATAAAAGTTGTTTTATTTTATATTTGGTATTCAGTGCTGAAGTAGGGCAAAACTTTCTAGCAGCAATCCTTAGATATATGTATCTATATTGACTGCCTTATATTGGACTGGGAGAAAAGGAGAGCAAGGAGAACTGCCCAAGAGTTGGTTCATATGAAAAACTTAGGAGCTCTGTGTAGAAAAGTTTGAGAATCCTCTGCCTCTCCATGGCTACGGCCATGATTTCATTTATTTATAGCAGCAATACTGATATACCCATAAGACGCCCAATATCAATCATAACACTACTTACAAAATTTCTTCGATTCTTCTATATTTATAATTATTATTTGTATAATTGCTGAAAGTCTACGACTGTCAATCCTTTGAAAATTTACAGGCATACAATAACTTAGTAATATATGTTATAAAATCTTTGCAAATAAAAATTTTACAAAAATGTGTGAAGCAGGAGCTGAAACTTGGTATCTTTATTATTTTCTCCTTGTGATTATGTAAATATCTCAAATTTCTGGCTTAATATAGAATATTTAAACCTCCCAGTCTCGTTTGCTTAGCAACACATCTTTTTAAATTAATATTAAATTTTAAATTTGTTTAAAAGCTTTAACAAATAAATTGCCTCATTGAATTTATTTCGTTTATTTTTAGAATTTTGTTTCACTTAGAATTAGGTAACTACTTGGAGGTTAATTTATATTAATGATTGCCAAACATGAGTACGTGGGCTTCATGCTTTCAATTAGCTAAAATATAATCTAAATTATCGAAAGCAAATGATTCTACTAAATGATTTTATTGCAAAAGCATTTAAGCAGGTTTTACCGGGAAACACGCCCAAATTGGACATTTCTCCTGTGGCTCAGAAACAAGTTCAAATCGTGCTTATTTGTGTTTGGTTTTAACCAAATAAGCAGTGTAGGTTGCGAAGCCTCATAAATCAATATATTACTGCATTATCTGCACAATTTGACAAAGTTCAGGGGTCAGTGTTGGGGCACAGTAGCTTGGCCAAGAGAGGCCTGGCCAAGTGTTTTAGCCACGAGTGTTGAAATTCTCCAATAACATAATTTGAAATGCGCTAAATTTTTATTTATTGACTGCAATAATGTGTGCACACTGACCACAGTCAGTGGAGCCGATAAGGTGTTGCTGCCAACCAGTTACCAGCTATTGGTTATTGGCCTATTGGCCTGGTGGTATTGGCGGACTGGCCCAAGTGGCGCCAAATGCGGCTGCAAATGAATATTTCAAAAATGTTTATTTGACATTTTTCCAATACCAATGTGTGTGTGTGCCTGAAACAAGTTTCCACCACAGAGTTCATTCAAGCGAACTTGGCTAAAACGCAGCGAGTTGGCTTTTAAACCAGTTCACACAATTAATGGACGATTGATAGTCAACTGATCTATTAGTTTTATAAGCCATGAATTAGTCGTCGCCATTTGGACTGCGTTAGAAGTGATAAAAATGATTCTGATGGCATGTTGTCAAAAAATAAATAAAATAATGCTAATAAATAAATAAACTGTTTTAGTTTGAATTTTTAATGCCGTCTCCTTGAGAGACGCCACTGACGCGGCTGCGCATCATAAAACGAGGCTTAATTAATTAGTAGTGTCTACATTTCTTAAGCATTTCTTGGCTAAAATTATTTTGTCATTTGTTTTAAAGTTATTTAGTTGTAGACGGTTTATTTAGTTTTTGTTTTTTTCTTCTCAGCCGAAATGCGTTGCGTTCTTTGGCCAACAATAAAATAGGTAAATTTATGCTGTGGTTTATTTGCTGTCAACCATCGGCCGCAACCAGCGACGCACAGTGGTACAAATAGTAAAACTCGCGGAATAAAATATAAATTTAAAAATAGAGTTTTTTTTCCAATTATTTATAGCCTGTTGAAGGCATAAATATTTTTCTATTTTAAAACTTTTTTTATTATTTGATATTTTTTTTAACCCCCGACGCAAAAGAGGGGTGTTATAAGTTTGACGTGTCTGTTTGTCTGTCTGTTTGTCTGTCTGTCTATGGCATCGTAGCTCCCGAACGCATGCAGTGATTTCAATTTAGTTTTTTTTGTATTAAAGGTGACTTATGTGCGAGTGTTGTTAGACATGTTTGGTGAAAATCGGTTGAGCCGTTTAAAAGTTGTGGGGAGTAAAAGTGGGGAGAAAAACATCAACTTTGTCCGATTGGCTTAAAATTTGGTCCTATTGTAGCTGACGACGTCACTGATTCGAATCTGAGGTTATTTTGTATAATTTGTTAAATATGATCTTATCTAGTGAAAATATTTTTTTTGGCAAATTTTTTGGCGAATTTTAGATATTATATATTTTTATAGTTAATGAATAATTTTAATGCAATTTTGGTATTTTTTTTTTTTTGCTTATAATATATTTTTATCTCATTGGAGAATTATAATTGTATATATAGACAATTTCTTCAGCTGGTTTTTGAATTTTTTTCCACAATTGTCCATATTGGTTCTACGCGTTTCGAATTTTTTAAAGTCTTATAATATTATAATTAAGTAGAAAATGCATTTAAAACTTAAAAGGTAATTGAAACCTAAACTAAAATTGAACTGAAAATATTATTTAAAAAAAAAATTAAAATAAAGTCAATTGAAAAAAAAAATTTTTGTATATATTATATATTTCAAAAATATATAAATAATGTAAATATTTTATCAAGATTAAATAGCCAATAATAAATATATATTCCCTCTAGATATAAATTTAAAAAAATATATATTTTCTTTACATTTTCGTGATCGTGGAAAAAAATTAAAAAAAAAAAAACGTTTTCCATAATTTGTATCTTATTGTTGGCATAAATATTTTTTATATTTAACATTTAGTTACGTAAACTGTAAATGGTTGTAAATAAAAAACGTGAAATAAATTGAATTGAAACAAAAATTATTGTATAAATTAAATATTAAAAAAAAAACAATATAAATATGTTAACATGATTACATAACCAAAAATGGCGGACGTAAAGTCGGGCGCGGACGACTTTAGGATACCTTGTACCACTAGCTTGTAATAAAGTCCGATTTCTTCACAAAAAACCAAAAACAGAAGAATTTTTAAGCAAAATTTTTTTGACCGATCGTTTCTATGGGAGCGATATGATATAGTCAACCGATTTCAATAAAATTTGACACAGTGCTTGAATACCTTAATAAAGATATGAATGCCAAATTTATTTCAAATATCTTTACAAACAAACAAAACACATCGAATTTTGAATAAAAAACGTGTTTTTGGACCGATTGGTCCTATGGGAGCTATATGATCTAGTCAAACGATTTGGATTAAATTTGGTAGAGTGCTTAGGAACTATAAAATACTCACGAATGTCAAATTTGGTCCCAATATCTTAACAAACAAACGAAACACAACAAATTTTGTTAAAAAATCGATTTTTTGGAAGATCGGACCTATGGGAGCTATAAGATATTGTCAACCGATTTTGTTCAAATTTGGCACATTGCTTAAGTGGTCTAAAAAATTTCCAAACGCCGAATCTGGTTAGGATATCTTTATTAAAAAACGAAATATAGCGAATTTTTCTTTAAAAAAGTTATTTTGGCCGATCGGTCCTATGGGAGCTATATGATATAGTCAACCGATTTCGATCAAATTTGGTACAGTGATTGGGAACTATAAAAACTTTCGAATGCCAAATTTGGTTACGATATCTTCATAAACAAATGAATTATTCATCTAAAACGCTTTTTTTGTCGAGGTCGTCTCAAACACCCCCATGGGAGCTATATAATTTATCCCCGATATCAAAATAAAATAAACTTGCCTCCATGGAATAATATGGGATCTAATGTGAAAGTTTGGTAACTCTAGCTCTTACCATCTCTGAGATCTAGGCGTTCACACGGACGGACAGACGGACATGGGTATATCGACTTCTCTATTCACCCTGATCATATTTTAGGTAACTTTGGGGTGTCTCCGACGTCTCCTTCTATATGTTACATACATTTTCGGCTTGCACAAACTTAATATACCCTTTGTACCATACGGTACAGGGTATAAAAACCCAAATAGGCACAAATCAGACGCTTTAAAAAAATTATATTTTCTTAACGTTTTCGGGAAAATACAATATAAATAAAGAATTAAAAAAAGCTTTTTCAATAATTGGAATTCTATTGTTACCATAATTATTTTTTTTATAATTTCTGTATTGCTTCTGTAGACATATATTATCTTATCTAGTCAATATATTTTTATCAATTTAGCCAATTATAACTTAAATTATTAACTTCAATAAATTTATAAATTATATATTTAAAAATAAAGATATAATCCCAATTAAAATTTGGTATTTTTATACCCTGTACCGTATGGTACCAAGGGCATATTAAGTTTGTGTCGATATACCCATGTCCGTCTGTCCGTCCGTCCGTTTGAACGCCTAGATCTCAGAGATGGTAAGAGCTAGAGTTACCAAACTTTCACATTAGATCCCATATTAATCCATAGGAGACAAGTTTATTTAATTTTTTTGATATCGGGGATAAATTATATAGTTCCCATGGGGGTGTTTGAGACGACCTCGACAAAAAAAGCGTTTTAGATGAATAATTCGTTTGTTTATGAAGATATCGTAACCAGATTTTGCGTTTGGAAATTTTTTAGACCACTTAAGCAATGTGCCAAATTGGAACAAAATCGGTTGACTATATCATATAGCTCCCATAGGTCCGATCTTCCCAAAAAATCGATTTTTTAACAAAATTTGTTGTGTTTCGTTTGTTTGTTAAGATATTCGGACCAAATTTGACATTCGTGAGTATTTTATAGTTCCTAAGCACTGTACCAAATTTAATCCAAATCGTTTGACTAGATCATATAGCTCCCATAGGACCAATCGGTCCACAAACACGATTTTTATACAAAATTCGATGTGTTTTGTTTGTTTGTAAAGATATTTGAAATAAATTTGGCATTCATATCTTTTTTAAGGTATTTAAGCACTGTGTCAAATTTTATTGAAATCGGTTGACTATATCATATAGCTCCCATAGAAACGATCGGTCAAAAAAAATTTTTGCTTAAAAATTCTTCTGTTTTTGGTTTTTTGTGAAGAAATCGGACTTTATTACAAGCTAGTGGTACAAGGTATCCTAAAGTCGTCCGCGCCCGACTTAACGTCCGCCATTTTTTTATTAAAAAATTTATATATTTTTTAATTTTGTATTTTTTGGCTTATCTAGTGATGTATCATCTTACCTAATTAAAATAATTTTATCAATTTGGCGAACTATAACTTAAAAATTTTAGTAACTATATATTATTTTAAATAAAAAAATTATTATATTTTTTAAATTTTCGTTTTCAGACGGACTTAGTACGACCTAAAAATTTTAAATTAAATTCTGGTACTTTTACCACAATGGTATAGGCTATGCCTTGTCTACTAAAGAGGTGTATGAGCGATATTCAGGTTGATCGCTTGCTTGTTTTAATTTCTCTCACTAGAGAGAGACCAATAGTAGAGTCACCATTTGGCCCACTGTGTTCCACTTGGTCGTACCTAACAATGGGGCGTATGAGTTATAACAGCTTGCTGGCTTGATTGCTTTAAAATTTTTCACTATTTACGAATACTATCGAATAATAATAATATATTAGGTATTTATACTAGTAGTATCGTCATTTGGCCCACTGTGCACCGCCATGCCTAACTATTGGGCATATGAGCGATAATCAGCTCTACGGCTTGCTCGCTGAAATGCCTGTCTTAATTTTCAAATAAAACCTAAAGCACCTACTAAGCTTACTATTATCGCCAGTAGTTTCAACATTTAGCCCACTGTGCAATGCCTAACAATAGGGCGTATGAGCGATATTCAGCTTGCTGGCTTGCTTGTTTTAATATCTCGAACTATTTACAATAGCAATAATAATCGTAGGATAAGTATTAAAACGAGAGTTATCAGCTTTTGGCCCACTGTGCAACGCCTGACCATACCAAACTATGGGGCGTATGAGCGAGAATTGACTAACGACTGTCATAATTTTCATAAAAAGACCGAGCACACCTACTAAGCTGAATATTATTTTCAACAGCTTTAACATTTGGCCCACTGTGCAACGCCTAGCAATAGGGCGTATGAGCGATATTCAGCGAGGTGGTTTGCTTGCTTTAATGTCTCTCATTATTTACGCATAATAAAATACAACAGGCGGGTGTTCACGCACAAACACAGAAGCGCATAATAAACACACGCACACATAGATACATACGTACACACAGATACACACACATACAGCTACACAGATACAGTAACCACACAGCATGTGGCTTTTTGGCTGAATGTCAGAAATATGCAATTGAGTTTCCGTTTGGTCGAACAGCGACTATTTCAGCTCCCCACACGGCCGTAAAGGCGTTCGTTCTCTGAATCATTCTTGTTACGTCATACTGGATCTGTCTTGTCTGTCAATGAAATTGATCTAAGACCATTTGAATTCTAAGCATGCATATTTTGGCGTGTCTAATGGCAATTTTAGCAGTTTTAAACATATTGAAAGTCAATAAAATGTTTATGGTCTATAAATGTTTAAGTTTCTAGTCAATAATATGCAAAATGAAGTCGTCGTCGTCGTGAACGACTCATAAATGAGTTTGCCAGACAGGCACTAAAAACCAGGCAATCAGTGCC
Organism: Chymomyza amoena; assembly: GCA_037043745.1. Classification (NCBI taxonomy): domain Eukaryota; kingdom Metazoa; phylum Arthropoda; class Insecta; order Diptera; family Drosophilidae; genus Chymomyza; species Chymomyza amoena. Next base: position 35,753 of record JBAMAX010000487.1, read on the forward strand.
AATAAAGTTCATGTTTTTTTTTTTGACACCACTGATCCACTTTCCTGTTTACGCCTCCACTCAATTGTGCCGATAAGATATCCGGCAGATATCCGAACATAATTTATATTTAAAGCAGCTTTAACTTAGCTTTGATGTTGTGCGATTTGTATCTTTTTTGGGTTGGTTTTGTGTGTCAGCAGTTGTCATTAAGCTGAAATGGCCGCGTGACAAGTTATACAAAAGATCACGAGCACGAAACTTGAAAGGAATATCAATAATAAAATTTAAACTAAGTTTTTGTTCTAGTTAAGTTGGCCACGTGATCAGAAATATAAATTTAAGCACAAGATTTTTAAAGCTAAGATTTCTGCCAAGTTCTGGATGCGTTTTGACTTGAGACTTTAGACCACATTTTCTGGTTCTTGATTCGTCAGAATTTCCGTTTGTAAATTAAGTAATTTCCAGGAAAATTTTTTTAAAATAATATTAAAATATAAAAACTGATATCCGATCAAATAAACTTTTAAAATTAGTGCAATAATGAAATCATGTTTAAAGTATTTTTCATTATTATTAAAAAATTATGAGATCTTTTGTAAATCACTTTTAGTTTTAAATTATTAAAAAAAAAGTTCCTTGAAAGAAATGTATTTTATATAAGGTAGTTAGATAGGTAGATTAGCGGCAGTTTATTTTAAACAAAATACAATCTATTTTAAAATTGTTCAACTGTTGTTTATTACAATTTATGGATCATAAATAATGAAATTAAAAAATGGGCTTTTTTGCGGTTATGAATGTTTAAAAAATTAATGAAAAAATTACAATAATTTCTCGCTTATTTTGTGGTTAGAAAGTCAAAAAATATGAATATGGTGAATAAAATTAGCTACACTGAAAAAAAATGTCGAGCTCAAAAGCGATATGTTATGAGCGATATTTCTGTTTGAAAAAGTTTATTTATTGAAAGTTTGTTTCTTGGTAGATAAAAATTCTTTATTTAAATTTGCGAAAATTCGTTTTTTTTTAAATTTATTTGGTTAAGACAAAAAAAATAACGTATAGTTAAGAGCTTATTATCGAGCGATTTGACTAACTATAAAAAAAATAAAACTGGGGACACAGGCTTTTAAGAACGATTCTTCTAGTACTTAATAGGTCAGCTTGTTTTAAGACCGCTTCCTTGTAGATTATTGATGTTTTAGGAACACATTTTTTTTTTTTGGTTTGTTTACTGAATTTTATTATTTATAAATAATAGAATAAAACAAGTCTCTAGTTTAAAAATGGCGTACGTAAAGTCGGGCGCGGACGAAACCCTGTACCACAAGCTTGCAATAAAATCCGGTTCCTTCACAAAAATCCAAAAACAGAAGAATTTTTAAGCAAACATTTTTTTTTTGACCGATCGTTCCTATGGGAGCTATATAATATAGTCAACCGATTTCAATAAAATTTGACACAGTGCTTCAATACCTAAAGATAGTCTGAATGCCGAATTTAGTTCAAATATCTTTACAAACAGACGAAGCACAACGAATTTTGTATAAAAGACGTTTTGGACTGATTGGTCCTATGGGAGCTATATGATATAGTCAACCGATTTGGATTAAATTTAGTACAGTGCTCAGGAACTAAAAAAAACTCACGAATATCAAATTTGGTCATAATACCTTAGCAATCAAATGAAACACAACAAATTTTGGTAAAAAATCGATTTTTTGGAAGATCGGCCCTATGGGAGCTATATGATATAGTCGACCGATTTTGTTAAAATTTGGCACATTGCTTAAGTGCTCTAAAAATTTCCAAACGCCAAATCTGGTTACAATATCTATATTAGAAAACGAAATATAGCAAATTTTGCTTTAAAAAAATAATTTTGGCCTATCGGTCCTATAGGAGCTATATGATATTTTCAACCGATTTTGATGAAATTTGGTACAATACTTAGGAACTATAAAAAACTTTTAATACCAAATTTGGTTACGATATCTTCATGAACAATCGAATTATCCATCTAAAACATTTTTTTTTGTCGAGGTCGTCTCAAACACCCCTATGGGAGCTATATAATTTGACCCCGATATCAAAAAAATAAAATAAACTTGTCTCCTATGGAATAATATGGGATCAAATTTGAAAGTTTGGTTACTCCCAGCTCTTACCATCTCTGAGATCTAGGCGTTCAAACGGACGGACAGACGGACATGGGTATACCGACTTCTCTATTCACCCTGATCATATTTTAGGTAACTTTGGGGTGTCTCCGACGTCTCCTTCTATATGTTACATACATTTTCGGCTTGCACAAACTTAATATACCCTTTGTACTATACGGTACAGGGTATAAAAATGATATTCCCTTCAGAATTGAAGAAAATAATCTACAAAATTTTTAAGAATCAATGTAAGTCGCTTGTTGGAGAAAAGTTTTGAAATGAAAAAGCTGTGCTCAAGTTAGTTTCCGCTTTCCATGTCAATGAAATAAAAATGGCGTCATGAGGATATTTCTTTCAATTGTTTTGTAACTAATGTAATCCTTTTTTTATATTTTAATTTCAGTCAATCTGTTATATAATTTAATTGAGTCAAACTAGTTACCTATTATCAATGAGAAAAAAAACAAACACAAAAAAAATAAAAATTCCTTAAAAATAATTAAGTACGTGTCGTATCAGATTTTGCATAAAATCTTTTAAAAAAATACAACGCAAAATCTGTTTCATTTTATTATAGTTTCTTTTCAGATCAAACAAAACTAAATAATTTCTTAACTTAATTTTAAGAGATCTCCGTATGACGTTTTACTTTATTCATTACTCCACTATTTCCCATCATTCACCTTCGAAACCTTATTCTTCAATTATTACGCATACTGCGCGTCTGCCAGAACAAACTGTTTTAAATGACTTAAAAAAACATCGCCTCAAATAAAAGACCAAAGCTCATTATTTGTCACAATAAAAAGAGCCAAAAACACTCAACAAGTTAATAATAAACGAACTGCGAAATTAACTGGACACATTTTAGAGCTCTTCCTCAAAATCTTGTTACGCTTGAGCAAATTGTTCATAATTTTTTTACACCTGTCGAGCCATTAAGTACAGACCGATGGGATTTTCTCACACGCCAAGACAATTTCATTCTCTTTAATAATACTAATCTCAACAACTTGGCGGCTACAGAAATGCGGAACTACGAGACATAGAACACGCCCACGCCGCCCTCAACACCCCTGCTGTGACAATTACGTATATTTCATCATTTTAATTAACACACAGTTTTTTGTTGTTGTTGTTGTCATTTTACCAGCATTTTAAATAAAAAAAAAAAGTATTTTTTTTATCACTGCGCCTAATGAAAACGCCGCCATTAAATTTAAATTAATTCTAAGCAAGGACATTTGACTTGCTGCCAAATTTATTAATTTTTAAGGTAGGGTCACACTGTCAGTGTGTGACAAACGCTCTGACTTTGATTGATGAATTAAAATCGCACCGAAACAATCAGTAAAGAAAATAAGTAAAAACCGAAAGTGATTTAAGGCACATCAACAAACAATAATAATAGTTTATGACATCAACAAACAACAAAATAAACACAAACAGAAACATTGCCACACTCTGAGGCTGAGGCGATGTATTTGGCTTAAAGCCAACGCACTTGACACGAACCATGATCGTGATGACGTAGTAGCTTTTTGTCCAAGATGACGACAATGCAATGCACTTGAAATTCGAGTAGCCCCCACCGAAAATAAGCTGCCAAAAGTTCAAGTGGCATTTGTGATTGTCCGGCTAAAGACTTCTCCGGCCGGGCTAATGACATATTAAAATCATTACAATGACATTGATGTAGTTTTGGGCCTAAACAAAATGAGTTATAAATGTTTTTAGTGTGATTACTGTCACTTTGTCAATTAATTGTTTTGCTCAGAAATGGTTTTTAATTTATGTAAACAACAAGTAAATAGTGCCAGATATTCTATGAAGGTCTGGCCAGGTCTGTTTATTGAGATTCCTATGGGGCAACCCGCTGGCTGAAATCGAAACTGTTGTCCTACAGCTTTTGGCAATTTGGCAACAGACTTCTAATGTATTTTGCATACAGCTTTCAAAAGTTTAAAAATTAATTACTTGTGGCATAAATAATATATCTTTTTTTTTTGGGGACAGCAAATATATTTTTGTTTTGCTTCATAAGTCTGGCATTGGTTTATTTTGTTTGCTGTCATTTGAAGGTGTTGTACTGGAGAGGAGAGATTATAATGCTCATATCCGTGTGGTGAATGTTAAGAAGCTATAAAAAATATTGATTGCAAGTCGCTAAATAACAGAGCTCATATTTTTGGCAATAGTTAAATTTTGTAAATAAAAGCAATTCCGTTTTAACACGGTCTAAAAAAAAATTTGACATAATTTTTATTCGATTTGATAATGTTCTTTATAAAATTAATTTCACTTTCTAATTTATTTTCAAAGCAGCTTAGGGACTTACTTCATGTTTTTATCACGGTTATTCTGAAACATAAATTCTTAAAAAAATTTTAGAAAATGTAGCAAAAATTAAAAAAAAATGTATTATATTTTTATACACATATGTATATGAGTAAATATAAAATAAAAGCGTTGTATAAAAAAATCATATGTAATCATAGCCTTGTGGTTTGCCATCCATTAACGGGGGAAGACCGATTTTTTTTACAAAAAGTAAAAGCTACATTTATTTATTTATTTAATAATGTTAAGTACATTTAAAAACTAACTTAACTAATAACTATGCACTGGCTGCAATAGCCTTCGGCACTCTTTAACAAAATTATTGCTAAATATTTAATAATATATAAAAAATTTTTGCCTAATATTTTGTAAAAAAGTGTTAAAAAAAATATATTTTAATTTTTTAAGTCAACATATTTTTTTAAAGTTAGGCTAAAAGACTTTTCAACACTATTTTATTTTTTATCATTATCACATTTTCTTAATATATTTTCTTCTGTATATTTTAGTAATTTTTTTATTTATATTGCTATTAAAAAATTTTTTATATATATTTTTTAAGCAACAATTTTTTTTTTAAAAATCTACATTTTCTTACCCCATCCATTTATTATTTAATTTGGCAGCAAGACTTTTAAAAAATATATATTTTAGTTTTTGAAGCAACACATTTGCTAAAGTTGTCAAAAAGGCTCTTAAAAATTAAGTTTTCATTTCATTTACTGTCTTTTTTAAGCAACACATTTTCTTAGAAAATATGAAATTTTCTTAAAAAATTTTTAGTATATTTTATTTATTATCGCGGATAATATTTCAAAATTCTAAATTTAAAATACGGTTTCAAGGTATAGTTGGTTGGCTTGTTTACGAAATATTGCATGTCGATTAAATGCGTCTAGAGCCCCCTTTCCCAGGTGAGTACCTGGAACTAATTGAGAAACGAATGGTTCTTAATGGCCAATATGGCAACTTCTTAGAAGGCGCTGGCTCAACATATGACCGGGATTGCCGAAAGCGCTTTTGCACGCGCATAACGTTAATAAAGATACATACTTCCAATAAGAGGGGATAACAAGAAGAGAAGGTTAGGGGTCAGCAAGAGTGCAAAAACAAAAACAACCCTGGAATACGAGAGACGCACCAACAACCAGGAGTCCAGTGACACGCGTGTTGAGTGGTGACAACCAACAAAATCCACAGGAAACAAGCGAAAAGAACATGTTTTAATAAAATCGAAAGATAATGAGCTCATCCTATTGCCAAGGCCAAATCTGGGAAATTCAATATAAAAAATCAGGCTATTATCTAGGGCAACAATAAGAAACACTACACCAAAGGGATCATTGGAAATTTCTTCTGGGATATACGCCACGAGAGAAGAAAAACGGGATAAGTCCCATAACAAATCGCAAATACACTTGTAAGTCAACACCAATTTGAAGAACTCCGCGGACAACAGAGTTGAACAGCGCCCAGCAGTAAGTAATTAGTTCCTCAGGCAGCCTTCGATCTTGAATGTTGTGGAGGAGCAGAGTACCACATGGAATCGGAGAATGGAGTCTCGATATAAACGTAACACGAAGTTGAGGGGCTTTGAAACGCAACAAAAAAAAAATCTTGAAACGTTTGTTACGGACATTGTGCATGGGACCCCGCAAGTAAAAACGAAAAATGGCACCGATGCACAGTCCTACATAACCATTAACCTAAAGCAGGTTCCAAAACCATCGCAGCATTTGCCGCAACAGTTTTGGTTACTCAACTGGTGGCGCGTGGAGGAGGTGGACTTTCCACGGGCACATAACACGTGGTGCAGCAACTACAGGAGCTTTTTACCAAGCTCAAAAAGCTGTTTAGGAATGCTTGGTATTTGAGGTACCATTTCAGATCGGACTGTAGGATCCTGTACATGCGGCTCTTCCGGCTTTACCGCATGTGCTGGACATGCGTATGTCGGATTAGCTGACATTGCAGATGGCGGCATTTCATGTTCCGAGACTTCTGTACGTGCAGGAATGTACGTATTTAATTCTTCACGTATGGATACATGCGAGCCACCCCGCTTCTTCTTCCGTGCACTATCGCCACTAGCCAGCTCTTCCTCGTCCATGCAATCGTAGCGACCATAATAAACTGGTCAAGGGAACCCACATAAAAGCGTTTGCAGTAAGCGATCCAATATATCAGAGATCGGAGTTAATGGGTCCAACTCCGCTTACTGCAAACGCTTTATGTGGGTTCCCTTTGACCAGTTTACTATGGTCGCCACAAAAGAAGTCCACCATTTTGTTGTGGTTTGTGATTTCTGGCTTGTTTGCGTTGTCAAAAAAGAATAAATTAAAGTGAACAGAATTTTCGAAAAATACAACTAACAAATTTCCAAAAAAAATATAAAACTTTTTAAATAATTCTTTTTACAATTTAATGCACTGGAATTAAATGTGGCACGATTGAATGTTTATAATAAATAATAAAGACGCTTTTTAAAAACATCTTTATTTTTTTTTTATGTAACACATTTAATTAAAAAAAAGTTCTTAAAAAATAAAAATTTTCCTTTATCAAATATGATATTTTCTTTTTTTAAATATGTTTCATATTATATTATTACGAAAATATAATAAAAACAAATTATTTCGATTAAAAATATTTAAAAAAAAAGTAAATGAGAATTAAGAGAAAAATTAAATACTACATGGTGTATATAAATGAAAATTAAAAAAATATATATATTATTATGAAATAGTACGAATTGGAAATGGGACGCGACTCCATTTAAGGTTTAATACTCTGCACCAAACTTAAAGGGCATATTAAGTTGAGCAAGTGTATGTAACAGGAGTACCAAAAATCGGAGATGGCATACCATATATTTTTCGATGCGATGGACATTTATAAAAATAGAGCATCTTGGACACAACTAAGTCGCGCGCGCTGGGAAACTTTTTAAAAGGCGGTCTTGATCCATTGTTCCAATTTCCTTCATTTAAATCAAGTTTGGAGGGACATAATTGTTTTGTAAGGCTTGTACTGACAATTTAGATGAACAATTGTTAAATTGTTGTTTTTCAACAAGGTGAAATTATAAAGAAAGTAAAAAAAATTATGTTTTTTCAAACGTCATTTAACACATTTCAATTAATTTTTCGTCAAAACGCATCCTGGTTTAGTATAAGCCACAGAGAATCTGATTAATTTCAATAAACAAAAGGCATTTTTGTTTTACATAATACTAAAGACTAGTGAACTAAAATTCGGGGACGACGTTCTGCGAATAGAAGCAGACGAGAGCCGCCATTTTTCAGACGCCATTTTGAATTTTGTCTAGATACAAAATGTATAATTATTATACACAATTATTATACAATAAAAATCGAGTTTAGTAATAAAAATAGGAAGTTTATATGTTTTCATCGTGCCGCAAATAATTCTCAAGCTTAGCCTTTTTTTTGGCCAAATTTTAAAGAACCTTTCCTTAAAAGCCAACCTGATGGAAATTAAGTCAACTTGCGATTTTACTTTGTAGGGCTTGACAGCGTAAAAATCCATTTTCTTGCCAATTCTAAAATCCGCGTTCAAGTTTTCATAGCATCATACCAGCAAATTCATTTATTATAACATGCCTCCTTTGATATATGAATCATCATGGGAAACACCGTCTTTTTATATAAAAATATGTTTATTTCAGTGTCCTTCATTATGACGACAAACATAGCACTAGACTCCTGTGCCAAAGCAGAAAATAATTTTTTACGTTATAAAAAAAAACGAAGTATTTTTTGTGGCTAAATTGCTTAAATCTAGTTGCGAAGATATTACGTTTACGGTGAAACTGCGGATGCGAATGTATTACGTATACGTAATCCCCATTTTGTGGCGGCATCTTACGTATTCAGTTTTTTATTCAATTTAATTTCCACCACTAATGCATACTATTATATTTTATGGCCCATACAAAGATTACCCCCAGAAAATTAATAAAAATTTACTTTTTAAGTAGAGACATCAAATTAAATGAAGTTCATCTATCTAAACGACCATAACTAAGAACAATAAAAATTTTCATTGTCGATCAACTCATAAAATATTTTCCCATAAAGTTCTCAAACAGAGTCATGTGTTCTATGGAACCAGTTTTGTGGTTCAGCGACCCCAGAACATTTAAGCACTTTTTAGCCTTGTTTTTAAGTATTAGGCCAAAACACCTTATTAAAATCGATTTAAATGCACAAATTACAAGGTATCGGCGTTAAAATCGAAGCTAATAGCACAGATCATGAAATTAAATTAAACTACCGAAATTCTTCTCATTGTTTAGAATACTTATAATTATCATATCTATTTAATTAAATCATAGTTTTGAAACAAAAAGCTGTTAATGTGCCAAACCATATTCATAAAAATACAAAATTTATTTAACATATTATTTTGGTGTTAGTTTGAGAACGATTCCGAGCAGAAAAACAATATTTTGATATATGGCAACCTTCAGCCGTAACGTAATTTAAGTAGATTTTAATTTTTTTTGGTTGCATTATTAATTATCGCACTTGCAGACTGAGCATAAAAGGTGCTAAAATTAATTTTAATATAAAATTTGCATTAATTCTAACGCCAGCTGTATTATTTAATAAAATAAATAATAGTTAAGCTATATAATCAATTTAATAACGCGTTTGTTAACTTATGCAAATTTTATAAATTTCAAGTAAATTAAAAACAAAAAAAAACACATTCCAAAATTAAACTTAAACAAAAAAATACCACCAAAGTCATAAATTGAGGAAGACAAACAGATATCGATCAAAGCCAAAAGCCGTTCGCTGTTTTGGCCAAGTTTATGCTTGAAACCATTTGGAAAATGAATAATAATCAATTACAAATAAAAATTTTGGCTTGCGCCAATAATGTTAAACAAAAAATTATCAAGTGATAAACATGAATATGCATTATTTTAAAGATCTAACGTTTTAAATTTCATTGTTTTGCCAATTTTAATGAAAACAATGCTTTAATAAATTTAGTTTTATGAGTTTGGCTATCTGAAATATGTTGCCATTAATGGCTGCTTGTTAGCTTCTAGTTTTAATGGCCAACAAAAGGATGCCATTTTGGGCTCAAATGGCCGGTTATGCTAAATATTTTGGAACTTTTACTTTTTTGACAAGAATCTTGACTACTAAATACGCCTCTTTTGTGCCAAGTGGAGGCGACATTCATCAAGTTACCAATTGGTGCAGATTTTTGTTTTTATGTTAAGAGTTTTATTTTTGTCTATTTGAGACTGATAATTTATTCAGTCAAGTGTTAGCTGCAACAACAATAATAAAAAGAGTATTTGAGTTTTTTGTTTTGGCCAATTTGTATAGACGCTATTAGCCAGGCCATTGTGGCATTGTGGGTTCTATTGTGGCTTGGCTTCAAGAATTATTCCATTGCGCGTTATTAATGGGCGCACATTAGGTGACAACGTTTGGCTTAAATATTCCTTTTAAATTGTTATTAATTATAACTAATTTAAATATCAATTGAAATAGCAGCTAGACAGCGGTTTTGTTAAATACTCTTCAACCCATAGAATATTCTAGTACAGTAGAAACCAGCAATGTAGGGACTTTAACGTTTCTGTATATTTGTATCCATTATAAGCTGATTTATAAAAAAAATTGTTTTCTCATGTTTTTGATTAATTTTTATAAATCAGCTTATAATACATAACGCCTGTTTACCAGCATGTCCTAGAAGATGAACGAAGACCAGAAACATGCTCGCGACGTTATAGGAAGGTCGATATTGGATAAATCCGCGCAGAAGGTTTTCTTTATAGATGGACCTGCCGTTAGTTCGTATGTGCAATGTTTCCCTTCAAGGCGAAGAGAAAAATCGCAAATATTGCCTAGACATAATTAATTAAAACATCAGCAGCGATCCCATGCTATACTTCTTCTATATGGGCGAACGGCTCACCATACTTTCAATTTGTCACATTGGTAATGTACACGGAACGTTGAATTGGAGTAGAAAAATTAAGCAACAACTACAGGATGATTCCCGACGTGAAAGGAGTGGGACATGAACAGGGTAATGAGAGCAGACGCAGCTGCAATCTATACTGACGGATCCAAGATAGATCGCGGTGTAGGAGCAGGGGTCTACTCGAACGAACTCGAAGTATCTCTCTCCTATCGCCTAGGTAGCAGAAACAGCATCTTCCAGGCGGAAGTCTTTGGCATCAGAAAAGCATGTAAGGTGTTGAATAATCATCCGAGTCAGCTGGCGGAGGTGTGTATATTTTCCGACAGTCAAGCAGCTTTGCTGGCGATCAAATCGCCAACCGTGAATTTAGAAATCATCAGACAATACAAAGAAGATCGCAATGCCCTTGCAAGCAGAATGAACATCGCTCTCGTGTGGGTTCCCGGAATAAAAAAGCTGATGAACTGGCGAGAAAAGGAGCATCAGATGGCGAAGCAGCGGAGGTAGCTGTCAAATATCCCCTCAGCGCTATCAAGAGAGAACTTCTTCTGCGAGCTCAGAACAAGGCTGAAACCAGATGGAAAAATATTGGCACTTGCAAGATTGCAAAGGAAATTTTGGCCGCGATACGACAAGCGTAGAACGGCCGAACTGCTAAGCAAGCCAAGAACAATGATCTTTAGAATAGCATCGACAATAACCGGACATTGGCCGTTAGGAGACCATGCAAAGAAAATGTGCTGGCCCTACAACGTCAGATGACGATGCTGTGACCAGGAGAACCCAGAAGAGACAGTTTATCATTATTTATGTGAGTGCCCACGATTGGGGTCCTTACGCCACAGAGCACTAGGAAGCTTCGCATTTGGAAGCCTACATGACTTGGCAGAAAAGAACATAGACGACATCAGCAGGTTTATTAACGGATCAAGATGGTTTGAGTAAACCGAACAGCAGTGGTTCCCATAAGTGGTATAACAAAACGGCGCATTAGCGCTAATTGAGTTTGAATATGTTGTCACTCAAACGGCACCCAAACCAACCGACCAACTACAGGATGTAGACGTGATTATTTAGGATGAGGCTTCGATGATACCTCAAGGCATACAGAGTATGAGAGAGCTCATATTTCCCGATATATACGTAAGCGAAGATGCGTTGGGCGGAAAGATCGTTGTGTTGGGTGGAGATTTTAGGCAAGTGTTGCCTGTAGTGAAAAAAGGCGGAAAGTGCCAAATACTAGACGCGTGTTTAAAATCATCGCCTTTGTGGGATAAATTCAACCAACTAAAACTGAATAAAAAATATGAGAGGGAGACTCTGCAGAATATGCCAATTGACTGTTAGATGTAGGTGACTATAAAATAGAAGAATATATACCATATTAGATATACCAAAGGACATGCTTTGGTAAGACGTAATCGACGAGATGTATCCGTTCGATATTAATGTTGAAGAAATGCCAACAAGAGCAATTTTAGACGCAAGAAATAATGAACTAAAAAAAAATCTGTCTATTCTTGATAGAGAATACATATCCGGGGGATGTTGTGAAGTGTCATTCGATTGATACAGCCGACTCTGTGGGAACTAATAAAGCTGATCAATATCCACCCGAATATTTGAATTCTCTAACACCGTCTGGCCTCTCACCAGCGGACCTACAGCTAAAGACAAGGTGCATAGTCATGTTGCTCAAAAATCTCAACATTACAGATGGACTATGCAATTGGACTAGATTAGTAATACGAAGAATTACAAAGAACATATTGTTATGTGAAATTCTGATTGGCGACAAATCCGAAGAAATGGTTCAAATTCCCTGTGAGGTTGGCTCTTGCCATGACCATAAACAAATCACAGGGTCAGAGTTTCCATAAAGTAGGATTAATAGTGAAAAAGAAGACACGATATTCACACATGGGTAGTTGTATGTAGCCCTATCCAGGTGCAAAAGTAAAAAAGTAATTAAAATACAATGCAGCCTGGAAGAGAAAAAAATCAGAAATATTTTATTCCAGGGGGCTCTCTCATAAACTATAAGTTTACCTCTTCAAGACCATTGGAAGAAATTTTGCAGATTGAGTTCGGCGGAGAAAAAGTTATCCCTAAATTCATCATAACCAAAACAAAAAATGTGAAACAACCAAAGCAAGAATTACGAATACCTGGCACTGACAACTGATATCAATGTTATAGATCCGCAAACATTTGTTGAGGGAAGGGTGTCATCATGGTTTTGAATCCGTACAACGTGAACCAAAAAGGCGATATCGTATACGAGAAAATTAATGGAACATCCTTAATTCATGTTTAAATAGATTTATTTCTATGTAACACTAAAAATTGTATACAAAAGAGAATAAAAAATATTTTTTTTCAATGGAGCTGAATTTAATTTTAAGTGGGCCTGAGCTGCTTGCTGTGATGGAAGGGTGGAGGTTGGTGAGCAAAGCGAGCAGGGGTCGAAGCCTCCTAGCATTATTATAATATTATTTGTTTAAAAAGCTTAGAAATTTGTTCTCCTTTAGAGCTAAAATATTTATTTTAATCCGATATTTAAGAATTAAAATTATAACACAACACCGTCTTAAATCTTATCAATTTAATTTGAAAACATGTTTAACCTAAAAGTATTTTCGAAAAAAAGTAAATAGCTTACCTTGCATGAAATGTAAACAAACAACAGCTGACTACAAGCAGCAGCTTCTCATTGGAAATTACAAATTTATGGAATTGTACCGCAATTCCAGCGTAGCGGCAGTAGCTGTTATTTCTTTTGCGCTTGCACTTTCTAAAAGTAGCGCAACGTACTAAAGAATCTTATTGCTTATACACTCGCACTTGTACGTTTGATGGTATTCCAAACGAGCCAACATTTTGCATGGCAAAAGCTTAAACGATTTGCATTTGTGGCGAATTGGGCAATTAACAAAATTAATTTAGATAATTTAACACTGCAGGCAATTTAACACTTCTGGCAATTTGCATATACATAACTTTTTTTACATATTCTTGCACTGTCACTAAACTTGAACACATAAAAAAAAGCAAAAAAAAACACTCGCAGTTTTGAGCCTGCTGCGCTGCCTCGGCAGCCGCGCCGCACGCATGACTTTTAACCAGCTTTTTAGCGCGTTGCACTTGGCCATAATAATAAACACAACATTAACAACACATATTATTATACTTTACTATTATTACAAAACGTTATTTGTTTAATAAATAATTTTTTAACGCAGCACATCCGTACACGTATTAATAATGCATTTCATTTGTTTTATTCTAAAAGTGCTGCCAAACAGGCGCACTGCTTATAGCAGTCAGCTTTTTCTTATTAACAACGCAACAGTTGGCAATGCGTGAAACACAGCTGATGAAAAACTAGGACAAAACAGAATCAAAAAGAAGTAAACATTGCAAAATTCAACAGAACCATGCAGTTGGAGACTTAGATTTGGAGAAATTTAATAAATGGTATAGAGAAGTTGGCGCTGAAAAGGGACAGGTAATTGATAATGCAAATGCTCTGCGTGGGTGTGAAAAGATGTGCGCTCAATTGAGAGCGAATTGCTTTCTTTGTTTTTGTTTTGTGAATGTAACAAGTGCATGCCTCTATGTGTGTGCCTGTGTGTGTAACAAAATTCACTCTCATTGATTAATATTTAACTATTTTTCTAGTATGTATAAGTGACAATAAAAAGTGCAAGCGGCAAGGCTAAGCTGCATAGATTGCTCTCTTTTTTTCTCTTGTGCGTTTTAAGGCATGCGAATATAAAGATAATGCAGTTTTTACTGCTTTCGTTTTAATTTGTTCAGCACACTTTAAGCAGTATAAGCAGTGCATTTGTCAGTTGATTTTTATTAGCTAAATACATATTTTTTGAAAGTGCATGTTAAATCAATTTTAAGTTTTTTTGTTGAATTTTATTTGTTGTAAATTTTTTGCTGAATTGAAATATTGTATACATTCTTATTTTTAATATTTTGTAAGTAAAAGGTTATTTCAAAATTATTACAGCTTCAAATGTCTCGTAGAAGCTACAAATTGATTGGCACCAGCTGCACCCTGTACTGGCGACATGGAATAAATGTAATCTTTAAAAATAAATGAATTTTTGCAAATTAAATAAAATAAAAGTAAATTATAATATTTATAGGGGTATTTATAGGCCTTTGTGATGAGTTGAGGAGTTGCGGAAAAAGTCAACAGGCCAAAGCATGAATCCTTTCTGTTGAGTTGTTGAGTTTTCTTCTTCTTTCCAGAGTTTGTTTACATTTGTAAATTGTTAGAAATTCCATTAAAATTCAAAAACTTAAATTAAAAATGAGACAGAGTGTGAATACCTCTTATTAATTAATTTTATGTTTATTTTCAAAAATCTTACTTGTATATTTTACATAAAATTTTTTAATTTTTGTATGTTTTACAAAATCGGTGGGAATAAGGTATTCATTGTACAACTTGTAGCTACATCTTAGTTTGGGCCACGTCTGCTAAAACACTCCAACTCAAACAGAAAATAATGTTTCCATAAACTTAAATAACTTGAAATCTTGTGACATTTTGTTGTGTAATCCGTTTAGTCTAAAATGTAAGGCTCTTAAATGAAAAAATAAAAACATTATTTCCGCAAAAATGGATTTACTCATTACATACTTACAGTCCTTCTAATCTGGATTAAATAATGTTAAAATAAACAATATAACAAGAAAAATTATAACCATTGTATCAAGTAAATATGGTGGGAAAATGTGTAGGGCTTTAATTCTTTCCTCCAAATTCATAAGTTGTTGGGATTTACGATATAAGGTAGCTAACAGGCGGCGCTTCAATGCCTCTTGGATATGACGATAATTTTCATTGACCATGTGTAAATAGAGATTCCGCAGTTGCTCCGTTGACATATCGTCACCAACCATGTTCGTCAGGTGGCGCGCATCCAAGTCTACTTCAGCCAAATCGTCTGCGTTTTCATTTGGATTCTGCAAACGTCGCATGATTCTCTTAACAACACTGCGCTCCAGCGGAGGCAGCACCTGTTCGTTGGATTCATCAATCATTGTAATAAATTCCCCAGCAGTCTTTAAATCGCCTTTCATTATATAAAATTCTATTAAGAAAAGATAATCGCGTTGTGCGTTGCTTAAGGGCGGGAGGATTCCTCCGGTTGTATCCCTAGTTATCAGAAACACTAGACCATTTTTATCTTTTCTTGGAAAAATAAATAAAATATTTACTTACTGAAAAAATATAGGGCCTTGGTACTCCTCCATTTTGATTGCTGAATATTTAATATTAAGTGCTAGAGACTAGACAAACTACGCAAAGCTTACTAAATATATTATATATAAAAAGCAAAGTCTACTAAGTGTTGAATATTGACACTTTATTGTAATCGACTAATCCTCGATTAATAGGTATTGTACAACGTAATTTTAAGAAAAAAAGAACTCGTTTTTTGGATCGTAGTATGGGGGCTATATGGTAAAATCAACTGATTTTGATTCAATTTCTTACAGTGCTGGGGAACACGGCCAAACAACAAATTTAATTACGAGATCTTTAGAAAGGATGAAAAGACTATAAATTTCGTAGAACAATTGATTTTGCTTAATTTAATATTTATTGGCGAAAACAACCCTATACCACTGACCAACGAAAATATGTGTGTCCCATGGAGAAGCTCGAGTTGCGGCAACAAAGCAGCCAGTACTGATGGACTGCCTGCAGAGTTGTTTAAGGCTGGTGGCGACGAGCTGATAGCTCCTTTCAAAATATGGCTAGTGGAAAGCATGCCTGACGATTGGAAGCTTTGTGTCCTTTATTCTATACTAATAAAGGGTGACCCGACGAGATGCGCCAACTACCGGGGGATCAGTCTTATTGCCACCTTATACAAGATCCTGTCGAGCGTATTATGTGAAAGACTGAAGCCATATGCCAACACACTGATCAGACCCTATCAGTGCAGCTTCAGACCTGGTAAGTTCACCACAGACCAGATCTTCAGTCTACGCCAAATCCTGGAAAAGACCCACGAAAAACGGATCGATACCTATTATCTCTTTATCGATTACAAAGCTGCATTCGATAGCCCGATAAGGGATCAGCTATACACCACCAAGTCCGAGTTCGGTATTCCTGCAAAGCTGATTCGTCTTTGCAGAGTGACATTGAGCGACACCATCAGCTCTGTCAAGGTGGAAACGCATTTCTGAACCTATCGATACTGCTGGAGGTTTCAAGACAAGGCGACCCTCTATCCTGCGACCTCTCCAATTACGTGATGGAAGGAGCACTGGTGCATTTTCTGCAATCGAGAAGGAGTCAGCGAAAGTGGTTTTAGCGGTAAAGGAGGGCAAGACGAAGTAACGGGTGAATCATTAAGACCTTTTTTATAATGATTTGGCAAATCCAACATCTTAAAGGAATGATGGGATCTTAATTTATGATATCGAAAGGATTTTTAAAAATAATCGCGTTCAAATGTTGGCTGCAAATGCGATTTAAATGGTTCATCCTGAAGGTCCAATTTTCCATGACTCGTTCAAGCATTTCCACTGGTATTTGGCCAATAGCACGAGTAATGTTGGCTTCCAAGGCCTCAATCGTTGCTGGTTTGTCCACGTAAACTATTGACTTTACGTGACCCCAAAGAAAAAGTCGAGCGGTGTGATATAGCACGATCTTGGCGGCCAAGGCACGGGTCCCGTACGTGAAATTAATCTCTCACCAAATTGACCTCGCAATGGAGCCATTGTTTCATTGGCAATGTGAACCGGAGGGTCATCCTGTTGGAACCAAATGTCGTCGAGATCACGGGCAACAATTTCAGACAGCAAAGAGTCCGTTAACATGGTCCGATAACGTGCGCCATTGATGATAACGTTCGCACCTTGCCCATTTTTAAAAAAATACGGACAATCATTGGCCACCAGCCCACAGACCGCACCAAACCGTTGTTTTTCTTGGATATATTGGCAGCTGGTGAACCTCTTCGGGTTGATCTTCTCCCCAAATACGGCGATTTTGCTTATTCACGAAACCGTGGAGTCAAAAGTGGGCCTCATCACTGAACAAAATTTTGGTCGAAAACAACGGATTTTCATCGATCTTACCAAGAGCCCATTCACTAAAACGGCAACGTGCAGGAAGATCATTCGGCTTTCCATGATGATTTGCCAATGAATACTGAACAACTTTGCCTTTGACAGCTGTCATGGATCACGCGTGATCCACACGAAAATCCCTATTAAAAAAAAAGGTCTTAATGAATCACCCTTTATATGTTGTCTACGAACAGGGACGCACGAAATTCACGTACCTTGGCACCGCCGTTAACACCAAAAATGACATCAGCCTGTAGATAAAGTGAAGAATCACACGTGCCAATAGGTTCGTTTTGAGGACGACTATCACATACTGATGAACCACGAGCTGTACGAGCTCTACGCCGGCATAGATGATGTCCATCGCAGCACAATACAACATCTGCCCTGGCTCGGGCATGTCGTACGTATGGATAACGATGCTCCAGCGAAAAAGGTATTCGAAGCGAAAGCCGACGAAGGAAGACAAAGCGGACGACCACGACTCCGATGGAAAGATGAAGTTGAGGAGAACCTATCCTCCCTTGGTATTTATAATTGGAGAAGGCGCGCTCAAAGCAGATGCGCCTGGCGAGAGCTGCTGAGGTCGGCCGTTACCCGAGAACGAGCTGTCATGGCCACACAATGAATGAATGTATTTAGCATTTAGTAATCATTGAAAAAATTCGTTTCAATTTCATTTAGAAAATATAGCTTTCAAAGATAAGTGTAATAATGAAAACCCCAATTTTCAGTTATCGATAACTCGATAAAAAGTCGTAATTTTGCAATAAAATTTTGCGTCATTACTATATAAAATATGTCAAAATCAATCAAATCGGAAAGGTTGTGGAAAAAAGTGGCCCGCTTCATTTATTTTCGCTGATTTATGCTGCTTCCTCAATTCCCATAAGATATTACATCTCTGCTGGTCGGTTCTATCTTTCAAGTTTCCACTGTACCTCTTCGAACAACACTCCAAAAAAGAGTACAAAAGAAAATTGTTGCACATTAATAAATGTCAAGCCGAAAGTCTGTCAGTCTGTTCTGTGGCCTGCAATTGTGTCAGTTGCAACCCGGCATTAAATTGTTATAAATTAGTCGACGATGCTTAAAATTGCGCATACGTCGCGTTGTACGCTCAGCATTTTAATCAACAGCACTGAGAAAATAAAATAATGCCTACTTTAGCTTGAAAATTTATGTTTATAATAATAAATTTTGTTTCGCTTTTGGCGGTATTTTATTCAAGGCTTCGTTTGTGTGAAATAAACAATGCAGCGAGTTTAATGTAAATCTAAATGATATTTTAATTACAAATTAAATGATATTGGCAATGCCAAACGGCCTAAACAAAGTTGGCTTCACACTTAGCCTTTTGAAAGAGAGACAAACGAAAAAAAAAAGTGTTTGTCATAGGGCAGAGCTATGAACGCCAATTCTAATGGCATTTTCATCAAGGCTCCACAGTTTGTCAGATTGAAAAATGATTGCCATTCACATGTACCCAAGTGTCCAACCAAGTGTCCAACTGTCCGACTGTCTTCCCCTGAACATAACTGACCTATGCTAATGCAATACTAACGGTTATTTGTTATTTGTCATAAATAATATAAAGTTGCAAATTGCAATCAAAAGACGCGAAGCTGCAAGGCTGCCAACTCCTCTGTCGCTGCCACAATCCGATCGCCCCCAAACTATTCAAAAGATACTATTTGTATCTGTTGGGTGTGTTTTTTTACACTGTAGCTTTTCGGTGGAAGGGTATACAAGTTTTGTGGATCGTATATGAATATGATGATGAACTATTAATTGCTTTTACGATATTGATTATAAAAAACTAAGGCACCAATTAATCGATATACATCAGTCCATCTATTCATATGCACACTATGATCTTAGAGACCACTTAGGCGATGGACCCCAAATATTTTACTTTGAGTTAAACAAACATTTTTTTTTTAAATTATTACTAGAGCTGCCCCTTCAAAAAAAAAAAGAGTTAATCGATTAAAAAATACCGGGTAAGTTCGGGACTTATGGGACAAATTTAAAATAATCCGGGATAGGAACAACGGCACAAATGGAATCGGCTAACCTTTTTTCGAACATATTTGACATATTCTGTGACAAAAAGGGAATTCTTTTTTCTTCGATATTCGATGTGCATTATGAAAACGTTCCAGAGGGACATGAAAGCCAGATCTATCCTGATTTTATTTTACGTGATATATGCCCTTGTGGGATTAAAACCACGGTTTTCGAATATGTAAACATATAACACAATGAGTCTAGAAAATGCGCTAAGCTAACGCCCCTCAGAGCAATCAGCCGAAACTGATATTTCTTTGGTTTCTATGAAAGCATGCTGTCAGGCATGCATTTCCCTCTGGTAAGAGGTGAGATGTATCTAGCATCTCTTCTGCTTTATGGGCAACAGCACCGGGTTGTGAACGCAACACCGCGTCGAACCAAACTGACTCTACATACCCGCGATGTAGGTTTCAACCACAGCCACTACGAAGCTCCCAATAGGGGCCAACCGCAATGAGTGGGTTTGGAAAGTGAACTCAACCTCAAAGACTCGGTAGCCTCTCCAGGCCCGGACTGAGGCGTCCATCTAGTTTTTGCCATCAAGTGCCCGGGAACTGGTGTCTCAAATGATCAACCGTGTTTCAATCATAGGCCTGTCCAAGCTCCAGACGATCCCCATTATGTTGCCTTTTAAGACAAGCAGAGGAACACTGAGGTGGATATTCTTAGTCCGTCACCTCACGGGCAATCTTCTGACACCTCTTGCTTCCAAGCACTCGCTCCCACACTTCAAACACATCTTGTAAATGACAACTCCATGTCTACTTACGCGATCATGCCTTCATGCACCCAATTTTGCTCTCACACTTCAGGCACCTTATAAATGACAACTACTTCTCATCTGCCAAGCTACCAATTTGGCAAAGATTCTCGCTATCATTGTAAAGCATCACTCCATGCTACTGACAATCCCCATTTATTCGCCTTTTACGACAAGCAGAGGAACACTAAGGTGGATATTCTAAACCCGCCACCTCACGGGGTCGTTCCAGAGGGCCAAACAGTCAATAAGGAGTATTACTATATGTGACTGTTTTGAGGCGTTTGCATGAATAGTTCCAGACAGTTCGGGGATTCTCACGATTGTGAACGCAAAACACTCGATAAATACCATCGACCAGGCACCTTACAGTCCAGATCTGGCCCCGTGAGACTTTTTTCTCTTTCCAAAACTAAAATTGCCACTCAGGGGAACCCGTTTTGACTCCGTACCAACTTTAAAACAGAATGCGACGAGAGAACTGAACGTCATCCCGGCCAACGCCTATAAAAAATGTTTCGAAGATTGAAAGAAGCGTTGGCATATGTGTTTTGCTTCAGAAGGAACATATCGTGAAGGAAACAAATAAATATTGAAGAAGACTAACTATTTTGCGTTTTATTAAGAAATGCCAGAAACTTTTTTGCCATAATGTATTGTATAAAATATCGGAAGACTGTTTCAAGATGATGTTAAAAATGTATTGGTTATTGAATATTGACATACATTGGGGCGGGCCAATTTTTAAAGAGTTTCTGTGGCTCGCATCCATTTTGATTCTTTGCTTCATTTTATGCAACTTTGCCCAAGTAACTATGGGTCTAAAATAATCTTCGAGTCACCCACTTTTTCAAAATAGAATTTGTACCAAATATTTAAAAACTCACAAGGCCAAAAAATGATTTTTTTTCTTGCTAAATTCGTATTTGAAGGTTTTTGGGGTCGAGAATCCATTTTTGAAATCTATTTGTAATTTTGAGAGCCGTCAGTGATCGATTTTGTGTTTTTTTTTTTATCTAAAATACGCAGTGGTAGGAAAATTTTTAAAAAAAGTATGTAACAAAATTTTTCATAGCCCTGTTGCCAACATAAATTTAAAATGGATCTAAAATATATATTTTTTTTTAATTGTCAAAGTGTTGTGAAATTCGACGAATATTTCACTTTTTCATACTTTTCAAGCACTGTTTATGAAAATCGGTCTATATCAAATATCTTCCATAAGCCCAATTGGTCCAAAAAAAAACCTATATTTGTGCAGAGGGTTTTCAAAGACTCTATCAAATGTACTACATAGCTCCCATACAGACGATCTGGCGAAAAAAAATTGTTCTACGAAATTCATTGTCTCTTGTTCCTTTATAAAGATATCGTAATTAAATTAGATGTTTGGCCGTGCACTGCAACGAATTGGATCAATATCAATTGATTATATCATATAGCGCCCATAGAACCGATTGATCCAAAAAAAGTGTTAAATGTTAGCCCACACATTTTTATTGATAATTCTTTCTTTCTTGAAATAACGTTGTACAATACTTATTAATCGATGATTAGTCGATTACAATTAAGTGTCAATACTCCTCACTAAGTAGCCTTTGCTTCTTATATATAATATACCTATTTAGTAAGCTTTGCTTCGTTTGTCTAGTCTATACAGAAATCTCAGTTTGTCTAGTCTATTCAGAAAGCAAAATGGAGCAGCAAGGCTTTATACTTTCTCAGTAAGTAAATATTTTGTTTATTATTTCAAGAAAAAATAAAAATGGTCTATTGTTTTCTGATAACTAGTGATGCAGCCGGAATACTCCTCGCGTCACTAAATCAACCCGACAATCAACGCGAAAATCGACGCGACAATCGTCGCAACAATCGACGCAACAATCGACGCGACAATCGTCGCGACAATCGTCGCGACAATCGACGCGACAATCCACGCGTCAATCCAGGCGACAATCCACGCGACAATCAACGCGGGAACCAACGCGACAATCAACGCGGGAACCAACGCGACAATCAACGCATTCTTTCGCAAATAGAATTTTGTATGATGGTTGGCGATTTGGAGACCGCTCAGACAATGATTACAACGGATGAGCAATCTGACGTACCGGAGCTGTCTCCGCTAGAGTGCAGTGTTCTCAAGAGAATCGTGCGGCGTTTGCAGAATCCAACTGAAAACGCAGACGATTTGGCTGAAGTAGACTTGGATGCGCGCCACCTGAGGACCCATCTTGGTGACGATATACCAACGGAGGAATTGCGAAATATCTATTTACACATGGTCAATGTAAATTATCGTCATATCTATGAAGCATTGAAGCGCCACCAGTTAGTTGTCATATATTGTAAAACCCTAGAGCATATGAATTTGGAGGAAAGATTTAGAGCCGTAAACATTTTCACACCATATTTAAACAGGGTAGTCCAAACGGTTATAATTTTTTTTGTTATATTGCTTATTTTAACATTATTTAACCGAGATTAGAAGCACTGTAAGTATGTAATGAGTAAATCCATTTTTGCGGAAATAATATTTTTATTTTTTCATTTAAGAGCCTTACATTTTACACTAAACGGATTACACAACAAAATGTGTCACAAGATTTCAAGTTATTTAAGTTTTAATTAATTTCTGTTTGAGTTGGAGTGTTTTAGCAGACGTGGCCCAAACTAAGATGTAGCTACAAGATGTACAATAAATACCTTATTCCAACCGATTTTGTTAAACATGAAAAAATTCAAAAATTACATGTGAAATATACTCCAACCTGTCTTAGAATTTTTATCTTCTTCCATTGTTGACGCTGACAAAAAATGCCATTCAATTGAAATTTGGTACAGATGTTCGGGAAGAGTGTACCAACACAACAAAACAAAAAAATCGATAATCGAAAATACGTTGCGCGCTTAATGGCTTAAGTCACCTTACTTTTTGAACACACCTCGTACATTGAAGATTCACAGTTTTCTTCTTCTCCTTACTGGCTGGTTTCCCCATATGCGGAAAAAGCGTCCAAATGCTGATTACGCTTTGTTGAGACGATTCTTTATATTCTCATCCACCCCACCACTAATGGAAATTGTGATACCAAGGTACGGGAAGCTTTCGACAAAGTCCATAGTGGCAGATGGTTATGCTACCTCGGCTGGTGTGGTTGAGGCGCATCGCTTTGGTTTTGGATGCGCTACTTGAGAGTCCAACTTTGCTGGCAAGGATCTCGAGATCATTCGCTTTGGCTTGGATATCACTAAGCTCATGAGAGAAAAGACAAATGTCGTCCGTGACGGTTGAGACTCCAAGATAGGAACTTCACTAATACAGTGCCATAGTTTCGCGTTTGATATCCTGTTGGGCCAGAATATCCCGCATATAATTCTTAGGCACTTGTTGTCCAACTTTGCTGTCAAGGATCTCGAGATCATTCGTTTGGCTTGGATATCACTAAGTCTATGAGAGATGAGACATATCCGCGTAATCCATGTCTTCCAAATGACGAGTGAGACTCCACGTAATCCCACGCCTAGACCTACGTACCTCTCTCATAACCTCGTCAACTACTATATTGAATAGTAGTGGTGATAGGGGGCATCCTAACCTGACACCGGTGTTTGTTTGGAAAGGTGCACTAATTTTCCGGTTGTGTAGTATCGTCAAGTCCGCATCATCATACATCTCTTTTACTATCGATACGATGTTGACTGGCACTCCTTTCCACGCCAATGCCCCTCATATCGCTGCTCTGTCTACTGAATCAAAGGTTTTCTTGAAGTCGCTGAACAGGAGTGGTGGGCGTCACTCCACAGCTTATTCGGTTATTATGCGTAGTGTGTTAGCCTGGTCTACGCAGCTCCTGTATGGTCTGAAACCTGCCTGTTTATCGCAAATTGTTGGCTCTATATTTTCTTGAAGGCGGTCGTTCAGTAAGGCTGTTATTATCTTGTAACTAGTGTTTAGCAGCGTTATTCCTCGCCAGTTGTTGCAGTCAGTAAGGTCCCCTTTCTTTGGTAGCTTGATGATTATGCCTGCTTTCCAAGTTGGGGGACCACGCTCAGTCTCCCATATGTGAGTGAAATGTGGGTGCAATGTTTCGGCAACAAGCTGGGTCTCCAACTGTAGCAGTTCGGGAGATATGCCCTCAATTTCGGCTGTTTTGTTGCGATTTAGTTTTCTGATTGCGTTATCAATTTCTCTCACTGTCGGGGATGTGGGTAGTATCCTAAGGTTGTTGGTGGGTGCGACGTCTCTGTAATCCTCATGGTTTCTTCGTCCTGGTTCATTACAGCTTATCTCCATAAAGTGCTGTCACCATCTTTGGATTTGTGCATCATCATTCGTTAGGGGATTATCATTAAAATCCCTAATCGGTTGGGCTTGCCATCGGTAGCTTCCAGTCAGCTGATTTATTATCTGGTATAGCGAGCGCATATTAACTCTATTGGCAGCGTTTTCAGCGTTTGCTGTAAAGCTACCCAGCAAAGCTCTCTTGTCCCGTCTGGCGGATCTTTTTACATGCCTGCAAAGAACACGGTATTCATTGCGGATTTGGAGATCACGGGCTGCCATTCCTTCTGCTAATCAGGTCCCATGTTCGTTCCTAGATCCAGTTGGTACGTCTTTGTTGGTGGGTGCCGATAATTAAACTGCATGTTTGATCCTTATGTTTATTACAGCTTATCTCCACGAAGTGTTGTCGCTAGTTTTGGATTTGTGCATCATTATTCGCTAAGAAGTTATCATTAGAATCCCTCATCGGTTTTCACCTGTCTGCAGAGATGCGGATTTGGAAATCACGAGCCGCCATTCCTTCTGCTAATCAGGTCCCATGTCCGTTCCTAGATCCAGTTGGTATGTCATTGTTGGCGGGTGCCTATAATCCCCTCCGCGGTGTTCCTTATTGAACTGCATGTTTGATCCCATGAGTGTTCCTGCTGTGGTACCAGATAAGCACGCAGATTTGTTGCCGTTCTGACAGACATTGGTGTCAACTATACGATGTAAGTTGAAGGGGCGCGGTTTTCACCTGTTTCTGTTGGCAGTGGAGAAGTTTTCCCTCAGCTTGATTGCCACCTCTCCAATTACCAACTCGTGGTCATTGTCTATTGATGCTCCTCTCTTGTTTCGTACTTCCGTCAATGATCGCCTCCATGTCTTGCTTATGCAGATGTGATCTATTTGGTTTCGTGTATGCACTTTCGGAGATTTCCATGTGTATTTGTGGACTTCCTTATGGGGAAATACAGTTCCACCTATGACCAGCTGAAAGGTTTGACATACATAGGTACACCAATCTGTCTCCTTTGTTGTTGCGTGACCATTTTGACCCATGACTGAAATCAGTCCATTGTTGCTCGAGCCAACTTCCCATTGAAAACACCCATGGTATCTCCCCTCTTGATACCATTCAATGTAGATGTGAGGGCGGCGTAGAATTCGTCTTTGACGAATTCTCTGTCGGGGCGTAGCATTGCACTATGGAGCTGTGCCTAGCATTACATCTGAATCTGGCAGTAATCACTCTGTCGGATATGGGATGCCAGGACAAGAGTGTCTGTTTGTGACGTTTGGACAGAAAGATTCATACCCCGTGTCTTCCTTCTTCATTGTTTCCACTATGTAGAACTAGAGTGCCGTTTGATGTTATTGTTGCTCCATTTCCACTCCATCTCATTTCATTTATTCCAGCTATCGACATCCTGAGTTTGACCATCTCTCTTTCGAATTGCGCCAGTCGGGATGGTTCCATTAAGAGTCCTTACGTTCCATTGCCCAATTCGTGTCCTTTTTGAAATGCGAGTGTTTGTCATCGGGAAGGGATCGTCACTCATCTCACTAATTCCAGCTATCGCCATCCTGAGCTTGACCATCTCTCTTTCAAATAGACCTTACGTTCTATTACCCAAATCGTGTTCGTTTTGAAATGCAAATGTTTGTCATCGGGAAGGGATCTTTGGTAATATTTCTTCTTTTTTCGTGTTCAGTAATCCTTTTTTGTGAATCAGGGGAACCGGTGATTGGCCGGATGTGAGCTAAAAAGTTAGATAAAGTTAGATCAGAAAAGTTTGGCGTTTGACAAAAGATAACCTTACCGCTCCACTCCCTGAACTTTTTTCATTAAATCAAAGAGAATCTTTATGTGGCTGCAGTGTATCCCCCAGTCTGGCTACTCCAAAACTGATTCCCATATTTTTCAGTTGTGTGTGGTTCTGCTCGAACTTTGATGCATGTCCAGCTGTCAATTTTCAACAAGTTTACATTATTTGCAGTGTTAATCAAATGTCTGCCCCGCCGACATACTAAATACAACTCATACAAATACAAACACAATTATCTATGTCTTGTTGTGTCCATGTTGCCAAGCATGTTGCAAACACACACACACACACACACACATTGTTGCAACCTTGTACAAAAGTCTCTGTAAACTTGGCTGCTTCATTAACTGCTCATTTATTTCGAATCTTTTAGCGCTGCATACAACTATATGAGTCTTTTTTTCCAACTTCTTTTACAAGTTTTTTTTTTGGTAAACATCTTTTAAAGATCTTCTTCGTTTTTTGGGCGTTTCGCTTGCTCATCTTATGCGCATGCCTAAAGAGATTATAATCCATTGGCTACTGTGCGTTATATTTTAAGCATTGTTATTTTTTCGGAAATTTGATTGATTTTATGTCATTAAGTGATTTTTGCATAATAAAAAGATATTTGTGCAAAAATATTTATTAAAATTAATATTTGTTTTGAGCATTTATTTGTTAGCTACTAGTTGGGGTCTATTGTTTGTTTGTTTTTTTTTCGTGCCACAACACGTGCGTCTCAAACTTTTGGGCGACTCTCGAAGTCACTTGGAGTCACTTCTTGAATCACTTGGAGTCGGTTGGAGTCGGTTGGAGTCACTTGGAGTCGCTTGGAGTCGCTTGGAGTCGCTTGGAGTCACACGGCTGCACATCAATCACATGCCCAAATGGCTGGCATATTAGATGTTTTAGACATATACGAGTATTTTTTTTATTATTAGTATTTTTTGCATTAACAATAATACTTTGTATATGCTGAATTAATTGTTATTGGCCATATAGATATCTTTTATGTGTTTTTAAATGCCAAATGTAGAGAAGAAAAATTTTAAATTGTTGGTAATAAGATATTATGTAGATCTTAAAATAGATTTTAAAAATAATAATATGCAACTGTTGAATTTGGAGATTTATGTTCTTTTAAAGAGTTACGTGCAATATAAGTACTTCAAATGGGCTTCTACTGGTTAACAATAGTATTCCCTAAGCATAATAATAATAGTCCATTTCACGGATAGTCATATAAGACCCAAATATATGTTATGCCATCTCCGATTTTTGGTACTCCATGTTACATACACTTGCTCAAACTTAATATGCCCTTTAAGTTTGGTGCAGAGTATTAAACCTTAAATGGAGTAGCGTCCCATTTCCAATTCGTACTATTTCATACAATAATAATATATATATATTTTTAATTTTCATTTATATACACTAAGTAGTATTTAATTTTTTCTCTTAATTTTCATTTACTATTTTTTTAAAATACTTTTAATCGAAATAATTTGTTTTTATTATATTTTCGTAATAATATAAGATGAAACATATTTAAAAAAAGAAAATATCATATTTGATAAAGGAAAATTCTTATTTTTTAAGAATTTTTTTTTAATTAAATGTGTTACATAAAAAAAAAATAAAGATGTTTTTAAAAAGAGTCTTATTTATTATAAACATTCAATCGTGCCACATTTAATTCCAGTGCATTAAATTGTAAAAAGAATTATTTATAAAGTTTTATTTTTTTTGAAATTTGTTAGTTGTATTTTTCGAAACTTTTGTTTACTTTAATTTATTCTTTTTTGACAACGCAAACAAGCCAGAAACCACAAACCACAACAAAATGGTGGACTTCTTTTGTGGCGACCATAATAAACTGGTCAAAGGGAACCCACATAAAGCGTTTGCAGTAAGCGATCCAATATATCAGAGATCGCGGTTGGACCCATTGTCTTACGATTGCATGGACGAGGAAGAGCTGGCTGGTGGCGATGGTGCACGGAAGAAGAAGCAAGGTGGCTCGCATGTATCCATACGTGAAGAATTAAATACGTACATTCCAGAAGTCTCGGAACATGAAATGCCGCCATCTGCAATGTCAGCTAATCCGACATACCCATGTCCAGCACATGCCGTAAAGCCGGAAGAGCTGTATGTACAGGATCCTACAGTCCCACCTGAAATGGTACCTCAAATACCAAGCATTCCTAAACAGCTTTTTGAACTTGGTAAAAAGTACATATGGCCAGTGTTGGGCGTATATGTAGTCGCAAATACGGCTTTTATGATGTACCAGTTGTGTGTCCTGTAGTTGCTGCACCATGTGTTATGTGCCCGTCGAATGTCCACCTCCTCCTCCGCCACCAGTTGAGGAACCAAAACTGTTGCGGCAAATGCTCGATGGTTTTGGAACCTGCTTTAGGTTAATGATTATGTAGGACTGTGCATCGGTGCCATTTTTCGTTATTTCTTGCGGGGTCCCATGCACAATGTCCGTAACAAACGTTTTAAGGTATTTTTTTTGTTGCGTTTCAAAGTCCCTCAACTTCGTGTTACGTTTATATCGAGACTCCATTCTCCGATTCCATGTGGTACTCTGCTTCTCCACAACATTCAACATCGAAGGCTGCCTGAGGAACTAATTACTTACTGCTGGGCGCTGTTCAACTCTGTTGTCTGTGGAGTTCTCCAAATTGATGTTGACTTACAAGTGTATTTGCGATTTGTTATGGGACCTATCCCGTTTTTCTTCTCTCGTGGCGTATATCCCAGAAGAAATTTCCAATGATCCCTTTGGTGTAGTGTTTCTTATTGTTGCCCTAGATAATAGCCTGATTTTTTATATTGGATTCCCCAGATTTGGCCTTGGCAATAGGATGAGCTCATTTTCTTTTGATTTTTTTTATACATGTTCTTTTCGCTTGTTTCCTGTGGATTTTGTTGGTTGTCACCATCAACACGGGGGCCCTGGTTGTTGGTGCGACTAGTTTCATTAGATATCCCGGTCACATGTTGAGCCAGCGCCTTCTAAGAAGTTGCCATATTGGCCATTAAGAACCATTCGTTTCTCAATTAGTTCCAGGTACTCACCTGGGAAAGGGGGCTCTAGACGCATTTAATCGACATGCAATATTTCGAAAACAAGCCAATCCATTATACCTTGAAACCGTATTTTAAATTTAGAATTTTGAAATATTATCCGCGATTTACATTTTGCCTTGCCTAAACTAAAAATAAAAAAACCATTATACAATAAAATTTAGTAAAAATTTGTTAAGAAAATTTCATATTTTCTAAGAAAATTTGTTGCTTAAAAAGACAATAATAAAACTAAATTTTTAAGAGCCTTTTTGACAACTTTAGAAAATGTTGCTTCAAAAACTAAAATATATATTTTTTAAAAGTCTTGCTGCCAAATTAAATAAAAAATGGATGGGGGTAAGAAAATGTAGATTTATTAAAAAAAATTGTTGTTTAAAAAATATATATAAACAATTTTTTAATAGCAATATAAATAAAAAATTACTAAAATATACAGAAGAAAATATATTAAGAAAATGTGATAATGATAAAAAATAAAATAGTGTTGAAAAGTCTTTTAGCCTAACTTTAAAAAAATATGTTGACTAAAAAATAAAATATATTTTTTTTAACACTTTTTTACTAAATATTGAGCAAAAATTTTGTAAAGAACAATTTGGCACATCATTTTTAGTGAACAAATATTTTTCATAATAAATTTAATGAAATATGAATATTTTTTTACAACTATTAAATGACACTTTAATTTCTTTTTCTAAATATATAAATAATTGTATGAAATTAATATTATATATTTTATATTAGTTTTTAGATGATTGTTTTGTACACAATTTGTAGTAAATAAATATTTTTCATAACAAATTATTTTAAAGTTACATTATTATTTTTTTTTTACAGATATAAGTCACTAATCTCTTGGATCTTATCTGTAAATCTCTAATAAAAATAGTAAGTGAGACAATTTGAGAAATTTATTTTTTTATTCGAATTACTTTTTTGTACATCATTTTGTACTTCTATCAAATACAATAATTTTTATATTTAATTTTTAATTTTATACATTAATTAATTTTTTGGGACTTTATATATATTAAATATTTTCAAAAAGGTATACAATTTTTATTTTATTCTTTTTTTATTTTTCTAATTTTTTATTGTATATAATTTGTACTCATTAATAGAAAAGAAATGTACAGCAGAACCTTGTAAAAATTCTAAAATTGGGATAGTATTAGAATGTGATTTTTTTCTGATCGATAACCTCTGGTGACCAGAGAAATATCATATAATGAATTTCATTAAGTTACACTCGTTTCTTTTCAAGAGATTGTAAGTTTCTCATACCTCTATAAATATTTCTAAACACCTTGTAAAGAGTATAAAAATCCGTCTGATATCTCATATATCACCTTAAAACCATTACGGAGTTCCATAAAATAACAGCTCGTAAACATTTTCAAATGTGTTGTAAATGGATTTTAAATCAAGCGTTTGCCCAGACCAGTTCCCAGAGTCAACCAACAAGATTAAGTCCGATTAATCAGAGCTGACAAATACGATAGGTATGAGCTACCGTGTTGACCATTTGACCATTTGACATTCCATTCCAGCGCTTATCAAAACGCTGCAATTCCTTGCGGCGCCAATAACTGCGTTGGCGGCTCATTTCCGGCAAGTCTTTGCATATGATTAGCGGAGATTCCGTCCGATTAGTTTGCTCCGGTTTTGTGTGCCCATTAAGTTGCACAAGTTATGTGGGGCCCGAGGCGTAGGTGACATAATTGTGCGGCTGGGCGGCCTCTAACGATTAACATAATCCAAACATAATCAAGTCATCTTCAAATTTATGGTTCAGATTGGTGCCAGAACTAGAACCGGCTAACACCTTAAGCTGCAACCAGAACGAGTTTATTTTTTATTATTCTGCTGTAATTTGTGGAAAATAAATATTTTTTTAATTTACTATAATATGATATTAACAAATTTGAACGAGCATATTTATAATCAAATCAATGGATGGATCGGTCTAGTTGAAAACGAGAACATGGTCAGCTGCTGAGCAATACATGGCAATTTACATGGCTAAAGCTTAGAGCAGGGATTGCCAAGTCATTCACTGAGTACCAGTTCAACGCCAAACTCAGTTCCGTAAACAATTTGTGATCACGAAATGCTTTAATTAAGTGACCGGACAACGTCGAATCATCACAATAGCAATTTCTTCTTCTATTTGACCCATCCGACGAATCTTATCTGTTTCGGCCACATCATTGTGGCTATAGTTAGACCAAGATGACCTTGAGCTGTGGCCGATCTATATTATTAAGCTTAAATTGCAGCTGGCCCTGTTTGCCGTCGTCACTGTGCTTGACCACAGTCAAGGTCACCCATGGCGCATACTTTTGGACTTTGGCTAGCGCTGCTGCGGTTCCTGAGGCGGGCTTGGGAGACACCCATGAGAGTGCATCTTGAAACACGTATTTTATTTCACAAAAAAATGCCGCCCGTTTTGCAGATTCTTTTTCTAGACATTGCCTTGGAATGCAGTGTGGCCAGTTTGGATTGTTCTGGTCGTCTCTATAAATTGGCATAGTTTTTTAGTTCTCTTTTTAAATTCTTTGCTTTTGTTTTTATGGGAATATCTTGATGTTGGGTTTATCTTGTTTGATTATAGTTATTGTCTTTTGTTGTATTTCTTGTGAAAGTCCAATTAATTACAAGCCAATTTTAATTACTGCAATTAAACTTTTTTACGTTTCGTTTTGATTGGTTTTAACCAAAATTTCTCTTTTAGCTGCGAATTCTTTGCTAACCAGCCAAGTTTAAAGATTCTTTAATCCCAATGGAATTTAGACAAATTATTAGTCAAATCTCATTTGTTATTTGTAAAGCTACTAAATTTTTATGGATGTTTGTTTAAGCTTTTAAATTGTATTGTTATGGCGCCATCTTAAGCAATAGAAATGATCGCTCTGACTTAATCTTTTAATAACAATGCTTTGGGAGAATAATCTCGAATAAATCGAAACAGTTTGGTTAAATATAATTATGATATGTGCTATATGTGCAGAAAGCAGAATATTTAAAGAATATTTAAAATATAATTAATTGGTTTTTATTATAAATATTTTTGTTATAATATAATTTTTTTATTTCTTTTAGTATTTAATAAAAAAATTAATAAAAAACTTGTATACAATGCAATAATTTGAAAATATTTGTTTAATATATTTAAAATCCCAAGAAATTAATTATTGTATATATTTAATTAAAAAAATTGTGTATAGAAAATTATTGTATTTGAAAGAAGTAAAAAAATAATTGGAATAAAAAAATTATTTTTTAATTTACAGATAAGATTTACAGATAAGATTTAAAGTCAAAAATCCCAGAGATTTATGCGTCATATCGTTAAACAAAATAATAATATAACATTAAAATAATTTTTTATGAAAAATATTTATTTACTACAAATCATGTACAAAATAACCATTTAAAAGTTAACAAAATATATAAAATTAATTTCATGCTATTATTTGTATATTTAGAAAAAAAACAAAATTAAAAGAAAAATATTCATATTTCATTAAATTCTTTATAAAAAATGGCGGACGTAAAGTCGGGCGCGGACGACTTTAGGATACCCTGTACCACTAGCTTGTAATAAAGTCCGATTTCTTCACAAAAAACCAAAAACAGAAGAATTTTTAAGCAAAAATTTTTTTTTTGACCGATCGTTCCTATGGGAGCTATATGATATAGTCAACCGATTTCAATAAAATTTGACACGGTGCTTAAATACCTTAAAAAAGATATGAACGCCAAAGTTATTTCAAATATCTTTACAAACAAACAAAACACATCGAATTTTGTATAAAAAACGTGTTTTTGGACCGATTGGTCCTATGGGAGCTATATGATCTAGTCAAACGATTTGGATTAAATTTGGTACAGTGCTTAGGAACTATGAAATACTCACGAATGTCAAATTTGGTCCCAATATCTTAACAAACAAACGAAACACAGCAAATTTTGTTAAAAAATCGATTTTTTGGAAGATCGGACCTATGGGAGCTATATGATATAGTCAACCGATTTTGTTCAAATTTGGCACAATGCTTAATTGGTCTAAAAAATTTCCAAACGCCAAATCTGGTTAGGATATCTTTATTAAAAAACGAAATATAGCCAATTTTTCTTTAAAAAAGTTATTTTGGCCGATCGGTCCTATGGGAGCTATATGATATAGTCAACCGATTTTGATCAAATTTGGTACAGTGATTGGGAACTATAAAAAACTTTCGATTGCCAAATTTCGTTACGATATCTTCATAAACAAACGAATTATTCATCTAAAACGCTTTTTTTTTCGAGGTCGTCTCAAACACCCCCATGGGAGCTATATAATTTATCCCCGATATCAAAAAAATAAAATAAACTTGCCTCCTATGGAATAATATGGGATCTAATGTGAAAGTTTGGTAACTCTAGCTCTTACCATCTCTGAGATCTAGGCGTTCACACGGACGGACGGACGGACAGACGGACAGACGGACGGACAGACGGACAGACGGACAGACGGACATGGGTATATCGACTTCTCTATTCACCCTGATCATATTTTAGGTAACTTTGGGGTGTCTCCGACGTCTCCTTCTATATGTTACATACATTTTCGGCTTGCACAAACTTAATATACCCTTGGACCATACGGTACAGGGTATAAAAATATTTGATCTCTAAAAATGATGTAAAATATTGTTCTTTAAAAAATTATTGCTAAATATTTAATAATAAATAAAAAAAATAATAATAATATAACATTAAAATAATTTTTTATGAGAAATATTTATTTACTACAAATTGTGTACAAAATAATCGTCTAAAAGTTATTACAAAATATATAATATAAATTTTATATAATTATTTATATATTTAGAAAAAATAAATTAAAGTATCATTAAATAGTTGAAAAAAAGTATTCATATTTCATTAAATTTTTTTTTAATATTTGTTCACTAAAAATTATGAGAAAAAAAATTATTCCTCAATATTTAAAAAGAAACTCTTTAAAATAAATATATTTTTATTTTTCAAGTCAACATATTTTTTTGAGTTAGGCTAAGAGGCTCTTCAACACTAATTTTTATACCCTGTACCGTATGGTACCAAGGGTATATTAAGTTTGTGCAAGCCGAAAATGTATGTAACATATAGAAGGAGACGTCGGAGACACCCCAAAGTTACCTAAAATATGATCAGTGTGAATAGAGAAGTCGATATACCCATGTCCGTCTGTCCGTCTGTCCGTCCGTCCGTCCGTGTGAACGCCTAGATCTCAGAGATGGTAAGAGCTAGAGTTACCAAACTTTCACATTAGATCCCATATTATTCCATAGGAGGCAAGTTTATTTTATTTTTTTGATATCGGAGATAAATTATATAGCTCCCATGGGGGTGTTTGAGACGACCTCGACAAAAAAAAGCGTTTTAGATAAATAATTCGTTTGTTTATGAAGATATCGTAACCAAATTTGGTATTCGAAAGTTTTATAGTTTCCAATCACTGTACCAAATTTGATCGAAATCGGTTGACTATATCGTATAGCTCCCATAGGTCCGATCTTCCAAAAAATCGATTTTTTAACAAAATTTGTTGTGTTTCGTTTGTTTGTTAAGATATTGGGACCAAATTTGACATTCGTGAGTATTTTATAGTTCCTAAGCACTGTACTAAATTTAATCCAAATCGTTTGACTAGATCATATAACTCCCATAGGACCAATCGGTCCAAAAACACGTTTTTATACAAAATTCGATGTGTTTTGTTTGTTTGTAAAGATATTTGAAATAAATTTGGCATTCATATCTTTTTAAGGTATTTAAGCACTGTGTCAAATTTTATTGAAATCGGTTGACTATATCATATAGCGCCCATAGGAACGATCGGTCAAAAAAAAATTTTTGTTTAAAAATTCTTCTGTTTTTGGTTTTTTGTGAAGAAATCGGACTTTATTACAAGATAGTGGTACAGGGTATCCTAAAGTCGTCCGCGCCCGACTTTACGTCCGCCATTTTTTTTTTATTTATATTGCTATTAAAAAATTCTTTATATATATTTTTTAAACAACAATTTTTTTTTAATAAATCTACATTTTCTTACCCCCATCCATTTTTTATTTAATTTGGCAGCAAGACTTTTAAAAAATATATATTTTAGTCTTAGAAGCAACACATTTGCTAAAGTTGTCAAAAAGGCTCTTAAAAATTAAGTTTTATTATTGTCTTTTTTATTTAAGCAACACATTTTCTTAGAAAATATGAAATTTTCTTACAAAATTTTTACTAAATTTTATTGTGTAATAGTTTCTTTAGTTTTATTTTGATCAAGGCAAAATGTAAATCACGGATAATATTTCAAAATTCTAAATTTAAAATACGGTTTCAAGGTATAATTGGTTGGCTTGTTTTCGAAATATTGCATGTCGATTAAATGCGTCTAGAGCCCCCTTTCTCAGGAACTAATTGAGAAACGAATGGTTCTTAATGGCCAATATGGCAATTTCTTAGAAGGCGCTGGCTCAACATGTGACCGGGATATCTAATGAAACGAGTCGCACCAACAACCAGGGCCCCCGTGTTGATGGTGACAACCAACAAAATCCACAGGAAACAAGCGAAAAGAACATGTATAAAAAAAATCGAAAGAAAATGAGCTCATCCTATTGCCAAGGCCAAATCTCGGAAATCGAATATAAAAAATCAGACTATTATCTAGGGCAACAATAAGAAACACTACACCAAAGGGATCATTGGAAATTTCTTCTGGGATATACGCCACGAGAGAAGAAAAACGGGATAAGTCCCATAACAAATCGCAAATACACTTGTAAGTCAACATCAATTTGGAGAACTCCGCAGACAACAGAGTTGAACAGCGCCCAGCAGTAAGTAATTAGTTCCTCAGGCAGCCTTCGATCTTGAGTTTTGTGGAGGAGCAGAGTACCACATGGAATCGGAGAATGGAGTCTCGATATAAACGTAACACGAAGTTGAGGGGCTTTGAAACGCAACAAAAAAAATATCTTGAAACGTTTGTTACGGACATTGTGCATGGGACCACGCAAGTAAAAACGAAAAATGGCAACGAAAAATGGCACCGATGCACAGTCCTACATAATCATTAACCTAAAGCAGGTTCCAAAACCATCGAGCATTTGCCGCAATAGTTTTGGTTCCTCAACTGGTGGCGGAGGAGGAGGTGGACATTCCACGGGCACATAACACGTGGTGCAGCAACTACTGGGGCACAACTGGTACATCATGCGACTACACATACGCCCAACACTGGCCATATGTACTTTTTACCAAGCTCAAAAAGCTGTTTAGGAATGCTTGGTATTTGAGGTACCATTTCAGATCGGACTGTAGGATCCTGTACATGGGGCTCTTCCGGCTTTACCGCATGTGCTGGACATGCGTATGTCGGATTAGCTGACATTGCAGATGGCGGCATTTCATGTTCCGAGACTTCTGTACGTGCAGGAATGTACGTATTTAATTCTTCACGTATGGATACATGCGAGCCACCCCGCTTCTTCTTCCGTGCACCATCGCCACCAACCAGCTCTTCCTCGTCCATGCAATCGTAAGACAATGGGTCCAACCGCGATCTCTGATATATTGGATCGCTTACTGCAAACGCTTTATGTGGGTTCCCTTTGACCAGTTTATTATGGTCGCCACAAAAGAAGTCCACCATTTTGTTGGGGTTTGTGGTTTCTGGCTTGTTTGCGTTGTCAAAAAAAAAATTAATTAAAGTAAACAGAAATTTCGAAAAATACAACTAACAAATTTCCAAAAAAAATAAAACTTTTTAAATAATTCTTTTTACAATTTAATGCACTGGAATTAAATGTGGCACGATTGAATGTTTATAATAAATAAGACTCTTTTTAAAAACATCTTTATTTTTTTTATGTAACACTTTTAATTAAAAAAAAGTTCTTAAAAAATAAAAATTTTCCTTTATCAAATATGATATTTTCTTTTTTTAAATATGTTTCATATTATATTATTACGAAAATATTATAAAAACAAATTATTTCGATTAAAAATATTTAAAAAAAAAGTAAATGAAAATTAAGAGAGAAAATTAAATATTACATTAAATAATGTATATAAATGAAAATTAAAAAAATATATATATTATTATAAAATAGTACGAATTGGAAATGGGACGCGACTCCATTTACGGTTTAATACTCTGCACCAAA
Organism: Chymomyza amoena; assembly: GCA_037043745.1. Taxonomy (NCBI): domain Eukaryota; kingdom Metazoa; phylum Arthropoda; class Insecta; order Diptera; family Drosophilidae; genus Chymomyza; species Chymomyza amoena. Next base: position 73,555 of record JBAMAX010000487.1, read on the forward strand.
CTTAAAGGGCATATTAAGTTTGAGCAAGTGTATGTAACATGGAGTACCAAAAATCGGAGATGGCATACCATAACATATATTTGGGTCTTATATGTCTATCCATCAAATAGACTATCAAAACACCTAGATATTAAGATAGTAGAGGTAAAGTTTATTTTACTATAATCGGTTTATTTGAATGGTACAGGATATCTAATATAAAAGCCAAATTTTCGCAATTTTTTCAAAATAGCTCTTCACTTCAACCAGAAATGGTACTCAACACCACTGAAGATGTGGACAACGCAGCAGAAAAACTCCAAGATGCCTTAGCTGAAGCAGCGCGCCTAGCTGCACCGCCCTCTCAGTCATAACATTCCACTGACTCCGCAGGCAGAAAATCTTCTGGCATATAAGCGGTGGACTAGGATTCGCTGGCTACGAACACGCACGGCAATTACCAAAAGATTATACAATGAGGCCTCTAGGCAACTCAAATATCTTCTTGCGGATCTACAAAATGAACGCATCAGCCTGTGCTGAATCAGACTTTGGAGATTCACACGAAAACTTAAGAGGCAACCTTTGTGTCAACATCCCATCCGCAGCTCATCTGGCGCATGGCTCATGGGAGATGAAGCGCAGGCTGAAGCTTGTGCAGATCACCTCCAGGAACAATTCAGTCCACTGTTGACAGCCGAATCGCTAAACATCGAGCAAATTGAGGAAAACGAGATCTCACCAAGCATAGGAGGCATCACGATCAGAGCATGCACCAAGGATGAGCTCCTGGAATTAATTAAAAATATAAAAGCTAAAAAAACCCCGGGACACGACAAAATAGATGGTACAATCCTCAGAGCACTGCCAGAATCAACAATCGAACATTTTGTAGTTCTGTGCAATGCCATTATTCGCATCCAACACTGCTGGAAACGTGCTATGATTGTGATGATTCCAAAGCCAGGCAAATCCGCTGGAGAAATTGCCTCGTACAGACCAATTAGCTTGTTATCAGTATTATCTAAGGTATTTGAAAGAATACTTTTGCGACGAGTGCTTGGACAGCTGGATCTAAGAGGGTCAATACCAGACCACCAATTTGAATTTAGGAGTCAGCATGAAACCCCGGAACAAATACACAGAGTTGCCCATTACATATTGGGTTCTTTTGAAAAACGGGGATACTGTTCAGCAGTCTTTCTAGATGTCAAACAGGCCTTTGATCGCGTCTGGTATGTGGGACTCCTGAGCAAGATAAGAGCTGCTCTCCCACAATACTACAAACTGCTAGCCTCTTACCTGAAAGGAAGAAGCTTTGAAGTCGCAAAAGGACAAGCTATATCAACGAATCGGCAAGTAAGGAAGTGTTCTCGGCCCCACTCTATATACCTTGTACACGGCAGACATGCCGCTGCCCTCACCTAACACTGGATTGCTAATAGCAACATACGCAGACGATACGGCAATACTGAGCAGCAGTCCATCTGAGCTTGAAGCATCAGAACTACTACAGGCATATTTAGACGAGTTCAAGAGCTGGACGGAGCGCTGGTGTATAACCATTAATACACTAAAATCAGTGCACATCACATTTGCCACCAGAAGAGGGGACTGCCCTGAGGTCACACTGGGATCTCCGATACCAAGAGCCACAAAGTAAAATATCTGGGAGTCACATTTGACAGACGACTGACATACGGCCCCAACATCACTCAGACAGTCAAAAGCTGTAAATTAAAGTGTCAAAAATTGGACTGGATGCTGAAAAGTTCTAGCAAATTGTCGCTTCGTAGCAAAAGAACAATTTACAATGCTATTGTAGCACCAGTCTTCACATACGCAATACCGCTCTGGGGAACTGCTGCGAGGGCCCATATAAAACGACTGCAAACGATGCAAAACAAGGCCCTGAGAAGATGGACTGGAGCAGAATGGTTTGTTAGAAACGAAGTCTTGCATAATGACCTCAACATCCCTACCAAGATACAGGGATAGGCTTACTAATCATCCAAACCAACTTGCAACATCCCTAACCACAAATACAAATAGGCGAAGGCTCAAAAGACGGCACCCTTTAGATTCTCGCAATGATTTAATCCTTTAAAAACTTTAAATTGTAATTGTAAATAGTCATAAATTTGAAGTTATAGATAAGTTTGATACTTATAGTTATAAGGGCAGTTCGCCAATTCATTGTTAAGGTTCTAAGTTATAAATGCGCTATAGAGTCATAAGACAAAAAGCTGCATAAAATAAATAAAATTAATCAAAAAAAAAAGAACTACTCTAATCGATATTCTCTTATAACTCAATTTCTTACGTGACGATTTTTCAAAATTTTATTTTAAGCTCCCTTAAACCCTTTAAATAAAATCATGGGAAAAAATGTTTAGTAATATAACAAATAAGCAGTAAAATTTAAAGCGTTGCCAACTACAAATAACACTGTCCTACAGAATTGAAAAAAATCAAAGAACTTTTCAAGTGACCTAGTGTACGTTGTAGGTCTTGACGAGTAGATCACGATAGTGTTTTTCAAAATTGTCTAACACCCCCAAAATCGGAAGTTATCGCTTAAAAACCGTTTTTCGGGTACTGCGATCACTCCCACTATCACAACGTCGCCATTTTTCAACCGATTTTCGATTGCTTTACATTGCCTAAGTGCTCTAAAAATTTCAAAACGCCAAATTTTAACAAAATCGGTTGACTATATCATATAGCTCCCATAGGAATTATCGGTCAAAAAATCGATTTTTTAACAAAATTTGTTGTATTTCGTTTGTTTTTTAAAATATTGCGACCAAATTTGGCACTTGTAAGTTTTTTATTGTTCTTAAGCATTTTATTAAATTTGGTTACGATATCTTCATGAACAAACGAATTATCCATCTAAAACATTTTTTTTTGTCGATGAAAATTGAATTTTCTTGTTTACAATAAGCGTCGAAACTTAAGCATTTATCGACCGATTTTAATAAACCAAAACTTTTCTTCCTCGGAATTAATATTTCTTTAAGATTAAATAAAAAAAGTAAAGGTGTTTTAACAAAATGTTATATAAAAATGACTTCAAAGTGTGAAAATCGAAAAAAAAAAAGTGTAAAATCTTAGATAACTTTTAAAAAAATCTCGTAGTTGCTTTGTATGAAGTATAAACAAATGTATATCATCTTAAAGCTTGAATCTTCTTCTTTCCAAAACCGTAAAGCAATTGAAAATCAGTTGAAAAATGGCGACGTGGTGATAGTGGAGTGATCGCAGTACCCGAAAAACGGTTTTTAAGCGATAACTTCCGATTTTGGGGGTGTTAGACAATTTTGAAAAACACTATCGTGATCTACTCGTCAAGACCTACAACGTACACTAGATCACTTGAAAAGTTCTTTGATTTTCAATTTTAGAGACAGTGTAATTAAGAGATGAAAGTGTATTCAAGCTTCGTTAGAGCAGTCATTAAATGATTTTATTTACTGTCTAGTGTCTATTGTTTAAATAAATTATTCTCATGGAAGATGTCACGCTGTGTATGTAATTTAATTTGAACATTTAAAATATTTAAAAGAAGAAGAATTAATTTTTAAATTGTCTAGCGGGCGGTCTGTCGGTCTGAATACATTTAAAAATTGTAAATTGTATTTTATTGGCGCCAAATTTTCCATTAAATTTTAAAATGTTTGTTTCATTTGTAATGCCCAAAAACAGAAATCAATTAAATATTTTGTTTTTATTTGTTAATAGTTTTTGTGTATTTAGTGACTGTTTTGTTTTGCTTTGTTTATTATTTATTTAGTGACACCCACAACATTTATTATATGATATTAAAATAAAGTTATAAATATTGTTTTAAAATTTATTTGCACATATTTGCACAACAAATTAGCTTGTCTTGTATGATTTTTGTTTTTCTGTTTTTATTATTAATAATATTTTTATAAATCTTCTTGCTCCTGAGTTTTTAAATATTTCAAACGTTTAAGCTTTATTAATTGCCATCTATTCTTTTGTGCAGTTTGGTTTGTTGCCATTAGAACAGGATCCACTTTATCAAATTGATAAATGAGCAATTAATCTTGATTTCAAGATTTCGAAGTGAAAGTTAAGAGATATCGGGTATTTCTAAAAATGACGTCAGTTTGGTATCTACATATTTTTTTAATAACTACTGTATGTTTTTTCTAAACAGCTGACTCATTAACATCATAAAACTATAACATAAAAATCAATGCATACGGATTTAGCCTTGGTCTTAACTTTATGGTCAGCATGACTCTTAGGCCATATTGGCCAATGATCCGAACTTGACTCATGTATTCTTAACCACAAAGTTTTTTTAAGCCTGAACTTTTGTTTATATGGTCACAAATCTACCATGAATCATGCAGAGAACTGCATAGATCTAAACTTAAGACTTATTTATTGTTCCAGCTTGTTCCAGTTACCAAGCCAGAAATCTTTACAATCAAATTTGTTTATAAATATTATTTATAATAACAGCAACAAGTTTATTTAAATTTTTATAGCCAGCCAGCCGGTATACTTTTCACAGCTCCCTTTGTTGTTTACTTAAATTTAGTTAAATAATTCATTTATATAACGTTTTTATATAGATTTCTGGATTTTTGTGCCGAAACCGGTACCGGAGTCACGCTTATAAATATTTATGCTCCAAATAATCGTACGTCTACGTGTTTTCGTTCTAGGCTATATACTTATAAGGTAAGCGCTCTGCTCTTATATGGTTTTAGCATAATATTATATATAAAGGTATAAATCTATGCGTATAACCTTAAGGGAAACACGGCATGTTTTAATGAACCCATTTAGGTGATATTATTTGACAAGTATCATCGTTAGCATTGTCTAAATGTAGCCATAGAGGGACTTACAAGTCTCTATGGCTTATTTAGTTTTAAAATTACTAAAATATAATAATATGTGAGAAGTTTCTTCTAAAGTTTTTCGAATGCGTCAAAGCCCTAAAGTTGTTTTGGTTTATTTGGTAAAAGATTGTTTCGGTTTTCGACAAGTTTTACAAGCACGTGTCGAAAAGCAACTTTTAGCAAGTTTTATTTATTTAAATTACTATATTAGCAATAATAATAATAGTTAATATTAATATTAGTAATATGTAATATTTAAAAATGAATATCATGACAGTTTGTTAAACCATCGGTATACTAAACAACAGGTTATGCGATTATTACAAAATAGTCTCTTTAACGTCATAAAATTCTCTTATGTTACTTTTATAATAAGAGATGAGCCCTATAAGTAGATTTTTAGCTTCTTGACGGGGAATAAGCTCATGCTGTTAATACGTAAACAAAAAGTTTTTTAATTTATTTACAATTTTTTTAAATATTTATTATAAATATTTGGGACGTTCACTGCCTGTTTCTACGCCAATACACTGATGTATCCTTTGTATAAAAGGGCATAAAAAATTATTTTTATTTAGTTTTAAATTCAAATTGGAAAAATTAACACATAAAATAATTGGAAAATAATATTTTATTGATGCAATACATAAATACTTAGGAATGAATATAGAATAAAAAATCTCAAGCCAAATTAAAAATTGTATCATTACAAAATTTTAAAAATATAATAAAAAAAATCGTTGATTCTATAACTTACCAAGGGTACTGCATACACTTTACCTTATAATTATTACATATTCTTGTGGTCCATTTTGAATATTTTATTTGGAGGCTATCACCCAAAGAAGCTTATCATCCTGCAGTTGTGTCATGTGACGTCATTGTGACAGAAAATATTTACTTTTTTTTACTAACAGTATTAATACTAATAAGAATAATAATACAATGTTATTATTGTTGTATTATTGTTATTGTTGTATGATTGTATTGCCGACATATTTTAATAAAAAATTTTGGATACTGACCAGCCCTACGCGTAAATTGGGCACATGCAGTAAGGATAGCCGAATCTACAGCATATGTAGCTAAAAAAAAAGTTAAGTGTTCTAGATCCTGAATAGCTCATATTAGCAGTAAAAAACAATGTTAAAAAAAAGCCTCAAGTACTTCTGCAGAGATTGGCTATTTTTCTAAAACAATATATTTAACTGTACGTATATATATATCTAGAGGTAAAAAATTACATTTTTAATATATAGTTCCGAAAGATTGTTAGTTATTCCATAAAAACTTAACTGCAACTATCTATCTAGCCGTAAGTCAAAAATAAAATTTTTATACTATATTTCCAAAGACTCTATGCCAAAAAAATCGTTATTTTGCAGGTATTCTACAATTCTTATTATATTTTAAACGGAATTCAGATTTTCTGACAAGTTAATTCAAAATATTTTATTTTTATAGTTATTTTATTAGTTACTTTAATTTATAAAATTTTTTAATATATTTTAACGTCCATATTATATTTTTTTATTCTCTATTTATATGCATTTAATTTAAGTATTAAAAATCAAGTGAATAAATATACATTTTTATATTTTATATTCAACTTATATTTCATTTTAATTTTATTTTCTATGCAATAACAAATTTTAAAAATACTATTTCACAATTTGATATTTATCAAAAATAATTTCTAACGAATTTAGTATATTTTAATCGAATTCAGATTTTGTTCCAATTTAATTCAAAATGTTATATTTGTATAGTAAATTTTTTAGTTACAGTTTTTAAACAGTTTGAAGGCAATTTTTAAGAAACAATATACTTGTTTTTAATTTGTAACATTTTTTAATGAATATTTATATATATATAATATTATTTTCGGGAAATATACTAAATAAGTAAACAAAAATACTTTTTTTATATTTGGTATCGCACTTTTAAATTTTTATTATATTTTCTATATGAGAAAAATTTATACATTTACTTTTTCACAATTGGATATTTTGTACAAATATTTTGCATCAAACTGCTAAATTTTTTGATATGCCTGGAATTTATTTTCGTAAAATTTTGAAAAACACTTAGCAGCGATCCATCCTTATTGGTCTAAATCTAGATGATGTCTAAAGGGATTTTATTAAAACCTGCCAGGCAGCCTTTGCATTTTTAATTTTAAAATATTTAAAATTCGTTACCCTTGTTATTTTTTAATAAAAAGAACTACACCTTATTATGTTTTTAAGCGAAAGATACGCTCCCAGAAAATACGCGTAAAAATAGAAACATTTTCATATAAAAGTAGGGGATTGGTTCTCCGTTTGAAAATCCAACTTAAATACTATCAGTTTATCAGTACTTTATATGTTTTTATATATTTCATTCAAGAGGAATTGAATGAATTAGCAAAATAAGTTTAAAAGTGGTCGCATTTTAAGTTTTTAATTTTCATAGATATTTTTCTTTTTTGTTTCTTTTTTATTAGAAAAGTTTGTATATTATATAATTAAACTACTTCCAATCTTGGCAGCTTAACTTATATATACATTAAAAAAAATAAAATAAAAGCCAATTATAATTAAAGGGCCCCACAAATGGAATTAAATATTTACATTAATTCATGCATATTAAAAAGCGGTTTTAAAACATTTTAACTTACATATTTATAGGAATCTCATAGAAAGGTCCATTGGATTTTACTTAAGCTAATTTTAAGTTATTTATTATTTTTTTAAATTTTTTTCTAAATAATCATAAGAAATAGAATGAACAACCGTATTTTTACATGCTTCATGTCTTGAATAAAAAAGTCCCTTCTCATAAAAATAACAATATACCTCATAATTTCCCTTGTGCTGACAAAAAGTAAGGGGAGTATAAGTAGATGGTCTTCAACGGGAAATGTAGAATTCGGAGAATGTAAAGGGAATCCAAATAAAATTATTCGTTCTGATTTTTCTGACGTATTCTTATTAAAATAAAATTAAATATTATTTTTTTTCGTTTTATAAGCCATCAAATTAGCAATATTTTTGTTTTTGGGTTTTAAAATTATTCAATGTAATTCAATTTTATTCACAAATTCTTGGGCATTACGAATACATGTAAAGTTTAATTTCCTTACTCCACAGAGTTCAGGTTTAATTAATTGCATTTTCTACTGTGATATAGTCATAAGAAGCGATGAGTAAAATTATTTAATAGCTTTTTTATTTTACAATAAAATAATAAATACAGATTTCTACGATTTAGCCATTCGTATAAATATTGTAACGACCTTTTACAATTTTTTAATATGGTTGAATTTTTATTTCAATGTACGTTTGACACCTGAAAACATCATAATATGACATCTAAAAGAAAGTGGGTGGTAGTTCCTAAATCCCATCAACTTAAAAACTATTTTTTGTAATTTATATAAATTTCATAACGACTTAGACTACTAAAATATTTTCAATAAAAAAAACTTCAATTGATAGCTATTACCCTTAACGACTTTTGTGGCATACCACCCAACAAAAACCCAGACATCTAAATCTTGTATTAACCTCAAAGCTTCAACATTTTTATTATGTTTTTCTTTATGATTTTTAAAGTTTTAATATTTGGCCTAGAGTCATTTATGCCTATATTAGTGTAAAGTATGTATAGTAAACCTTAAAGCGCAACTTCCTTTGTTGAATTATTGATACTCTCATATTACCTTTACTTAATGACACCAAAAACTTGTGCAATTCATACAATTTAAACTGAATTACTTGCGGCTCATTTCCAAATATCCCAAAAAATGTAATGTGCATTTGATTTGCGAATGAGACCCATATGAGACGGACTACTTGGACTACTTGGTACAGCCATTGTATTGTATGGCAATAATTGCACAAGATCTCCGATGTAGATGTTGGCTTTGATGTTGGGCTTTCGTCAATAATCAAAAATGAATGCTTGTGGCTAGACACATGCCCCACTGACTACCCCCCACTGTCTGCCCCAGTGATACAGTTGAAACCAATAATAACCGCAGAGACAAAAGCCGGACCACGGACCAGTGGCAAAGTTGACGCAACAGACCCAGCCAGACAAATGCCACCACTTGAGAAATTAGGCACACCACTCCACCACCAATGATAAGCTATGACTTGCAGCGCTGGTTAAGATCGGCGCGGGGGATGTCCAAAATCCATTGAGCCCCCCTACACAAAAAAATATGCTGACAAAAGATGCGCCAATTATTTTGATTTTATGCCAACTTGAGATATTTTTTGCACATACTCCAACTAATCTGTTAACTAGGCAACTTGTGGCTGCCACCTTGACCCGCTTGCGACTAATGCTGGCTCTTTGGAAGCGGGTCCGGAGAACATGCATCTGGAATGCCGCCAAATGTCTTTAATTAAGTTGCTTAGATAAGCGTAACCGATATGGCCAAGTAGTCGATATGGCCAAGTATGTGTGCAGCCGGCGCCAAGTTTTTATCTCCTAATATTTGGCACATATTGCCAAAAGCTACAAAACCCAAAAAATGTAAACAAATAAATAAACCAAACCATGTCTATAATGTTAACAATTAGCAGGGTCTTAAAAATTTTCAAAATATTTCGATTTATGCAACAAAATTGTACAATACAACATTTTATTTTGCTTATATTACTTAGTGAATTCGCTTAGTAAATTGCCAAATGCAGTTTACAGTCTCTATATGTAGTATATATATAATATATATATGTATATATAGTAAATATATTATATGGTATCTAAGCATCTCTATGTGGCAGCAAATCTTTTTTTTTTTCTTCGTGCTTGCTCGGCGTAATTTTTTGCGGCACGCTTTAAAATATTTTTTTGTTTTTTTTTTGTTGCTGCTTTTATTTAATTAGGACAACGAAAGATAGATTGTGATTTTGTGGGTACTTTAAGGGGGCCGGATTCCCCGAAATAGTCGTAACATCGTGTTTTATGAATATTTCGTGAACAATGTTTATGAGTAACATTTAAATTAAGTTTTGGCCTAATGGAAGTTAACTTTAAGCTGAACTTTCCTTTAATTAATTACCTAGTTAACCTAATTGACGTCCTACACTCCAAATATAGGTTAAAGGACCATATATATAACCTAATTAACGAAAAATCAATATTAGGATAACAGATAATAGCAGCTATTTGCTTTAGTTAGCACTATTCTTACCGAATTCAAATCAAATTGGGGTATAGATTTTTTGCATTAGAAAGAAGTTTACAAGCTCAATTAATATCATTTAAAGTTACGAAAAAATAACTTTGTTTTAGTTATATATTCAGATTTTAATTTGAATAATATGTTATGTGAATACTTTCTTAAAAAAAAAAAGAATTTCTACGTCGTAAATTATCATTGGTATAAAAAAAAATTTTATTTAAAATAACAAGTGCGGAACACTTTTTAAAAAAATATTATTTCAGCAACGTATTTGTTTCAATTAAACAAAATTTCTTTAGAATAAATTTAAAAAAAATTGTTTAGAAAAAATGCGAAAATAAAATAAAATTGTTTTATTTTTTTAGAAAAAATACAGAAAATAAAAAATTTTTTTTTTTTAATTTTAGCTTATTTTTTAATTACATTTTAACATGTTTTTATCATATTTATAATTTCTTTCGAAAACAAAATGCTAAAATGTCTATGAAAAGAAATATATTTAAAAAATATATTACTAAATTGAAAAAAACAAAAGGGTGAAAATAGTTAACTTTTTTTTATATTGACTATTAAAAATTCTTTGCTATAAAATTTTAAAAAAAGTTTAATTTTAGAAAAAAATGCGAAAATTTAACTTTTTTTCTTTTAATTTTATCATATTTTTTTGTAATAATTTTTTGTAACAAGTTTTTTTTTCATATTTATATGTTTTTTCGAAAACAAGTAGGTTTAAATAACTAAAACTAACTAACGGAAAGAAATTAATTCTAAAAAAAATATATCAAAATTTGACAAAACTAACGTAAAAATACTAAAAACTAAAAGCGAAAAAAAAATTATTTTCGTTAATTTTATTATAGAACGATTTCGTTTCAATTACAAAAAAAATCCATTGAAATAAAATAATGAATAAATATATGTAAGTTATTAGAAAAAAACACTAAATTTAAATTATTTTTATATTTTATCATATATTTTTGTAGTTTAAAAATGTGTTTATATCATATTTATAATTTCTTTTGAAAACAAGTTCGGTTTAATTTGACTATGGAAAAAAAATTAATTATAAAAATATTACAAAATTGAAAAAAAGAACAATAAAAGTTAACATTAAGAGCAAAAAAAAGTTTAATTTTAATTTATTCTTAGAACGATTTCGATTAAATTTCAAAATTAAAAATTAAAAAAAAATTCTTTGCAATAAAAATTAAAAAAAAAACAATTATATTTTAAATTATAATATTATTGGTATCGAATCTTTTAAAACCAAGCTCGGCTTAGCAGTAAAAAAACATATTACAAAATTTAAAAAAATTAAATCAAAACAAAAACTCAACTAGAATATTTCTTAAAAAAGCTTTTGCCAACTTAAGTTCGCTTGAAAAATACAAATTTCTTAAAAAAAAAAACAAATTAAAAAATTAATAAAAAAAAATTACTGACAATTTAACAAAAAAACAAAAGGAATATGGAAATAAAATATATATTTTTTTAAATTATTTAAATTTTGCCATAAATATTTGAAATTTTTCGGAAACAAGTTCGGTTAAATTAGAAAATAAATCTTTTAAATATGCAAAAGGCTGAAATATTGTGTCGAATATACTTTTTTGACATTTCTGCAAAAATTTTGTTTACATTAATTTTAAATAAACATACCATAAAAACATAAATATAACACAATATTTTTTAAGAAAAGTTTTATTTGAAACGAGTTTGGTCAAATATGAAACACTCTATAACAAAAAATAATTTAAAAGAAAATTATTCAAAATTCGAGCAAAACAAGAAGGATTTTTTGCAAAGAAATTTGTTTCAAAAGTTTTTTCAAGAATATTGTGCTATAAATATAAATGAGTTCGATACAAAAACATGCCTAAAAATTTTAGAAAGCCAAAAACAAAAGCGAAAATGAAATATTAAAAAATAATGAAATGTAATAAATAAGATGATTATATATTATTATACAAAAACTTGAATAAAAAAACAAAACAATTAGAAATATAATAAATTTTTTAAGGAAAGTTTAACTAAAAACGAGTCCGTTTGAATAACAAAAACTCTAAAAAACAAGATTAAAAAAAATGTTAAAAATTGAAACAAAACGAAAAGGGATCTCTTGAAGAAATTTTTTTCTAAATTTTGCCAAGAATATAATGTTTTCTTTTTCGGTCCAAAAAAAATTTGTAAGAAAAGTAAACAATTGTACGCAAACATGTCGAACAAACCAAAAACAACATTTGTAAAAAATAAACAAAAATAATTTTACAAAACAAAAAATATGTTCATATGCGGTATACACATACATTTGTATTTAATAAAATATTTAAAGCAATTAGCGGAATTTTGAACCCAAAAACTTAGGTGTTACACTCAAACTAGTTCCTACACCTGTTTCGAGCCTACAAACAGAACCTACAACAAGTGGCCAAAATTAAAAGAAAATTCAAAAAAATATAAGAGAATAAGAGGAAAAAGGGAAGAACGCCAAATTTTGTATCAATTTGAATCATACAGCTACAGAAAACCGGACGCAGAAATCTAAAGATGTTAACACTACAAAGAAAAATGATTATTATTAAATTTTTCAAATTATCGAACCACAAAATTAAGTGATAATAAACATCATTACGCCATAGATAACGTTTTAAACATTTAAACCTATCCTAAGCCTATGCATCTCTATAAAACTTCCACATTCCAGATAGGTTAACACCATAAATGTAAAGAATCTCATAAAACTCAATTCTAGACTTTACATAAGCATGAAATATAAATAACTTTATAACCAGCCTGAAGGTCCAAGTTGCTCTGGCTTTACATTTTATTACAACCTATAATTAAGTTCTACATTATAATTATATAAATAAATAAAGTAATAAAGTAATAAATAGCTAAGCTTAAAAGTATTTTATGCTTTGTATTTTTAAACTTCCAGAAGTATTTAGAAAATATTGCAAAAAAGAAACAGAAATATTGAAATAAATATTCACAAAGTACTGAGACAATATTTCATTAGTACAGAGAGCTGGTGTCCTGACGGCCAAACACCAAAAAAGCAGTGCATTAGATATTAGTCCCATTTCAGAATTTCTATAAATTATCTGAAATTTGCATGTTCGCAGTCACAACATATAAACTATAAAATGCTTATCTCACCGCTTCTGAAATAATTAGCATACAAAATTATTTTTGCTCATAAGCTGCCAGAAAACATAAACGTGCACTACGTGCGTTGTTTATAAATTTCGATAACCCTCCCCCCCAGTCGATTTTTGTCCCACACGTCCCTGATATTTGACTATTTTTGGCTTTATTTATTTACGGTAGCAAAAAAAAAAAACCTAAACTGATTAAGTTTTTAAGTCACATGCGTGCAAAAACATGTCCAATATTTAATTCTCAGCTTATTAATTACTCGGCTTAACCCGAGTTCGCTAGCGAACTAAACAATTTGATGAATCAGTCTTTAACTATGTGAAGCACAAATCAAAAGACTTAGGCAACGAACTCGAACTCATTGAGCATCATTTCTGACGTTTTACGAAAAATCAGACAAAAAGTAAAAAATGGCGGACGTATAGTCGGGCGCGGACGACTTTAGGATACCCTGTACCACTAGCTTGTAATAAAGTCCGATTTCTTCACAAAAAACCAAAAACAGAAGAATTTTTAAGCAAAAATTTTTTTTTGTCCGATCGTTCCTATGGGAGCTATATGATATAGTCAACCGATTTCAATAAAATTTGGCACGGTGCTTAAATACCTTAAAAAAGATATGAACGCCAAAGTTATTTCAAATATCTTTACAAACAAACAAAACACATCGAATTTTGTATAAAAAACGTGTTTTTGGACCGATTGGTCCTATGGGAGCTATATGATCTAGTCAAACGATTTGGATTAAATTTGGTACAGTGCTTAGGAACTATAAAATACTCACGAATGTCAAATTTGGTCCCAATATCTTAACAAACAAACGAAACACAACAAATTTTGTTAAAAAATCGATGTTTTGGAAGATCGGACCTATGGGAGCTATATGATATAGTCCACCGATTTTGTTCAAATTTGGCACATTGCTTAAGTGGTCTAAAAAATTTCCAAACGCCAAATCTGGTTAGGATATCTTTATTAAAAAACGAAATATAGCCAATTTTTCTTTAAAAAAGTTATTTTGGCCGATCGGTCCTATGGGAGCTATATGATATAGTCAACCGATTTTGATCAAATTTGGTACAGTGATTGGGAACTATAAAAAACTTTCGATTGCCAAATTTCGTTACGATATCTTCATAAACAAACGAATTATTCATCTAAAACGCTTTTTTTTTTCGAGGTCGTCTCAAACACACCCATGGGAGCTATATAATTTATCCCCGATATCAAAAAAATAAAATAAACTTGCCTCCTATGGAATAATATGGGATCTAATGTGAAAGTTTGGTAACTCTAGCTCTTACCATCTCTGAGATCTAGGCGTTCACACGGACGGACGGACGGACAGACGGACGGACAGACGGACAGACGGACAGACGGACATGGGTATATCGACTTCTCTATTCACCCTGATCATATTTTAGGTAACTTTGGGGTGTCTCCGACGTCTCCTTCTATATGTTACATACATTTTCGGCTTGCACAAACTTAATATACCCTTGGACCATACGGTACAGGGTATAAAAATAAAAAAAAATGGAAGAATTCCTACCCGGATTTTGTAGCTTGTTCTGCTTGTTGCTTTTAATTTGTGTTCTTTTAATTGTTTGCCCTATGAGAAAAATGCAAATTGTGAGCTCCAAACAAAACAAAAAACAAAAACAAAAAAAAACACCTTGCAAAATTTTGACAAATTGCCTGACGCTGTCTGTACAAAATTTTAAAATATATAATCAAAAAATGTTGTCGGCAAACTTAAAAATTTAAACTTAAATTAAAAGCGAAAATTTTTCCAAAAACAATTAGCCAAAAGAGGAGACTTTAATGTAAAATGAGGCCTAAACAAAAAAAAGCTAAAACTAAACCGGAAAGATTTGCAGAAGAACTCAAGTAAGTGTGTATGTGTGTGTGTGTGTGTGTGCTGCAAAAACAAAGCCAAGCAGCGTTCCAGCAGCCCTCTAAGTCAAAGAGCGCGCGCAGCTGCTTTGAGAGAGCCGACGCACAGTGGCTCAAAAGCTGAAAATCCGTTGCAAAAATCATATCTTCTAAACAAATTGAGATATTTTTATGAATTAAATTGCAATTGAAAGAAAAATCTTTAGGCTTTTAAATAAGTATTCATACATGGTGATACGATATCTACGAGTTTCGCAATTTGTTGTTCAAGTTGGATTTTGTGGACTGTGCAATATTCGCTCTTGAACAATATGTACATATTTTTTGCATATTTTCTAATCCAATTAAGATATTTTAATGAAATAAACTGTAGTTACAAGGAATATGTTCAGGCTTTAAAATAAGTACTCATATGTGATGATACGATGTCTGAGAGCTGCGCAATATGTTGTTGAAGTTGGATTTTATTGCCTGTGCAATATTCGCCATATTTATGAAGAAAATTTTAATTATATATTTGTTCGCATATCAGCATATTTTGTAAAATAATCATCAACATTTACATTTGAGGGGATATCTAAAAGACTTAACATTTCTTTTGAATAACTACTTGGCAATTCAGTGTTGGATCGCACATATCTAAGGGATGCAACCAGTGGATCTGATGTGGCCGCCAACATATTAAAAAGGTCCTGGTTTTCCCTTGATCGCGATATTTTACAAGTATTTATGGCTCTGAATTTTTTATAATCCTTGTTTCTTGATTCCTGGGCTTCTTCTGACATCTCCCCAATGGGTAGGCAATGATATTCTATTATAGATTGGCCATGTGCCAAAATTTTGTGAAGTGTGGGAGTTAGTTTCTTTCCCGGATATTTTTCCAGTAGCAGCTCTGCAGTCTTAGTCGCATATTCACCAAATTTACTGCCGTTAATTTTTTCCTTACAGTTCAGAATATCTAAAATAGTACCCAATCTTTTAATGATATCTTCATCCACTCCAGTTATTTCTGACGAAGTTTTGTGTTCTTCAAAGAACTTGCGGGATGAGTTTCCATCAGTTGTATTACCATATCCATATTTGGGGCAATCGACTTTCAGTCCAAGTTTCTTATTAAAATCTTCTTGTATTTTTTTTCCTGAAACTTTGTTTTTCTTTATCTGGAGTGTTGTCCTTAAATGAATCGTGAACTTGCGGAAGAGTATATGCAAGTTTTAAAATAAACTCCATGCATCTAATTCTGGCATGCAATGGAGAAATACCAAATTCCAGATTTTCCTCTTCAATAAAAGAATTATCCAAATTTTGAAAATCCTTTTGTGTTTTTTTACAAAAAGCACATGTCAAAGTTGATTTAGTGTTTGTCAATTCGTTAAGAACCTTACCGTCTACCATTGTTAGAAAAAATTCATATTTCACAGCAATGGTTGTTCCTTCCTTGATTTGAATTAATGCAGGCCTTATATCTTCAATCTGCTTCCTAATGTCGGTTACTGTAGACCTGATTAATTCCGAAGATTCTTTGGCGTATTTAAACAATATCGGGCGACAATAGTGAACAGATGAAGGGCGCGGATTTTTCCAATGTTCCAGTGTTTCACTTTTTAGTCGTAGGGGGACAACAGACGCCATAAACATGTTTGGATCTGTAATACCTTCATCATCTGTGGCTATTCTTTGCTTGTAAGCACTTTGGCCAGAAGATCCATCGCAGCCCCATTTGCTAAATAGTGTGAGGTTCTCTGGAAGAGTCTCCATCTCATTTTCAGAAAAACTTTCAATGAGGCGTTTTGCAGTATGATCCATGAGGTCTTGAAGTTTGACCTCTGCTGAGACTTCCGTCACTATCGTTGGTTGTGGTACTGCGTTCAGTTTAGCCGATCCAATTTTGTGGTATGCAGGAAGAATACATTGTGCCGAATTAGCGAATCCCGCAATATAGTATATTTTCCCTTGGACAGATTCAACTCCATAAACAATGCCAAAGCCTCTTCAGCGCTGTAGTCCATAGGTAGGGAATTTGGCGGTGTGGGGATGCTTTCCTTTATCCTATTAAGTCGCAAAGGGCTTGCATCAGCAACCACCTTTGTTATATGCGACCTTATATTTTCATCATCCTTCCTGTACTTTAATGATAGAGCCTCCGATAGATGATCCGTGGATATATCGGCAGTGGCATCGGCAAGTTTTCTCTTTCGAGTAAAATTTGAGCACTCGTCCAAACATTTGGCAGGTCTTCCTCTCTTTCGGTGCGTAGACGTTTGAGGTTCTTCTGGCAAAATTTCAATAAGCGTAAACCCTTTTAGCCAGTTTTCGTGTCTCCTAACAAAATTTCCTTTGGAGCGACTACAATTTTGCCACTTTGCTTTTATTTGGGCGTAAATAAGAGAAAGTTTGGCTTTTAAATCATCAAACTTATCTATATTTGCTTCCTCAACGTTAAGTTCTTTCACGATTGCCGAAACGAACTCCTTCGAAGTTATGGAGTTTCTGAACAACTCAAATAATTTTACGTTTTCCAAAGACATCGTTACACTTATAAAATCACTGCTTGCGAATTATATTTAAAAATACTTTTTACTGCAATGTGTGTTCTTTTAAAGTCAAAACAAAACTGTTATGTTTCTGATGTATTCAGGCAAATATATACAAATATTAAGCCTTTATCCAGGAAAAAGTAACAGGTACAAATTAAATTATATTATATGTTTTACAACTACCTGGAAATACAAAAAAAGGATTGATTAACCCTTTTTTTCAAATGTAACAGGTAGGCTATTTTTTTGTAAAGTCGAAATATAAGCAAACAACTCTCAATTTAGTGCCTGCATCTAGTGCATATTCTTCTTCTTATACCTGCGGCAGTATATTTTGTAGTTGGGTTTCCAGGCTTTTACTGGTCTTACAGCCAAACACGCAAATGCACGCAATTAATCTTTTTAGAGTAGGTAAATAGATTAATAACAAACATATTTACGTTAAAACACAAAAATACATAAAATTGGGTTTTTTTTTATTTTCTTCCAAAGTTGAAAAAGTGGCCCAAATATAGTGGTTCAGGCAAACGGAAATAATAAAAAAACTAGAAAAGATTGAAACTGTTTTTTTTTCGTTTATGTTTAAATTTTATATACCTTTTTATAGAAATTAAAAAAATAGCAATTGGCTGCATTGTTTTTTTACAAAACAACTTTAAACATTAAATTTTTTTCAAAAAATTACGATTTTTTTTGTAGTTGTAAATATACTCATCTTTGAGCGGATGTAGGAACTAAGCTATTCTGCCGAATTGAATAAAATTTATATATTCGTGATCCTTGGAAAATTCTAAATAAGATACATGTATTGGTTTAATAAAACGATTACATCAAAATTTTGATTTTTGCAACGCTTTTGCGGCTGCCGAGCCACTGTGCGACGCTGCCACAAATGAAAGTGAGCGCCTGAGCGCGTCTGCCAACGTCTGCGTTGACGCTGAAGCGGACTGTGACGCAGCTGCGCTGCTTGCTGCTGCTGCTTAAGTTTGTCTTGTTCACTTGTTGTGCGCGCACATCTTCATCTGCTGTGGCGCAGACGCTGCTGCTGACGCCGACGCTGGCGTTGCCGGTGAAGCTGCGCTGTGACGCTGCTTGCGTTTGCTGGGCGCATATAAAAACGCCGAACTTGGTAAAAATATTCACAATCATATTCAAGTTGTTCGTACGTGCGTTCGTTCGAGTTTGATTTTTTTAGCCAAAAGTGTAAGCAACAAAAAAAACGTTTTTTAAAAACATATTTAAAAATTTTATAATAATAAATGTGAGCAAAAATAAACTGTTTAAAAAGTGCTTTGACAAATAAAAAGAAAACTAACTAAAAAAAACGCAGTTTGAAGTGTGCAAAGTGCAAATTTTGTGGCGCCGCAGCGCTAAGGACATTCAAGGATTATGTTAACAAAAACATTTATGCAACAAAAACAATTTTTCTATAAAAGCCAGCCCGAAAAATTAACTTTTAAAATTGTGTCATGACTGCTGCCATTGTTGTTGTTGTTTTGTGGCTATTTTCTGTTGCTGGCTGCCTGCCGCCTTTGTGGTTGAAAATTAAATTCATTTGTGGTTGAGTGATTGATGGATGGTTTGATTGATT
Organism: Chymomyza amoena; assembly: GCA_037043745.1. NCBI lineage: Eukaryota > Metazoa > Arthropoda > Insecta > Diptera > Drosophilidae > Chymomyza > Chymomyza amoena. The sequence continues at coordinate 92,782 of JBAMAX010000487.1, forward strand.
CAGTTGTCGCTATATATGCTGCATGCACATATATATATAGTATATATATGTAACTGCTTAGTGTCCCCCCGCGCCATCCCGCATTACTTTAAATGTAACTCTCCGTGCGCTTGCATTGTGTTTAACTCAATGTAAATTTATTTGTTGGAGATGCGATCTGAACTTTGGCGCTGCCGTTTTGTCTTTTATTGTTGTTGTTTTTGTTGCAGTTGTTGTTGTGGTTGCAAAACACACAAAAGCGGCAACCGTCAGGCTGCTCTCCAGCGACAAGACAAACATTTGTAGTTTTAATTTATGTGAAAAGCAAGCAATCAGCCAGTAACCCAACGAACCAAGTTAACCAAATACATAAGGCTGTTAGTCCAAAAATTTGCATATGTCTAGTACATAGTAAGAGGAAGCGCATAGAACGCTTTGTGCTAATATTTAGTTTCATACTATATATTATGTAGTAAAATATGTCGCGTAATGAGCACAAAAAATTGCTAATCAGTCAAATTTTAGCAAGTTCGTTTTCTAAGTCTTTTGTTTTGGTTGAAGGCATATAGAGCCAAATTTATGGCTTGAGTCTTTGCTTTTGAAGCCAGCCTCAAAAAAACTCCTACGTGATCATATCTTTTAATCTAAAATTTAATTTCATGTGGTAAAATATGTCATCAAATGGGCCCAAATAACAAAGCTAATCAATATTGTGCATTTTTGTGCGAAATTTCAGCAAGTTCGTTGCCTAAGTCTTTTGTTTTGGTTGGAAGTCTTCCTTTCGAAGCCAGCCTCAAAGAACCCCTTCGTGATTAAATCTTATAATTGTTATTTAATTTCATATATTATGTAGCAAAATATGTAATCAATGTGAATTTTATATTTATGCAAAATTTTAGCAAGTTCATTGCCCAAGTCTTTTGTTTGGTTTGGAAGCATTTTTTTTCTATATATATTCAGCCGTGCTCCGGAAGCTGAGAAATCCAAACGGAATAAATTTACTCGGATTTGGTTTCGCGTTCTCAAAAACCAATTTTTTTTCGATATTTGCCATTTTTATTTTCGATAAATTTGTAAATTTCCCCAATTTTTTTTCGATAAATGTAACTGGATAATTGTTTTTTAATATTTGTAAACATTGCAAAAATGTAATTTATTTACTCAACTGCTATTTTTGAAGCTATTAGAAGGCGTAAAATTATGGAAGATTCGGATTTTGTTTTCGGAGTATATGTATAGGCATATATTATTATAGCAATGTTTCCCTTTTCCCGTACAGCAACTTAAAAGAATTATTATAGCATCAAAAGAATCGGCGACTTTTTTTTTGAACCCAGCTCTTTTGTAACAGGTTTGCATAATTTCCTCTGGAAATAGTTCAAAAATCGACATAGATCTTCCACCTTCAGATATCCGCCAACTTGAATTGGAAACTAGCTAGGGTATTATCAGAGAGAACTCAGAAGTATCTCAACGAATTTAGAGCAGAGTTTGAAACATCGTCATCAATAGAAGCAAATTCGCTGCTCAAGGTGTTGACTTCTTTTTCTTCTCAATAAACTTCTTCCTTCCCTGCAAACGGATCATAGTGCCTACCTAGAGATATAATATTCAGATATGGGGTACCGCTGCTAAGTTCCTAGAGTCTAAGCCATACAGAATAACCTATATCTGGATGTCAATGGGATGTCAATATTTTGGCTTTGCAACAGGACGTTTATCTACCTACAGGGCCTCTACCAGATCTCGTTTTTCTCCAATAGAAATAATGATAGGCTGATTGGTTATCGACTTCTGGAATGGTTCCTATAAGAACACTGAAGAGAAGATACTTTTTACATCTCATGTAGGGTTACCATGTGTCCGATTTTTTCCATAAATGTTCGTTTTTTTCGCTCGATTACGCTGATCAATTTTTGTCATATCTTTTACCAAGCATTTAAGTATATTTCCCAAAAAGTGGATCAGAGTACAAAAAAAAGCCCAGAGTGAGAGCATTTACAATTTTTTTAAAGGTTTATAATTATATTTTCTGTCCCAAGAGAACCTGCCAAAAATCATAAAAAATTTCTTTCGAAGACATTTAGAATAAAGTTTCTGGCTAAAGTATTTTCTTTTGAAACAAGCCTCAAGGAACTATTCAGTGATTACATATTTTGAGCTAATATTTAACTTCATATATTATGTAATAATGTGATCCTGATAAAACAGCGCACACCTGGTTACCTATCTTACAGGAGATATGGAGAACTGAAATACTTCCGAGAAGCTGGAACGAAGGGATTCTTGTTAAGATTCTCAAGAAAGGTGACACCTCAGATTGTAACAATTACAGAGGGATAACACTTCTTTCGGTTCCGAGCAAAATTTTAACCTCGCTGATTATGAAACGTATCTCTCTTGCTGTGGAAGGCACGCTCCGGGAAAACCAATTTGGTTTTCGACAAAATCGTTCCTATATAGACTTAATGAATTCAGTTCGCAACATCTTTGAGCAATGCAACGAGTTTCAATGCTCAATCTACGCAGCCTTCGTTGATTTTAGGTTAGGTTAGGTTAGGGCGGCAGTTGGGACCGACGTCCCAACTCACTTAGGCCAAAGATAGACCCTTTGTGATACCGCTAGAGTGAGCCAATTCGCCACATTTCCCCACTTGATAGGTCCCCTACGAAAGTTGAGGAAGCCATCCGGCTGCCTGAATGAACCTTAAAAGGTATTTTGGACTCTGTTCAGAGAGCTGAGATAGATCATTTAGAAAATGTGACTGTAGGAACCTAAATCTTTTTCTGCCCAGTCCTGGGCAGTGACAGAAAAAGTGTTCCACCGTCTCCAGCTCCGCTTCATCGCTACAGCTTCTACGGAAGTCGTGGTGGGGAGCCTTCAAACGGGATGCGTGGTTTCCTACCAACCAGTGTCCCGTAATGGCACGGATGACAGATGACCACTGAGCTCTATTCAGACAGCAAAGTTTTTTGGTTCCTTTACTGCAGTATGTCGGCCAGGTTTGCCGCGAGATTCTACACGTGCTCGATGTCCGATTCCATGTTTTATTTGCTTAGAAAACGAAAAAGTTTCGTATTCTCAGTTTACAGCTGGCCATGGGCCCTCCTTGTCTTGAAGGAGGATGCTGGTAGTTCCTTTTCCAGCCAGTTCATCCGCAATGCAATTTCCCTCAAAGTCCCTGTGTCCTGGGACCCATATCAGGTGAATTGAAAGCTGCTCAGCCATCTCTCCTAGAGACAAGCGGCAGTCATTCACTGACTTAATACACGAAGTTATCGAAACTAGGGACTTAATAGCCGCTTGGCTGTCCGAATATATACAGATGTTCTTATCTTGAACTTGTAGGTTTTTTATTGTTGTTAAAGCCTCCCGGATTGCTGTGACCTCTGCCTGAAAGACACTGCAGTGGTCCGAGAGCCGAAAAGCAATTCTAATGTCGAAATCCTCGACGTAGACGCCTCACCCTACACGGTCGTCTAGCTTGGAACCGTCCGTGTATAAGATTTTAAGAAAGCGACCTTTTCTGTGGAGCAATTTACTTAAACGAGGCATGCCACAAAAGATTATCAAAATTATCAAAGACACATACAATAACCTTACAATGGTCAGCCATTCTGGTCTACTTTCTGATCCATTTTCGATTAAAACTGAGGTTAGGCAAGGATGCCTTTAGTCTTCGTGTTGGCTTTAGACAAGGTACTCACGGGGCGCAAAGGCCTACAATGGAGCCTGTTTAATCTGTTGGAAAATCTTGAATATGCAGACATTCATTTGAATGAAAAATTTTAGCAAGTTCGTTGCCTAAGTCTTTTGATTTGGTTCGTAGTTTTTCTCATCTTTCCTTTCAAAGCCTTAAAGAACCCCTCAATGATCTCACATCTTTTGAGTTAATATTTAATTTCATACATAATTAAAAAAAAAAAACCGAATCAAAGTTATGCATTTTATTTGTATGCAAAATTTTAGCAAGTTCGTTGCCTAAGTCTTTTGTTTTGGTTGAAAGCATCTAGAACCAAGTTTGTTGCTCAAGTCTTTTCTTTCGAAGAAATGATCACAGTGATCACATCTTTTTAATTTCCTATATTATCATACCACAATAAACAACTTAATAGCCTCATCTCAAAAACAAAAGCTAATCAATATTATGCATTTCATTTTGTATGCAAAAAATTTCTCATATGTAATAAAGTTCGTTGCCGGAATCTTTTGTTGGCAAGCCGCCTAATAGCCAGAGAACTCACAACATGTCCATCAATTCCCGCTAAAATGTGTGTCAATGAAATCTGCCAATGATAAAACGCACACACACACATTCCACTTGCGGTTATAGAAATACCCAAAAACAAAAATTCGCCAGCTTCAAAGATTATTAAAACGGCCACAAATTATGTATACTTTATGCTCATCAATATGCAGAAATATATACAAAAAATCATAATCTTCTTCTTCTATAAACTTTAGCGTATTCTAAACGCATGAAATAGAAAGTAGAAACTGGCTTTCTACAGCCAGCAAAATCCAAAGAGTCATCATCTTTATAAATTTATTCCAAAAATATTAAGAACAAACGGCAAAAATCTTTCGGGTAAAACCAACAAAAAATAATAATAATAATAATAGCTGCTGTTATTGTTGTTGTAGCCGTCTTTTTAGCACAGCCGCTTAACTATTTTTAACATTGAGTCATGCTGAACGCATCCCATAATTTGGCTTAGAATAATCGATTCCATCTATCCCACAAACCGCCGCACGTTCTTATTAACTTTTTTTTGTAGTTGTTTATGATCAGCATGCAAATTTTTGTTTATTCGTTATTATTATTATTAATAATAATATTGCTTTGATTGTAGTTTTTATTGTTATTGCTTGTGTGTTGTGGCACCAATCAAGTTGACGATTTATGAGCTGCTGATTTTTCTGCTCAGCAGGATTAGATCTAACCGGATGCTTGACAGCTGTCTTCTCTCTAATGATAACAATTAAAGAAAATGATTTCATGTAGCATCATTAAATTCGCACAAATCATGCACAGACACTTAGCAACAACCAAGATCCTGCTAACTAAGCTATCAAAAAACTAAAAAAAAAAATAAATAGTAATAAATAAATAAACGCTTTATAATTAAGTTTGTCAATTTGGACGCTAACTTGTCAGCTGGCATCAATTATGAAATTACCGCACACTAAACACCAAAACTTCTCTACGATTGGCAACAGTCTCTAAGCACTTTGCACGCCCTCCTTTGCGTAATCCATAATCTCTGATGTGTGGATTTGGATGTGGATAAGTAGACTTTAAGCTTTAGATTGGCTGCGTTTAATACACAGCAGCAGCAGCAGCCGTGCCAGACAGTTTGTAATTTATCTAACTAAGAATTCTTGACAAATTGCACAGCAACAGCTAGCAGGGGGCCTAAGTTGTACTCCCCAACTTGGCAATAGCTAACTTCAGGAATACACTCGAAGAAATTTTGTGTACTTAGAGACTGTAAAATATTATTTAGCATCAGTCCACATAGGAAATTATAGGCTTAGGTAGAAAATTGCATTGATAATAAAATTCCAAATTTGATATGGCTTGCAATAAATAATAAAAATGTCTTAAAAAGTAAAGCTTCTGGGCTTGATTCTATCAGAGCGAACGTGCTTAATTTCAGTAGTAGCTTAATTTTTTTATTCACAAAAACCATTCACAAACAATATTTATTAATAATCAAATAATCAAATAGTACAGATCCATTGGAAGAAAGCAGGCATTTTTTTTTTTTTTTTTGTATTTTAAACTTCACACACAAGCCTTTTTTTAAATTAAATTTATCTTCATTTTGTTATTCTAATTTTATGCTATTAAAAATTAATCCAAAGTTATTTTTCTATTATTAAAGGTAAACTTCTTATTTCGTGTCTTTTTTTAAACATTTTTTTTCTATTATAGATTTCTAACCTTTTTAAAAGTTATTTTTCTATTATTATTTCAAGTTTTTTAAGTTTTTAATGATTTTTTTCCCAGATTTCTGCTTTTTTTAGTTTGACAATATTTTCTTATACGAAGTATTCTCAAAAAGCTTTTCTTACTTTTTATAAGCAAATTAAGTCATAATTTTGAGCTTCAGCGTTTTTTTATTTATTTAGGACAATACAGAACGAAAAATTCATCTATATTCTAGAACGAAACTATCTTGTTTTAAATAAATTGGAACTTACAATTGGATCGATTTTTCTTAGTGTATATTCGCATAATTCGTAAGATTTCATATCTAGTGATCTATTCTGTTTTGATATACATTTGAATTGCCTTCTTTTGATTTAGTGCTTATTTCTCTAAAAATTTTTAAAACCTAATTTTTCATATAAATTTTAAAACTAAACAATTTCTAAGCCAAAATCTTGAGTCAAGTTTTACGCTATAAATTTTTTACAAAAGTAAAAACTTTTAATATTTTATAAATATAAATTTGACGAAAAATATGTTTATATAAATTCGGACGGATTATCTTGAATCAAAAGCTCATTTCGATTTTATAACATTAAATTTTACGGAAAGATTCTTTATATATTATATAAATTTAACCCGTTTGGAATTAACGTTTATTTCAATTTTATCAAATTAAATTAAACCAACAATATTTTTTTTCTTATTTATTTATCAGTCTTGGAGAAAGGTTTATCTAATAGTTTTAATAACTTAAAAAAGTTGTTAAAAATTTGTATTTAGATTTTATCAAATTAAAATTAATGAAAAATGTTTTTTTTTTATTCAGTCAGTCTTGAATCAAGATTTAAAGCACAAAGTATTTAACATAATCGCAATATAAGAATTTTGATTTTACCTAAAAATTCATTAAAACCCGCAAGAGACAATTTATCCAATTATTTAAATTCCAAGTTCACGATTACTTTTCTGTCTTAACGAAATCTTCTATCTTTAACGAAAAAGTCTCTTTTTTATTTTCAATTATTTGTAGAAGAAATTTTTTTGAAAAATATTTCTCAAAGTAAACGAACATATATTATTATAAAAATTTCGGGTTTGCACCCCTTATAAAGAACTTCAAACATTTTTAGTGTCAAAATTCCGAAAAAAAATTTTCCCAAAAAGTTGTTGCAAAATATATTAAAATTTCTGAAATTATTTTTAGTCCGAAACGAAAACTTCTTCTTTTGCATTATAAAAGTCAAGTTTATTTCAAAGCAAGATATCTTTGTAGACAAGCTTCCTCCCAAAGTTTATTTTCCTTAAAATTAAAGAAAAACATTAATTTAATAATTTTATTACATGCTCAAGATAAGTTTTCACAACGTTTTTTCAAGCGTAATTTGTTCTTATTTTGAGATAGCTTTAAAAAATGTTTTATTTTATATTCTTGAAGCGATATATGTATAATACAAAATATTGCTCCTAGTCGGAGCTTAGAGCTGAAAAACAAAAAGTGTCCTTTGAATTTAAATAATAATTGAAAATTTTTTTAAAGTTTGTGAATTTACTTTTTTTTATGTTTAATATTTGAAATAAAAAATTTAAAATTAAACGAATATCCATTTACAAG